>OX328126.1:30686499-31004573 GCA_946811695.1 Gonocerus acuteangulatus
CTGTAGAGTGCGACACGTTTCCCCACGCTCGCTTCTTCCTGCCACTTGTGGTCATGGTGCAGGTTATGCACCGATTTCTCGTATGCTGCAAAATAAAAATATAAATAAAAAATTAAGCTTACGAAGAAAGAGAGGTCACGCATAAGCGGCATTAATAAACAAATTCCTCAGCGTGGTGGATAGTACACACCGCACCCCTGGGTGCACTAAAATAACCTATACAAACACGAGATAAGACATGAAAAATGTTTATATTAGAAATGTGCAGCTGTATCAATTCTTACTTTTTTATTTAATTTTGGTTCTGAGTAATCACATCTCCAAATGGATCTATCTTGCTGGTTAACGAACTCGTTGAATCATTTGCTATGGAAGTTCTATATAGGTACCTAGTTCTGTTGCGACAATGGGGAAAATCCAGTAAGAACTTTTCTTTTGAAGTTTAGTCCGCTCAGCCGGGGCTAATTTTAGGCTTTTGAAATTTTGATAGGCTTTTAAAATATCCTTATTTTAAGACGTAGGCTTTAAACGGCAAGAAAATATCGAGTTTGAACAAAGCTATGAAGGCTTACAAAACTGACAAACAAGACATTTCTCCCATCTACTCCAGTGTGTTCCGTAATCTCTTCTGATCCCCCTCATCGTTTTTCCCCATGGTCCTTTGGTTGTCGACTCAGGAGATCCAAAACATTAACACCTTTTAGCCTCTTCTTTTTTAGATCAAGTAATTTCCTTCTTTCAGCCTAACCGACTTAACCCCCTCACCCCGTTGGGTCAAACTATATACTCCCCTGTAGAATCCTCCGTTTTTATGTGCCGGGTAACGATTCCCAGTCCTTCTTACCACCCACCACCAACTGGGGCTGGTGTATCCTCTCGCAATTCCATTTAAAATCACAACCCTTCAAATGTGCTCCGGCAAAATATAAAGTGCAGTTTTTCTACCTTTTTTTCACCCACGGTCCTTAACTTACATAGTAGGAATGTAGCTGTCTTCACATCTTCCTCGATTTTACCTGCTACGTGGGTTCTCTTTTAATTTTTTTTACTTATCGTAAAATAGGGTCCCATTAGTACAGTATGGTGAAATTGTTACAAACCTAAAAAGCTACGATATTTTCATTTAACTGATAGCAAAGGGTCGAAATTAGCCCAAAAAGTGCGAGGAGACAAATACATACCTATATAGATGTCTGTTAGTTCTCAGACAAATATATAAGCATATATATGTAGAATAGGTTTGTCCCAAATTCACCACGCTGTTTAACTGTTCAAAAAACTTTTGTTACTTAATATGCCCATAAAAAATGTTACCTATATGATATAATATAATTTTAACGCCCATTATAATTAACTAAGATTTTTAGGACGGGTTATCTAAAGGTTACTACCCCTTTTCTAGCCAGGATAGGGCTGATGCCTTTTCTTTTTTCCAAACGGAGTATTAAGTGCTCACGCCTTAACACTCACTTTAAATTTTGTTTACTGTTTTGATTTTTCTCTTCTGTGTATATTTATTTTTTAGCCGAAGAAGGCTGCCAAAGAGCATAAACGTTCGAAAAATAGATTTTCTAAAAATCTGATGTTTTCTCTAAGCCGAATTCCTGGACTTCTAATTACCTCAATGGATGACTATTATTATCATAATAATATATGAATAGTCGTCGGATCGTATTCTCTGAGCAGACTTTCCTGGTATAGAAAGTGTGAGAAATAGAACAAATCAGTATTCCATTCTACATGAAGAAGTTCCCTGGGGAAAATATAGTTTTGAACTAGTGGAGAATCAAAGCAACTCTAGCAGGAGAATAAATCTGTCAAACAATACGGTTATGTATGAACCTGACAATAACATGTACATAGATAAACCTTATCTTAGGCCTCAAAGGTACGTAAAATTAAAGGCGCGGAAAATCATCTTTGACATAGTGTAAACATATGTTTCGCCAATGGTAAACCTAGTCAGAGTTTCTCAATGATAATCCTCCGAACTCTGATGAAAATGGGAACCCAATATATTTTGCTAGTACCAATTATACTGAAGATAGTAGAGTACGCAAAGCGATTTTATTGTGTCCTAAAAAAATATATTATCCTTGTATTTCATCAGAATATATTATTATAATTATTAATGCCAAAGAAGTGTGGACATTCATAAAAAAACGACAGTAGACAAGAAAAAATAGTACTGGTTGAAAATTGGCCAGACTAACCTGTGCTTCGCACAATCAAATCGAATTGTAACATACACGAGGGCCTCAGAAGTCGAGGGGTCTAAGTGACATTTCAGAAAAAAATGAGTTAGATACAGAAATGGGTTGTAAACACCGTAATCTTGTGGGTGGTAAAGAGATCCAAGTGATTTTCTTGACAGTTGCTGCAACCTAACTTGTGTTCTCTTGAGTATTGTCAATTTTGTAGTCCAGAAGGAAATTAAGGGATCTATGTGCGGATTCTCCAATTCTTTTGCTTATTAATCATAAACCGGATGATGAACCAGTTATATTATTATCCATAATGAATAGCTAAGGACCCGAGGATTCGTCTAGTATGATCGGAACCGTAAATATCTAGTTTTTGCTATTACCACATATGTGTCCACATTTGCTATTGACACATTTAAGCTAATTTACTTTTTCCAAACATACTCAAAATACTTTAACATCATATCATCTAATATTATATATATGTATGTGTGCATATAATATTAAAAAAAAAGAAGCGTACATTAAGCATAATGCAATGTAAATATATAGACAATAAGGTAATACAATACAATGTAATAATGTATAGATAATGTAAATATATAGACAATAAGGTAATACAATACAATGTAATAATGTATAGATAATGTAAACATATAGACAATAAGGTAATAAATACAATGTAATAATGTATAGATAATGTAAATATATAGACAATAAGGTAATATAATACAATGTAATAATGTATAGATAATGCAAATATATAGACAATAAGGTAATATAATACAATGTAATAATGTATAGATAATGTAAATATATAGACAATAAGGTAATATAATACAATGTAATAATGTATAGATAATGTAAATATATAGACAATAAGGTAATATAATGCAATTTAATAATGTATAGATATACATGATATAAATAAATAGGCGGGGGTCTCCCGTGGTCTAATGGCTAGCGCCTTGGATTCATAAGCGAGAGATGGTGGGTTCGATTCCCAACCTCCGGCAGGAATTTTATCATCCCACGGCTCGCTAGTAAAATTACTCGCTGCACCCTGGATGTCGGCGCTAATGACCTAGATGTAGATGCGCCGTAAAAAAAAGAAAAAAAAAGGCAATAAGGTAACATAATGTTTTGATATAACATATATAAAATGTAAGGTGTACATCGCCATAAAGCGTAACACCAACAAATAAATACATAATAAATCTTAAGCAACTTCGCTGTGCCACTAAAAATGATTTTTGAATTCGGCTTTTTCTTCGGCGGTCCTTTTGGTCTGAGCACAAATCCAGTGGCACTTGAATCAAATGAAGACGAAGACGGTTCCCGGCGAAAATTCGAACAACTCCGAGAATTGTAGGGACAAATTTTGGAACATCAACATTATTCATTCAATATAAATGGTTTCTTACTATGATCAGTAATAAATAACACAAAGGGAATGAGTGTTCCATTAAGAGTTCATTTGGAAGCAATATTCTCGCTAAGGTTTAAAATTAAACTAGCTCAGCGAAGTTGTAGAAAGGAACTCAGAAACTTCTGGAACTTCCGAGCAAGAGATTTCAAAGCGAAACTTTTGAAGAGACTTTATTAAACTATATGCTATTGAATAATAAAAATATAAAGACTCCTTTATAACTTTTCTTATTTATTTTATTCTTTTTTTTAAATGTTATAAAAAAAAAACATATTATTAAAACAAGACTGTGTCAGTTTCCACATGTCCAAACATTCTCTCATCATAACTAACAGATGTTCATCTCCTCATAACTAGAAGTTCTTCCTCACTATAAAACTTAACGTTCTTTCTCTCATCATAACTAACAGTTCTCCGCCTCCTCATAACTAAACGTTCATCCACTTTTCAAAAGCTCAAGGCCTTTCTGTCATCACAATTAACAGAACTTCTTCTCATAACTAGAAGTTCTTCCTCTCTACAAAACTTGACGTTTTTTCTCTCATCATAACTAACAGTTCTCCATCTCCTCATAACTAAACGTTCTTCCACATTTCAAAAGCTCAAGGCCTTTCTTTCATCACAATTAACAGAACTTCTTCTCCTCATAACTAGAAGTTCTTCCTCTTTACAAAACTTAACGCTCTTTCTCTGATCATAACTAACAGTTCTCCATCTCCTCACAACTAAACGTACTTCCACATTTTAAAAGCTCAAGATCTTTCTCTGAAAATAACTAACACTTCTTCATCTTCTCAAAATCTTAAGTTCTTTCTGTCATCATAACTAACAGTTCTCCATCTCTTCATAACTAGAGGTACTTCCACATTTCAAAACGCATGTTCTATCTTTCATTATAACTAACATTTCTTCATCCCCAAATAGCTCCATTCAGCTTATTATTTTTAACCACTTAATGATTCAGAATAACTAATACGAGGTATACTTGAAACGGAATGCTGTAAAAGTAGAGTCTACCGAGGTATAGAAATGATAAAAACCGATAAAACACATAAAATACACACGAAGCGGATAAAGCTTCAAAACCACACATTAATCAAGGATGCTTCAGGGACAGTGATGGATGGCTCGATAGTAACAATGCGGGAGTATTCAACATTTCATGAACCAAAGGAAAAATACAAAATTTTTTTTTTGTGTTAGATTACATGATTACATAATATTAAAATGTAGAGTACATTTTATAACCAGAAGAGTTAAAGAATATATATATCCAAAATGAAATTTTAACATTCAGACGTGACTGTATTAACACACGTAATAAATCAAAATACCATCTAATGTAAAAAAAACGGCAGTTTAATTGAAAATAGTTACACACAAATAAACTACATTTTGTGAGATTAATCCTTAGGGCGCGAGAACTCCTGAATTTAAATTTTAAGCCGTGGGATCCTTCAGAAATATGTGCAATACAAGAAATAAAAGTCCGTCTCGCAGGACTGCATCATCTTAGCGCGGTTCCGTTCATATCCCTAGTCTAATTTGGAAAGATTAAAATAGAAGCAGTTATTATTTTGGTTCCACCAGTCTTTTTTTTTTTAAATTAATTATTATAATGGCGTTTCAACCCTTAAGGTCACTAACGCCATTCCTGTGAGTAGTAAAGTCTTGAAAGGTCATGATTTACAATCTTACCTGGAAGGGTCGGCTACACTGGAAACGGACCCGCTAGTGACAAGGTCTTGGAATCTTGGAAATCTATATTTCTAACAATAAATTGTTTTTGTTATTTTACTTAACCAGTTTTATTGTCAAATACATTATCCAATTACAAGCAATTAAAAAATAACAAGAAATAAAACAGACAAAAAGAACCATTGGATTAAACGAAATCAATTAATTTAAAGCTTTAAGCACTTTCTTCTCCGATTGACATCGCCTAATTAAAACTTTCTTCAGAACCTTTTTTGTAGAGCATTTAGTAAGCTTCCGAATGGTAATCTTCCGCTTCACAAGATTGTCAACGGTTTTCGAGATACTAACGAAATTTCGGGGTCTCCCGTGGTCTAATGGCTAACGCCTTGGATTCATAAGCGGGAGATGGTGGGTTCGATTCCCAACCTCCGGCAGGAATTTTATCATCCCACGGCTCGCTGGTGAAATTCCTCGCTACACCCTGGATGTCGGCGCTAATGACCTAGATGTAGATGTGCCGTAAAAAAAAAAAAAAAAAAAAAAAAAAAAAAAAAAAAAAAAAAAAAAAAAAAAAAAAAAAAAAAAAAAAACTAACGAAATTATACAAAGTTACCAAAACTTTTTTTGTCTGTTAATAAAATATTTTATTCTAACCCTTCCTTTACTCTAAACGTAACAACAATTTCAACATATTAGTGTTGATGAAACTCGAACATGCAGAAAATGTTTCAACTGTATCCCATAATTCTAAGTACCAAAATCAAAGATAAAGAACCCTCCCTAGGAAGGGTGCTAGGCAGTTGAAAAGCTATATATCTTGGAAATCCATATCTCTAACATTAAATTGTTTTTCTTATTTTTCTTAACCTGTTTTATTTTCAAATACATTATCCAACAATAAGCAATTAAAAAATAACAAGGAATAAAAAACAGACAAAAAGAACAGTTCGAATAAGCGAAATCAATTACTTTAAAGTTGTAAGCTCTTATTTCTCCGATTGACATCGCCTAATCAAAACTTTCATTAGAACCTTTTTTTTAGAGCATTTAATAAGCTTTCTAATGGTATTCTTCCGTTTCGCAAGATTCTCAACCTTTTTCGAAATATTAAGGAAAGTATACAAAGTTACTAAAACTTTTTATGTATGTTAATAAAATATTTTATTCTAACCCTTCCTTAACTCCAAACGTAACCAAAATTTGAACATATTAGTTTTGATGAAAGTAGAACATGCAGAAAATGTTTCAACTGAATCCCATGATTCTAAGTACCCAAACCAAAAACGGTATTCAAAAAATATTTTTCCAATTTTCTCGAAAACGGTTAAAGCTATCGCCTTGAAAGTGGTTTCATTCGTTTTCCTAGCCCAGGAATCATATAAAACGAGTACTTAGAAGCTTATGAACGAGTTTATGAGCTTATGAAAAACGTAAGCGTTACGATTTTTTGCGCGAATTTCGCCCCAAACGCCATCTTCCAGTAGGCGGATTTTGCTGGTTAACGAACTTGACCTTTTAAATCAGACAAAGTATTTTTTATTAAAACCAGACCATTTCTGAGCCAGCTTGAGAGTTAACAGACAAATATATATACAAATTGTTACCATCGTTATTTTCGTTGGTTATTGGTTATGCAATGTGAAATTTTTTACTCGGCACTTCCAGATTGCATCATGAAGTCAACCTTATAACCGGGTTTCCTTCCTCTGAAGGGGGGACAAAACGAGGGCCTCCGCTCAGAGGCATTTGGAAAGCCTTGGGATCTCTCTCTTTGAACGCTACATTTTTAACAATAAATTTATCTTCTTATTTTGCTTAATCTGTTTTATTGTCAAATACATTATCCGACTATAAGCAATTTAAAAATAACAAGGAATTAAATAAACAAAAAGAACCGTTAGAATAAACGAAATCAATTACTTTAAAGTTTTAAGCACTTATTTCTCCGATTGACATCGCCTAATTAAAACTTTCTTTAGAACCTTTTTTGTAGAGCATTTAGTAAGCTTTCGAATGGTAACCTTCTGCTTCCCAAGAAGAGAGAGATCCCAAGGCTTTCCAAATGCCTCTGAGCGGAGGCCTTTCTGCCCGACTTATGGGATAGCTGACCCATACAGGTAAGATTGTAAATCAAGACCTTTCAAGGCTGGTTTGTTTGAGATTTCATTTGGATAGGTGTTTCGCTATTGATCTAAACAAAGTAATAACTGTTTCTATTCTATGCATTCATAAGCACTAAAGATAAGAACGGAACCGCGCTAAGATGACGCAGTTCCTGCGAATCGGACTTTTCTATAAGATGTTAAGTCATCAAAACTTGTAAATTCAGAACATTATGATGGGAATGGTTTGTTTTTTCCCTTTTGTATTGATAGTTATACAGTGAATTTTGTTGCAAAAAAACAAAAATTACGATCGCCAGTTGTGGAGGCATTCTGCAAATGTGAATTTTAGTCTTTACTCCTAATGGACCGATTTGATTTATTAAGCACGCAGTGGCGTAACAGCCGGGCCCGCAGGGCCTGCGGTGCGGGGGGCCCCAAAGAATAGGGCCCCAACCCAAAACATTTATGAATTTTTTTGAATTTCCTGTTAATGTTAAATTAAGGTAATGTAACGTTTAGTACTACGCAATCAGATTGGGTTCTTCATAGTAGTGCGGTGACGGGTATGATCTTTAGTCCGGGGAGGGGGGCCCAAAAGACAGTTTTGCGGGAAGGCCCTTCCAAAATTGTTACGCCACTGACGTTTATATATATTTGTTTCTCCTGTTTGTGAATTTTACAGCAAAATAAGACTGCCAATGAGCGTGCAGATGCGTTTAAAAACATTCTTACAGAGATCTGTAGTTTTTTTCAGCCGAATCCGAACTATAACTTGTTTTTATATAGGGATAAAAATTTGCAACTTGATACGAATTAAACTCCCTCGCTCCACAGGGGGGAAACGGGCTTATGACAAAAACCGGTACGATATATATATATATATAATTTGTCTGTTCGCGCCCTAGCTACTTCAAATTGTCCGATTTTGAAGAAATTAGTCACCTTTCTGAATAGAAAGGTCAAGTTCATTAACGCAGCAGAATTTATCCACCAAAACTTATTGTTTTTGGCAAAATCCGCGCAAATAAAATTGTAGCGCCAACGTCCTTGTGATAATAAGATTGCAGATACACTTTTTATAGGTCTTCTAACGCAAGCAAGAGGGCGAGGTTAGCTCAGTGGTAGAGCACCGGGCTAATAAGTTGGAGGACCTGAGTTCAAATCCCGAGAAAACACTAAAGATTTTTTCTTCTAGTGTCTTCATTCATGGATTGAATTCGGCCTCCCTAACCGTCCCTAGGCCAACCCAGCCTTTAATAAATTTATCAATGGGTACCTTGGGTGCTAATGACTCTAGGAGTCGAAGCAGCCAAGGGGAAAATCAGGCGGCCGGAGCATAGTACTGACCACACTTTCTCCCTAGTGTGCATTATGGTCATGAATCAAATACCTCTATAGTATCTGCCCCTCGAGTCCTGTTACGGGACTGATTTTTTTTAACGCAAGGAAACGGACGAAGCCATTTTTGCTGTAAAACCTAAATCCATTTTCAAGAAAGGTAGTAAAAACTAGACTTTTTGAAGTAACCATTTGAAAGCGTACGAAATTTCCTACATAAACGGTTTTTATGAAATTTTCGAAAGAACGATCTCGTTCAGAGAAATGGGTGTTTCAAATCCAAAAGTTCGTTTATGTCTCTGTTTGCGTCAGTTTTAAATTGGTTGTTTTTTTTTAAATTGTATTATGAATATTTCAATTATATGGAAAATATATTTGTAATAGTGCATTTCTTTGAGATTTCATTGGAGTAAGTGTATTTTTTCAGCTTTCCAAATTAAACTGGGGATAAGAACGGAAACGCGCTTCCTGCGATTCAGAATTTTTTTTACTGTGGAATTTTTTAACCTTTGGTAGTATTAAAAATAGTTGATAGTTTCCACTGGGAGTGCCTGGCAAGTGATTACCCCTGAGACGTAGAACCGTGTCGAAGAGTGACAGTGTGTTCCCATCGCTGCCTATTGTTGCACACAATACACCGGCACTAGGATGCTTTAGTTCCGGAGACAGTCTACTCAATGTCATCTAGCAATAGGTATCTCTACGGCCGTCCATTCCCAGGAAGGCATCGTTTAATCAAGGGGTCTGTTTATGGAGTGTGCGTTCTTCTCGAGTAGACGTGTTCACCTGTCACTGACTGGTGTGCATTAGAGGGCCAGGGAAACCTCTCCTTATCCAAGGAAATGGAGTGTGCATTCTTCTCGAGTAGACAGGTTCACCTGTCACTGACTAGTGTTCAGGGTGTCCCAAATATAATGGTCATCCGTTTGCCAGATGATTCTCCAATGTGAGATTGGAAAAAATAACCCCCATATTGACCCCCGCAAAATTGACCTTGAAATGTTATTCAAGGTCAAAATGTTTTATTGCATATTTTGAATCTACGAGTCAAGAGGAAGAAAAAAGTCAACGGCACCATAGGTCAGAAATGACTCCTTAGGGTCAAAATGACCATTAACAGCATATACGTGGGCCATTCCATTCCAATCGACAAATGGTGGCCGATTTTGCTCATTTCATTTTTTCAAGTTTCTAGTAACATCGACTTATGCAAAAATACCTCCTTTGAATTTTTTAAAAAGCATCTTCCAGTATAAAAAATTATGAGTATTGTAAAACGGTCCTCTCAGCGCCATTAATTGAAGAACCATAACTCACATTTTACAATGGACAGGAATGTCTTCTTGAGGTTATTCTCGAACCTTATCAAGAGCTCTTTGCTTTAAGCTTTCATTGAATCGCTGAAATTACTCATTTGAACCATCGCTGGAATTTCAAGAACCATCCAGTCCCTCCCAGAATAGAGGATAGAATATTTGCCCTCGCCCGATCCAGGCCACCTATGGGGCAGAGAAGATTGGCACAAGCTACGGGGAGTCTCAAGGATGACTGCCTTGACACAGAATCCGCCGGGGTCCGACTCAGGTTCCGCCGGATCCTTCGGGAAGAACGTCTCCCTTCAGGAAACAAACTCCCCTTGCTAAACAGCAAGTTCAGGAGTTGAGGCCCGGGGATCAGGAGCAGAGATCATTGTTTTGCAGGTGGATGCTGGACATATTGGAACGTCCTCCACACTTCCTCCAGCGGGTATTGTGGACTGACGAAAGTTCGTTTTCCAGTGTCATCTTCCACAGCAGACAAAATGGACGAGAATAACACGGGCGTTTGAAAGAATTAGGAGAAATGCTCGGCAGGTCCTTAGTGGAGTGAGGAGGAATTTGAAAGCAAGGTTAGCAGCTTGCCTCAAGAATTAAGTCCGATATATTGAAGCTGCAGAACAGGCCAAATTGCTACGGGCGCTGGAGTGATAATCATACAACATAAGTTTTTTTTTGTTTTTTTTTTTTAGGTAGAAACTTTTTTATCTGCCCACGGACGAGGGCAAGTATTCTATTCTCTAGTCTGGGAGGGATTAGCTGGTTCATGAAATTCATACATGACCTGTGAAATCCTTAATGAGTAATTTCAGCGATTGATTGAAAGCTTATGACAAAGAGCTCTTGATAAGCTTTGAGGATAACCTCATGAAAGCATTTCTGTCAATTGTAAAATATGACTTATAGTCCTCTTATTAATGCCGCTGAGAGGCTCGTTTTTCAATATACTTGTAATTTTTTATACTAGAAGATGCTTTTAAATAAATTCAAACGAGTTTTTTTTTGTGTAAGGCAATAGAACATGTAAAAAAAATATCTAATTCAGCCACCATTTTTCTATTGGAATGGAATGGCCCACGTATACGCTATTAATGGTCATTTTGACCATAAGGAGTCATTTCTGACCTATGGTGCCGTTGACTTTTTTCATCCTCATGACTCGTAGATTCGAAATATGCAATAAAAAATTTTGACCTTGAATAACATTTCAAGGTCAATTTTGCGGGGGTTAATATGGGGGTTATTTTTTCCGATCTCACATTGGAGAATCATCTGGCAAAAGGATGACCATTATTTTTGGGACACCCAGTACATTAGAGGGTCAGGGAAACCTCTTCAATCCAAGGAAATGGAGAGTGCGTTCTTCTCGAGTAGACATGTTCACATTTCACTGACTGGTGTACATTACAGGATCAGGGAAACCTCTCCAAACCAAGGAAATGGAGTGTGCGTTCTTCTCGAGTAGACAGGTTCACCTGTCACTGACTGGTGTGCATTAGAGGGCCTGGAAAACCTCTCAAATCCAAGGAAATGGAGTGTGCGTTCTTCTCGAGTAGACATGTTCACCTGTCACTGACTGGTGTACATTAGAGGGTCAGGGAAACCTCTCCAATCCAAGGAAATGGAGTGTGCGTTCTTCTCGAGTAGACATGTTCACCTGTCACTGACTGGTGTACATTAGAGGGTCTGGAAACTCTCTCAAATCCAAGGAAATGGCGGAGTTTTCCAATTATGTGGCGTTGGGACATTAGATAGGAAACGGCCGTAACGCAGGAGCTGAATAACAAAGCATATTCCTTTGCAAGTTTAGGCCGTATTATCGAAGAATATGCTTAAAATAAACTATCATAGAATTCGGTATGATTCACTACTAGACTAAGATTTCAAACCTTTCGACACTTAACTCATCATTCTGTCACAAATACCGTAAACATCGGACGCACATTAGTGCCCATAGAATGAGGTGTGTTAAATTTTTATTTTCGCGTGGCTAATCCGCCAGATCTGCAGCAATAAAAATTCACATGTGAACATACTATCAGAGTAAGATCTGCACAGAAATGGATTAAAACATTTAAAGTTGAAGAAATCAGCATTTCTGACGACCCCCGTTCAGGACGTCTAGATAATTTTTATTACGACATTTGTAAAAATCTTGTGGACTCAGAGCCACAATTAACAGTGGATCAGATGGCAGAAAGGATGGATTCATCTCATGGATTAAAAACCTCTCGCGAATGGTGAACGTCAACAGATTGTTGTTAGCGCGTTTCCTCCCAGCCTCCTCCCTCCATAGAGAGGAAACCCGCTTATGAGGTTGACCTCATGACGCAATCCGAAAGTGCCGACGAGAAAATATCACGTTTCAGAACCTATAGATCACGAAAATAACGGTGGTTCAAATTTGTATGTGACATAAATATATACAGGGTATATGTACATATATAGGTACATTTTACAACTAATATGAGTAATGTTTATTTGCCAACGTTTCGTTATAGAGAAACACATATACACACAACAAACATATAGACTTTTTAAATAATTATTAACTTATTAAATTTTATTGTCGTTTTAACTACGAATTTTAGGACGGGTTATCTATAGGTTACCACCCTTTTCTAGCCAAGATAGGGCTGATGCCTATTCTTTTTTCTAAAGAAAAGCCACCACCCCTAGTGGGAATCGAACCTACGATTCTCGGAACTGAGTGATAAGTGCTCAGGCCTTAACACGCAGTGCCAAGGGTCGTGGGTTCTGAGTGTTAAGTGCTTTGAATTATTATATTCGGTGAAATAATTTACTTTTTCAGAAAAATTATTATTTTATCCAACATATTTACCCCCTAATGCATTTCTGGAGGAATATTCAATTTGTTTAATTCTATCCTATATTGCTGGCATTGGGCAAATCACATAGGGGCAAGAGGAATTCCTACCAAGAAGTAGCCCTGAAGAGGCGCAAAAAGGCACGACCACGTCATATATTAAGTGAGTTCATGCTTAATTAAGTTACTTTATAAAGTCTGTATACAGGTTTGTCATTTTAATGCTAAATTCTTCTCTTTATAACTTCGTATCTTCTTAAAAATATGTACTTTCGTTATTCTAGAATTTCATTGTATATAGTTAGGGATTCCAATTAGAGTCAAATATTAGGCTAGCTTGAATGCTCCTGGAATCCATTTAACCTGAGATAACAGAAAATCGCAGTTGCATATTTTGTCTGACCTGGTTTTCTTCATTTCTTCTAATCTCTTTGGATCCGAGAGCTCATTGTCATGCGTACCAGCAACTCCCCCCCCTCCACTAAAATCATTTGCGGGAATAGCGGAGGCCATTAGAACATGATCCCGATAAGGGTTCCCATGAATAATAATGGCTTTCTTCAATGAAGGCCATGTTTGTGGAATTTTTCATCGTGTCCAACGCCTTCCATTGATCTTCCGGCTCAGGCCTTTTTACCGCGCTTAATTCTTAAAGTGTTGGGATTGATCCCCACCTTCACTTCATGGAATCATTATCTGATGACATGCAGGGAAGAGAGATGCAACACAACAACGCCGGCTAACCTTAGCAAGTGCACCATGGTGCATATTGCTTGAACCTTAAATTTAAAAAAAAAAAAATTCCCTGTTAAATAAATTAAAATGGCTGCTAGAATGAAAACGAGTTTTTATCTGAACAGCGCCAAACCTTCCAAATTTTGCAGCCCTTACACGAATGTTCCCGATTTCCTTCTTCTCTCGATTTCTCAGCACGGTCTAACAACCTTTCTGTTGATTAGGATAAACTGGAGGACGTCCTCTTGAACAAAAATCCCTCACTTAGGTAAAGATCCCCCTAGAATGTATGTAACCATGCATGTAAGATAAGAGTAATTTCGTGAGCAGTATTATTGTATCGGTATAAGGGCTATGTCCAGTACAATGCCTCAAATTCTACATCCCGCCCCGTGTCTGCTGGAGTACCCCAAGGCAGCATCCTAGCCCCTCTCCTCTACTCCATCTTCACCGCTGATATCCCCACTAATCCCAGTACCATTACCACAACTTTTGCAGATGATACTGCAGTGCTTTCATGTTCTGCCAACCCGCAGCAAGCTACAGAAGCCCTCCAAAATCATCTATTGGAAATCGAGATGTGGCTAAAGAAGTGGCGAATTAAAGTTAACGCCTAAAAATGTAAGCACGTCACATTCACACTGCGGCGCAGTGAGTGCCCATCTGTTACCCTAAACGAATCCCTCATTCCCAAATCCGATGTTGTTCGATACCTAGGCTTCCACCTCGACAAGAGACTTACTTGGAACACACACACAAAAACAAAACGACAAGAACTAAACAGACGCTACGGCCTACTTAGACGACTAATAGGTCCCAAATCAAAACTCAGTACTGAAAACAAACTAACAATCTACAAAACGATTATTAAACCGATTTGGACATACGGCATTGAACTATGGGGTACAGCAAAATCTTCCAACATAAACCGAATCCAAACCTTCCAGTCCAAAGTCCTTCGCCGGATCCTTAATGCTCCCTTCTACGTCAACAATAATATCATCCACCGAGACCTCGAAATTCCCTTTGCCGCTGAATTAGCTAAAACCCGCTTCTCCACTTTTCATTCCAAGCTATCCATTCATCCCAATCCCCTTGCCCAATCCCTTTCCACAGATGCGATCCCTTCCAATCCCCCGAGACGCCTGAAAAGAAAGTGGCCTAGGGACCAACTGTAACACTTAAAAACATTATTCATTCCTTAGGGAGTGACAGCAATGGCTGCCTTCTCCCCTCTGTTCTTCCTTGTGTATACCTATGTATGAGATATTTATTTACTTATTGTATTTATGTATACAGATTGTAAATATTCAATAAAAAAAAAAAAAAAAAAAAAAAAAAAAAAAAAAAAAAAAAAAAAAAAAAAAAAAAAAAAAAAGGGCTGGAAGCTAAACCTTCCTTATTCTGCTTCTTGGCGTGGCTTTTCTTACGGAAGGTTCACTTTCGTTTCAGTAGGCTGTATATAGTTTTTAGGCTCCTGAAGAGGCATCCAAGGATGCAAAACATGTTGAGCCAATTTTAATAAAGTGACGTTTATATGAATGAAGTCGACGGGCGAACCGCCTGCAGTAAAAACTAGATGCACCGAAGATGGAACTGTAGACTCCGAATGTGTGCTTTGTGAATTAAATCAATTAATAGTGGTGGAGACATAGAGTTTTCTTGTTCCTATTTGATATATATATATAGCATTTAGGTCGATATTGTTTAAACCTGCAGGGAAGTCGGATAAGAAGAGAAGATAAACAAGAGGGTTGAATATGGCTCCTTGGGGACCCCCCCCCCTTGGCTTCCAACCCTATCTTGCCACTGACTAGCCCCGACAAGGGCTTGGCGTGTACGAACCTCTAAGAATGTTTTTAAGTAAAGGAATTGATTCACACTGCTGGGGATTTTCTCTCCAAGCTATGGAAGCGGCAGGAGGTCAGTAATTGTAAACCTCTGCGCGTCACACGATTTTATGGAAAAATAGATTGAACAACTTTACACAAATAAGGTTTATGGTAAACTGTTAAAACCTGTTGAGGAGACTAACAAAATGATTCGTGACGCTTACGAGCACCATTCTCTGTCCTACTCACAATTTTCGAGGAGGTTAAAGACCTTCAAGGAGGGCCGGGAAGAGTTTCTCGGCGAACAACGCTCTCGGTGGTCGTTACCCAGCAAAACCGATAACAATGTGGTGCATAAGAAATACGTCCCACAAGAAGAGCCAGTTAACGTTGTCTCCTGCAATTATTTGTTGCGAAAAAGTGTCGCCAGTACGAGAAAATACATCTCTGATTCCTGGCAACTTCATCAAGACATCTAGCCTTGCCACAACGTGGAACGAGTCCATGAGTTCCTGGTCATATACCACGCGCCGACGCTACCCCACCGTCCTTATAATTTGCCCCAGCGCAGCCTTTTTTTTTTTCGTTCCCTCGGATTAAGGCAGCCTTGAAAGGAACCCTTTCAAATGAGATCCTATCAGTTATTAAGAAAGCCTTACGAGAGATCCCCGAAATCGCCTTCGTGGGCGAGCATCGGTGATGGCAGAGAAAAAAATTAGTAGAGACCAAAGGACAGTACTTTAAAGAATAATAAGTGTTTATGCAAATCTGTTCTATAAATTGATTTTTGAGGTTCGCAGCTTTTACACTTTTTTCTCATTCCTCATTCCTCTTTCATAAAATGTCCGATGGCCACAAAGAATATAGGATAGGATTATCTTAGGAGGTTTCATAATAATGAAAATTTACTCAGTGGAAATTGAACAATTTGTTTAAAAGACGGGAAACTAATGAGCTAGCGTCTTATCTCACGACAATGTTCTAGATGGGACTTTGATTGCATTCAATCAATACAATATCCGAAGGAGCTACACGGCACGCAGCTCTCAATCATTCTCTTGTAGGATTCAATTTTTAGTATGGGAAACATAGAGGGGATTTGACTTATCATGAAGGCAATTAATACTGAAATATGTTAAATAAAGCTCAATTTTATTACTTTATTTTTTAAAATAAACCTACTATAATAAATTCTGCCTTTTTCAAAAACGATTCCAACAAAATCTAAATTTTAGAAGTATTATTATTTTTATTTTTTCCGTTAGTGTGCATAAAATCACAAAATATGATTTTCAAAATAATGGACGAAATTAATTGTTTTTTCAATATTTTTGTAATGCATAACTATAATTATATTCATAATGTTTTGATAAATTCGGTATAATTTTGGTAAATGAGGAACCTTTGGAGCTAAGTGATGGATCTTTCAATATTGCGAAATATCATCCAGCAAAAGTTTTACTACGACATGAAGTAAAAAATAACAACGAATGGCGACATAGAAGCAATAATCTTGGAAGGACCCTTAAATTTTGAAGATTTTCTTTTATTAGAATATCCAATTAAATAGATGTTTGAAATCATCATCAACAATCTTTAGAATATCAGGATTTAGATGTAGACACATCTAAGTTAAGATATTAAGTAAGATGTTACACCTGATGTGGACCATTCTATGCGTATATTCTTCTGAATATAAAACAATTAAAAGCATTGTATACTAATTAGTATTGTAAAATTAAACATTAAAAATGTGCGATATCACTTTTCCATTGCACCAAACTGTGCCGGAACAACGCAAAGTCAGATACTGCCAATAATGTGTACGATTCTATACTAAAGAAGAAGTCTCTGTTTTTGAGCAAGTCTCTTTCCTAAAAGAAGTGAACGCACTCTGTAGGCAGGATTCACAAGCATATAAGTCCTTTCTTGGGAATATTAAAAATCCTTGTTCTTCTCTGTAAAATCTGATGTTTATTTAAAATTTGAGATTTTAGTTCAATTTTAAGATGCATGTACTTAGTGGATAACAACAAAACGTTATTCCATTTAATGCTTATTCTATACAACCTATTTGTAGTTACGGACTTGAACACTGGGAACAACTCAAACTTCAAATATACAGAAAATACAGGCACTCCATTCCAAATTGTTAACGCTCCTTTCTCCATTGCCAATAAAACTCTACATAATGACCTCTAAATCTCTTTCGTCCAAGAACTGGCAAAATCCCGTTTCCTAACCTTTCATTCCAAATTGCCTTTCCATCCTAATCACATCCAAACACCCGCCAGGAAGGCTCAAGGCCTTGTGATGAGTTAGTTATCTCACTTAAGAACAACAATGTATTCCAAAGTGGGAAATGACAATATTCATTGGCTCCATTCAAAAGTGTTATTATCGTTATTATTTCTGACTCATTTTTTTTTTTTTTTGCATTATGATTCTTTTTGTGTCTTTTATGTTTGGCAGTCTCTTATTAATTAATCTCTGTATATGTTATTACTTGTATTTGTGAGCAAACTTGACTAATTTCATTTACAAATTTACAGATGTTACAATACACAATACAATAAAAGTCCGTCACGCAGGAGCTGCATAACTAAGCACTTCCCTCAGAATTTGGGTAGTGTAGACTGCTTTCCAGAACAATTTGCTTAAAATATCCTACATAAATAAAATAAAAACGTGAATAGTTCTCATTTTGTAATGAGTAACTGATCAATTATTAATTTGCATCCAGAGTTATGTTTACACATGGTACCTACTACACAACGTAATAAATACAAAAAATCTCATATTATCGTATTTTGATCTAACGCAGGAACAGGATACAGTCACTCTAGTGGTAGAAAGCGCTCCTTGTGGCGGCTTTGTGAACGTACGTCTGGCGGGCTTTTCTGTTGAAATATATTACAAATTAAACCCCCGCTTTCCGATTGACCGATTCAGCTCATTTTTACAACACATCTTTCTCATGTGTTACCCACGACGTATACCGCGTTTCGTTACAATACAGCAGAAATTACGACCGGTATGAGTATATTAGGAATTTGGGTCCGGAGTAAACCCCCCCTCCTAATGAACCGATTTAGTTTATTTTTACAACACATATTCACCTGTGGATTAGCACTACGAATACCGAGTTTCGTCGAAATATACCAAAAATCACGGCTGGTAGTGGCGAATTGGTATTGTGGGTCCGGAGTAAACCCCCCCTTCTAATGAGCCGATTTAGTTCATTTTTATATCTCACTTTTCTCTCTATATTACCACAACGAATACCAAGTTTCGTTGAAATATAACAAATATTACGGCTGACATAGTCAAATTAGTGTTTTGGGTCCGGGGTAAACCCCCCCTTCCGGTGGACCGATTTTGGTGGTTAACGAACTCATTCAATCGTTTGCTAATTGAATGCTATATACCAAGTTTCGTGACGAAAAAACAAAAACTCTGGCCGCTATCGTGTTAACAGACACATATATATATATATATATATATATATATATGCATATATATATATATATAGATATATATAAATTTTAACGGGGGTCATTTTCGGTGTCTACTAGGTAGGATCGATAAAGATTTGAAGAAATTTTTCAAAAATTCCGTCATGAGTCCAACCTCAATAGCTACTTTCCTTCGGAGGAAAGTGCTAAAAAGGGACCTGGGCCAAATTCACCCTTGCTCACTGCGACCCTATTGGATCAATTGTGATTTGCGTCTCTAACTCACTCCCTTTCCAACTTGCAGCTCCTCACGAATAGCTTGAGCTCCTTGGGAGTAGCCTCGGCTATGTCCTTGGGCGTAACAATTGCCTTCCCTATATGCACTAACCTGTTGTAGGCTAACGCCTCACATTCGCAGAGGACATGCTGTGAGGTTTCCTCTTCCTCGAGGCACCAGCGTCATGTAGGGTCCTCTATTAGTCCCATCGTGCACAGGTGTTCTCTTAGCGGACCATGTCCTGTGAGATGTCCGACTATCCTCCTTAGTTCTGTCCTTTCCAGTTGAAGGAAATACCCTGTCCTGTCCTTCGAAATCTGGACAAGTAGCTTTGCCTGCCTCATGCCTGGCTTGGCCTGCCAATTCCTGAGAATTTCTTCTTGTTCCCAGGCATTTACTACCTTTCTGACAAAGCTTTTAGACACACAGAAGAACGGCTCAGGACCATGGAGTATCTCCTCCGATCCCTTCCTTGCCAGCTCATCAGCCTTCTCGTTGCCCTCATGTCCCGGCACCCACACAAGCGTAACCCTGTTATGTCTGCCCAGATCATTTAGGGCATTGTGGCAATCAAGAACTAATTTAGACGAGACGCTATGCGATGCAAGTGCCTTTAATGCAGCTTGACTATCGCTATTAATGCGTATTTTCTGCCCTTTAACACCTTTCCTGAGATTTTCTCGGGCTGCAATCTCAATTGCATGAACTTCCAATTGGAAAACAGTAGCGAAGGATCCAAGAGCTTTGGCTATTTTTGTTTTGGGACCAAATACCCCCGCACCAGCCCTCTCATCCTTAAGAGAACCATCAGTATACCATACTGACGAGTCTCTTTGTAAACTTACCTGTCTTTCTTCCCAGCTCTGTCGACTAGGTATAACAACATTGAACTGCTTGTCAAAGACAAGTGTCCGTATAGTCTCGTCTGACCGGGTGAGGCATATATCACTCTCTTTTAGTCTTTGAAGAACCTTGAGATGTCCCCTAATCTCATCCTTACTCGCTTTGAGGGACTGAATTCTCAATGCACCCATCAGGGCCTCTCGCCTGATGCGGATAGCTAGCGGAGTTAGTCCCATTATAGCTTCCATTGCTGCAGTGGGGCATGTCCTAATTGCCCTCTGATGCCTAGGCATGCTAGCCTTTGCACTCTTTCTAGTGTGCTGGCTGCGGTCTTCTCTTCAGTTTTTGTCCACCAGACTAGTGCTGCGTATGTTACCATAGGTCGTACTACAGCAGTATATAGCCAGAGGAGCATCCTCGGACTCATTCCCCAGGTCCTTCCACAGAGTCTATTACAGGCCCATAAAGAGACCTTTGCCTTCTCAATCTGTTTGTTGAAATACGGGTTCCAGGTGAGTATTCTATCTAGAATAATTCCCAGATATTTGATCTCAATTGTGACCAGTACAGTAGACCCCTCCACCAGGATAGGTTCCATATCCAGATTCCTTTTCCTAGAGAAAGGGACCAGCTAAGTTTTTTCAGGATTAACAGTTAACCCAAGATTACGGCACCATCTCATAACCTTCCCCAGTGCCAGCTGCATACGCTCTTTTAGGACATGCGGAAATCTCCCTCTTACTATAACCACTATATCATCCGCATATCCTATTACTTCGTACCCAGCATCCGAAAGAGCTCTTAGGAGGGAGTCAACCACCTTTGTCCACAAAAGGGGTGATAAGACACCTCCCTGAGGGAAGCCTCTGGTTGCCTTTATCCTTGTGGAGACCCACCCCTTCCTTGCTCTGATTCGCAGGCTTCCCAGCATAGCCCTAATCCATCTTCTAAGGATGAGATCAGCACCAAACATCTTGGTAGCTTCCTCTATGGCTGCATATGAAGTGTTATCTCTGTTTTCAAGTGAGTCCCCTATGCTACTCACTAAGTAGTGCAGGGCAGATTCTGTTGATTTGCCCTTCTGATAAGCAAATTGCTGGGCATGCAGAGGAAGCCTTCCTAAGAGGTCCTCTTTAATATGCATGTCCAACACCTTCTCCATCGTTTTTAACACATTAAAGGAGAGACTTGTGGGTCTATAGGACTTGGGTAAGTCCAGGGGCCTTGTCGGTCCCTTTGGTGTACAGATGTTAAATCAACGTATTATTATTTAAAAAAAAATATTTATTGTCATTAACTCCTGTTTTCGTTTTAGAGATTCGGTTTAGGAATTATAACATAATAAATGGAAATATACTTGTAATAAAGCAAAATATTAGTCTGGTATAGGCATAATAAATTAATTAATTTGAAAACTTGATTTATATAAGTTAACTTATTACGTTAACGGGATACATAGGATTACTAGTTCATTAGAAGTGTCGCAATACAGGAAAAGCGGAGCGGGGAAAACCAAGCAGTTTCTTAGAATTAATTAGTCTTAAATACTGAATAATGAAGCCTTAGAATAATTTCGACCAGCATTATTATTAAATATTAAGAACATGTTCTTGTAGAAACGTTCATATACACAAAGGCTCACGCATATAAATAATAATGTTATAGAATTTTAATTTTTCAGTAATAAATATATTTCCTAATTACAGTATATCAAGACTATATTTATAATATCACTATTTAATACTATTCATTTTGTTAATTATTCCATTTTTTATTCTATATTTTAAGATTTCCGGAAGGTTTAATAATATCTTCCACTATGTTCAAAATGAAAGAAATTTTTAAATTGATTTCAATATCCAATTTAAGATGTATTTACACTTTAGGTGTAAATCTTTAATTATAAATATATAAGTTGAATTTCTGTAATCAAGCTCTATGATTAAAAATAGCCTATTTGTTGGCATAATTGTTGTTTATTTATGTGTTGTTATTCAATCGAAATAATAAATAAATACCGGAGGTTCAATATTTTAATTAGGTATCGCTTCAATGAAATTAATTTTCTTTTTTTTGGTTAGTTTTTACATCTCGGCTGTTTTTTAATTGGCAATTTCCAAATTATCAAGAACCAGGTTGTAAATATTCTCCTGTAAAATGTTAGGTAAAAATTCATTTTAAATAGCCCTCGAGGATGAGATTTAGGTTTTGAACAATTGCTACACTTTGAAAAATGTTTCTCAAATTTATACTCCTCAGCAGGGGGGGGGGGGCACGAAGGACAATTGGTAAGGGGCCCTGGTCTTAGGGGGGGGGGCGTAATTTTTTTATTTTGATTAACGTAAAGTCAATATTTTGATTAACGTCTGTTTTTTCAAGGAGGTTTCAGCGATTTTTACTCGCTAGCAAATTATTTCATATTTTCCAGAGTATAAGGATGTTTTTAAGATTTTATTTATAGATAGTACTTTTAAAATGTTATTTATTTTATTAGATTTACCCACACACACGCGCACGCACGCACGCACGCACGCACGCACGCACGCACGCACGCACGCACGCACGCACACACGCACACACACACACACACACACACACACACACACAATTTAAACCATCGTTATTTTCGTGATCAATGTATTCTGAAAGGTGAAAATTTCTAGTCGACACTTCAGGAGTGCGACTGATAAGCGGGTTTTCTCCCTATGGAGGGGCGGAGGAAACGCGCTAAAAATGAAGGCTATTTCTAGTTGGGACTATCGCTTCAAGAAATTATAAAAAATCATTGGAGTGTTATTACAGATAACTTTTGTGAGCAATGAAAAATGAACAAAAAACATCGATATAATAAAAAGGAAGTAGCCGAAGAGGAATGACTTCGATATGATAACGTTTCTAATTTCCTTTTTATTCAACTTCTCTGAAAAGAGCTATTTATTCTCAGAAGACATTTTATTTTCCAATATTTCTAGGAAGAGCATAAGAATCTCCCTTTTACTCGAATAACTTTTCCATTTTATGGAATTAATGCATTTCCTAATACTTGAAACCATCATCTAGATTGAAGAGAGTGGAATTAATCACCACAAGACTTTGGATTAGCCACTAGTCACGAAGGGCCTCCAAGCAGCATTGCATGTGGAGTAGAGCCCTCCATGCACTACAACCTTGGGACAGCAAACCACAAGAATGAACCAATGTTAGACGGAATAAACTAACGATGGAATTGATTTATCACATTGTTAAGGTGGCCATACAGGTTCAGTTCAAATCTCAAGGCCGGGACTGCACAGTTTGGTTTCAAGGTTTGGACTGTACGGGTCTAGCACACACACTAAAGTTAATACACCACAAGGCAGGGACTGCACAGTCCAGTATATATAACTATATATAGACCCACAATATCCTCATGTCCACTCACATCCTCAGTCCTCATTGGACTGTACAGTTAATCTATTGGTGTTTTCATTCTACTTCGATTGACTGTACAGTTCAACTCTGGCCTCAATTGTATAATATACTATAGAAAGTGTTTGTGCAGGAACGCATAAAGGCTAAACTCTTTAGCTAGAGGTTGTTTAACTATAATTTCTATTTTATTACTACAAGTGATAGCAGGAATAGATTTGATGCAAGGATTGAGCTACTTGAGAATTCTGTTATAGATAGAATTCTTTAGCAAGGTTAAGCAAATATTTACACGGGCCTTTCTAATCGGATCGCACTTCAAACAGTCTTTATTTTCTTCTACTCCACTCTAGAATGTCTAGAATTCAGGGGGGGGGGACCTCAAAATAATTCTCAAATCAGAAAACAAGAATCCTTGAGTGAAGGTCTATCTTTTCATTCAAAATGTTTCAGCACATTCCCGTTGTAATGCTGGCGTGTGTACATACATATATAGATATACATTTGTATAAATACAGTAGCGACAACAATTTTTTATAGCAAACTGGCAATGCAACAGTTCCAGCCAACCAGCAAAATGAGGAGTGCCGGCTTAACCATATTCCCATTCCAAACCACCGTTTAACTATGCTCGTAACAAGCGTCAGTTTTATTTTCATGAAAAGCAACTCACTCTTTAATGTCCCGAGCAAATAAAAAAGATGCGTTAAGATCACAAGGTTCTCGGTTCATAAGGAGTGGAGGCATTTTCCAGAATGAAATTATTTTAGAGGATGGTATTAGGAAGGATATTGAAGGCAGTATTAGAGAGCATAAAGAACGCGGTATTAGGAAGCATATAGAAGGTGGCATTAAGAAGGATATTGAAAGTGGTATTAAGAAGGATATTGAAAGTGGTATTAGGAGGTATATGGAGGGTGGTATTAGAAGGCAATGAGAAGGTGGTATTAAGAAGAATATTGAAGGTGGTTGTAAGAAGGATATTGAAGGTGGTTGTGAGAAGGATATTGAAGATGACATTAAGAAGGCTATTGAAGGTGGTAATACGAAGGATATTGAAGGTTCTATTCGGAAGAAGGAGGCATTCCTTCCTAATACCACCACAAATATCCGTTGTAATACCATCTTCTATATCCGTTCTTATTTCACATTTAATATCATTCCAATTACTACATTCAATGTCCTTCTGAATACCACTGTCAATATCATAAAAAATATATTTTCTCCTATATCAAATCATAACTATCAACAATATAATTTAATTGCAAAATATCAGAATACATTACAATCAGATTACTTTGTAATTAATCATATTAAAACATATTACATAATATGGCCTGGTTAATAATAATAACTAGATCATGAAATAAATAGATTACATTGAAATTTAACTAATGTGTGATAAGATTATTAATTGGATTGGATTGCCATTTCTGCAATTGACACTTTATTTGGGAAATTCTCAAGAAGGAGTCTTACAAAAATTAAATATGTAATGAAGTTGGAAAGAATAAAGAATTACTTTGAATACTCGTAAATCAATATTTTTATCGGATGAATCTAGGAATAATCCTTTTTTTTCACTACTACAAGGTCTCGCATGATGCGAGTACCTTACCTTATGCGTGACGGTATTATATCGAAGTGGTGTGCTGTTATATGCGATTCATGCTCGATATATCGATTTGATATTGTGATTCTTCGATATCGTCCATTATCACGCTTTGTTGCAGTGAATCATTCACGATAACATAGCTATTCAATCTATGATAGTATACAACGCATGAGGTGTGTAATCTAAACGAATTCTCTTTGTCGACTTTGTAATTTCAGAAATCCCTGCTAGGATATTTTCATTTAACTAATACCAAATATATAGGTACCTATATATTTTTCTGTTCGCTCTCAGACAAATATTTAAGCATTACAGGTTTGTACCAATTTCGCCACACTGTACTATTTTGACCCAATTTTTCCCTATAAACTATGTCCAGTTGACGGATTCTGCTGTTAACGAACTTGACCTTTTAAATCAGACAAAGTATTTTTTATTAAAACCAGACCATTTTTGAGCCAGCTAGAGAGTTAACAGACAAATATATATACAAATTGTTACCATCGTTATTTTCGTTGGTTATTGGTTATGCAATGTGAAATTTTTTACTCGGCACTTCCAGATTGCATCATGAAGTCAACCTTATAACCGGGTTTCCTTCCTCTGAAGGGGGGACAAAACGCGCTAAAAAAATGTGGAAAGTTCTCTTTTACAGGAGAGACTATTACCTAATGAATAATCATCGTGCGTTTGATATTAGAAGAGGAAATTTGTTTCAAATCAGTAATATGGTTTGTGTCGTGTAAACATTTTCAACCTGAACCCCAGACACGAGTCATATATATGAGCTCGTACATAAACAGAATATACTAAAGAATTTCTAATATTAATCTGGAAATGTCCTTTTAACTTTTATGAATTCGCCTAACTACCAGAGCACACATAATATACAAGATAAGATAGGATTATCTCTTATTACATCAGCTCTAACGCTTAAGAGTTTGCTATAAATAGACGGGCACTAGTCATAAATTTATTTAGAACTCCAATATATTTTCCCATTTTCTGTTCTAATATAGAACTTTATCACTGGAACGTCATTCCAAATATGTGAACCAATATTGGAAAATGTGATAATATCAGGAGTTTTGTAAAGAGAATAACAGTCCGTGAAAGTTTTAATCTCTTATCTTCTCGTGTTATTCATAGTTGAAGGATTCATATCGCTTGGATTTAAAAGGAATTTTAGTTGGCTATTATGGAGAAAAACGAAACCTTTTATACAAATAGGTACTTTCAGATATATTGATCACTGTGAAAAAACTTGACATTTGCAACTGTAAGCCTCTCCGACACCCGCTAAATCTTAAGGAAAGCTCAATTACAAACATTTTTTTTTAATTTGTTCGACATGTATTACTGAAACATCATTTTAATGGTAAATGCAAAAAAAAAAAAAATCCCTCCCCCGAAAAACAAACTAAGGTTGAAAAAATTGGCCCCGGCCAAAAAAAAATTAGCTTATAGAAGTTGTGATATCATAGTATTCGGCCAATTTTTAGGCCCTTAATATCTTTTTAAGAACCAAATAATACCCTCTCAATAATTATTCAGTATTCGTTAAATTATGGCCGTTTTAACTTACACATATTTCATACAAACCCGATCGTTTTAAGTCATCAGAGAGTTTACGAAAACCCTGAAACCCAACAATTTAACAATATGTATACACACACACATTCACTCATAATTACACAAACCCATACACGTGTTCTATATCCAGAGCATCTGGTGACCTAACCATCATTTTATTTGAACCTCCAAATTTTATAATTCGACTCAACTGAAACTCCCTCCTAGTAAGGAAACGCCTAAAAATCAACCGAGTGTAAAGTAATTTTAATTTACGAGAAATGTCAAGGAATGACATTAATTTCTTCTCATTCTCTTAATTAGTTTCACGACCTTTTGAGCTCTTTTCAGAGACTACATAACGCGATTGCATAAGATACTTAGTTGTAGAGTACAACTTTCCTTAACACGCATTCACAAAAGGCCGTAAACTTCCCGCATAGTTCTTGCTGCTAAAATGTGTCCTCCTAAGTTGAAAGCTTTCAAGGAACTTCATGGAAGGGAAGTTTGAAGTATTTTGTCATAATTTAAAGATCTTGTCACCTACAGCAAGAATGGTATGAAGCTTGTGTAGTTGGAAAACGTTTTTTTGTATAATATCTTATGCCAACGGCCATAGCCCCGTTGAATACACCGGTTCCCGTAGATCACCGAAGTTAAGCAACGTCGGGCGTGGTCAGTACCTGAATGGGTGACCGACCACGTGCTGTTGGCATTAGAAAAGGGTGGCAACCTGTAGATAGCCCGGCGCTAATAGCCAAATAGTTGATGCGCCGTAAAAAAAAAAAAAAAAAAAAAAAAAAAAAAAAAAAAAAAAAAAAAAAATATCTTAGTGGGATCTCCCCGTGGTCTGGTCACTGATGCCTTGGATTCTCTGCGGGAGATGCAGTTACCAGCCTGTAGCAAGTAATCCATTGAAGGAGACCACTGCTGCACCATGGGGGTGCTGGCAGGGAGGGAAACCAATCGCGCAGTAAACCCCCCCCCCCCCCCCCCCCCAAAAAAAGAAAGAAAAATCAGGGGCAGGTATAATGCCTCGTAAACTAGAAGCTACGAGATTTTATCTTGGAAAGCTGACGATTGGGTACTAAAATTTTAAAAAGTCACATTGTCTTAATGGCCGCCTTGACGTGTGAAACTCTAAACGTACCAGAGCACGGAAGTGCCAACGAGAAAGATCCACGTTTCATAACCCATAATTTACGGGGAAACAACAGTCGTTCAAAATTGTAGGTTTGTGTCTGTATATGTATAGATATAGATAATTTTTTTCGAACTCTCCATAAGAAGTGTCTGCTACCGATCAATATTAACAGAAATACTTGGTCCAATAGAAAAGGTCAAGGTTATTAACCAGACAATACGCTCATTCTAAAACAAATGTTTTGTGACGATGTACGCGAAAAGAAAATCATTGCGATTACGGTGATGCACTAATGGGCTTCCAGGTCCAGTTCATATAGATAATTTGCAAACAATTGATAGAAAATAGATAATTTGCCGTTTGGCATCTAATCAAACCACATTCATGGTGATTCTCGAAAACTGGAAGAAGTCCGGATTGAATAAAACGTTATTCGTCATTCATTAAAAATTGCGGTTACTACTGAAGGAAAACGTTTATGAGTGAAATGGACACTCTCCGTAGAGAGGGAGGGAGAAAGAAAGGGAGAGACAGACAAAGACCGAAGATGGGAGAGAAAGAGACCTTGGCTACCGCAAACACTCACCAAAAGTATTGAAAGGTATGTTTTTGCAAAATATCACTAGATTGAAAGGAGAAGTTAAAATATAGATGAACAGGAGCGACCAAGAAACGAGAGAATCGACGGACAATTCAAATGATGCACTTCTCAGAATGTAATGACTTCTGACCCATAGGGAGGACCGTTAGGAATATTCTCTTAAATTGTTTTTGTTATGTTGTTGTTTGTGTTTTTCGTTTCACGGCTCGGATTCTCTTAAAAATGTAGAAAATGGTTGAGAAATTGTGGTAGGTAGAAAGAAACAATTCAAAAGCTTACTAAAGTCTCCACAAGAAAGATTGTAAACTAAAGTTTTCGATGGAGAGATCATAGTCGAAGAAATAAGTGCATAGATCTTTTAAGTATTAGTTTTGGTCCTTTGAACGTTTTTTGTGTTTGTTTTTCTCAGTTTTTAATTAATTATTTGTTTTTTATTTGCATTTAACAGTAAAGTTATAATCCTGTAAAATACGTTAAGCAAATGTTACTAAGAGAGCCTTGCTTAAGAATGAAGGAGAAGGCGGAGTAAGTAATTTCTGCTTCTGTGTATGTTGGGTACAGTCAGTTTCCTGTGCTCTGTGACGCCTAAAATATCGCTTTTTTTTCCAGATGTTATTTGAGTAGGTGTTGATACTTTTCACGAAACGTTCAGGGAGTAGGTAAATGGTCACGTTGAAAACCCTTAAACCTATTTTTCTCTCAGGCATTTCCGTACATGTTTCAGACATGAAGCGGCGTGTAAGGGCTTATTCTTTGTCTCGTGATTGACTCCTCCCAGAAGCTCAATAAATAAACTTTTTTTGATGTACCTCTATGAGAGTAGTATTTCATTGTTAATATTCCTCTTTTTTTTCCTTCTTTTTTTTTTTTTAATGTAAATATGGCCCACTCCAATAATTTATAAATTGCAATGAATTATTGAAAGTAATTCATTCACAAATATAAAAAAATTGTACTCACGAGTTGTTTGCTGTTGATTGTTGTTATTCGTAAGGGCTGTCCCCTTGTCTGCCAACATCTCATCCGTTATCCGTCATCTCTACCTCTCTCTTCCTCTGAAATAAAGATATATTCGTACATCAATTGGACATATATATTATTAATTTATCCATTTATCATTTTCTTACATTTTATATATGAAAGAGAACTAAGAAATAAATCATACCAAAAGTAGCACCTCATCTACCTTTGGAATTCGAGATGACTTAGAGAAAGAGGGCAAAACTCTATTGAATTTAATTATTTAGCACTTTCAACTATTGAGATCATGTATTTCACCACAAATTGTACAGAGTATTATGTTCAACATCAGCCATAGATTTTAGAATTAAGGTAAATAATGCTGCTTAGCTTTAAAGAATCACTAAAACTGAAATTAATCAGAACAACAGGAATTAAAAATGAAAACGAATTAAATGTGCAAAGACTAAACCAGTAAAAGCAAGTAAAAAATAAAAATACATTTTCAACCCATAAATACGGAACTTGCGGTGGTTCAAATTTGTGTGTGTATATATATATATATATATATATATATAATCGTTCATTATCAGTATGTGTCCTAGAGGTGAGCAGAAGATTGACCGGAAGTCGAATGTAAGCGGGAAGATGTTAGAATAATTTTGAGACTGATTTTGAATAATAAAAAATAAACATAATTTCTCAAATAGTTGATAGCATAATCAAAATCTAATGTATATATACTTTGTAAATCATAAAACCAATTCAATTGATAATCCTATTTCGAGCATAATCGAAGTCCAAAGACTAAAACTAAACTCAATATTATTTTTTTTGATAAGATATCAGTTTGTAAACCGCTTCCTTATTTTATTTTTCTGTATAAATTAGCTATCTCTTCTTGTTTTTATTTGCTTCAGCGACATGCGGTCATTCGCACCGCACTTTTTAACTTTATGGGATAAGTTCCCATTAATTATTAACTATGAGTTGGTTAATCAGCTAAATTGGTCAATCAGGAGAGTACACTTGTATATATATATATATATATATATATATATATATATATATATATATATATATACAGGCTGTATCGCAAATTAATGACAATACTCTAGGGGAAGAAACTAAACAAAAAATGTAGTTCAACACCACAAACCACACATTTTTATCTCATTCCGTTCCAGACAAATTACTTTTTAAAGGTTCTTTAGAGAAACCCGTTTTTCTCCAATTTTCTCTGCTAGTACACATTTTTTCCAACGATTCATTACATTTTTTAAATTAGCATTAAATTTGCTTTAACTGCTAATTTTGGGACGGGTTATCTATAGGTTACCACCTTTTTCTATCCAGGATAGGACTGATGCCTTTTCTTTTTTCTAAAGAAAGGCCACCACCCCATAGTGGGAATCGAACCCACGATCTTTGACACGGAGTGTTAAGTGCTCACGCCTTAACACTCACGGCCACCGGGCCTTCAAAACTTTTATTAGAATGAGTCAAATTTTATAACAGTTAATTAGATATTTATTACATAATATATACATCGAAATAATTAAAATTAATTTTATGGATGACTTTAATATCACTCTCTCTCTCTCTCTCTCTCTCTCTCTCTCTCTCTATATATATATATATATACTAGCTGAATACCCGTGCTTCGTCACGGCAGATAAGTAGTTATTTTATTGCGTTAAATAATGTTTCATTAAAATTACGTTGCTATACAATTCTGTACAGTTTATTACAGCACGGTTCCCGTCATAATATATTTTATTCAATGGGCGTTAAAATTTAAAAGTTTATGTTTCCAAGAAGTCATATGGTAACACCCAATATATTTACGAGTATTACCGAGGTTATAGGCGAGGAGGCTGTACAAGGGTTCCGGATATTATTACCTCGCCTGGAAAACCTAAGGATATGCCATACATCACGGTTTGACCGGGACTGTCCCGGTATTTTGCAATTGTTTCGGTGTCCCGTCCAGTTTTATCAATGTCCCGGAAAAGGCTGTAAGATGTAAAAAGTAATGAATTCATGTTTATAAGAATCTTTTTTAAATCGGTTACTTTTCTACAATTAACATTTTTACTACTGCTCACAGTGTCAAAGAAATGAGAAGTAATCTAACTGTAAAACGCTGGAACTACCTGCACAGCGCTGCCAGCTGCCGGACACTACTATTTGGCTGAGAGATTGTTTTAAGAAAATCAAGTAGCAAAAAAAGTTCCGTTCTTATTTTTAAGGTTTGGGTAGACTAACAGTTTAGGAATCCCCCTTCCCGTTAGTTGCTAGGCTTAAAACTCACCAACCATTTTGCTTATAATTTGTACTCTTTTTATTCCCCCCCAAACTCTCCAAAAATATGGCAAGCCTATCTGAAGGGGACAGGTAGAAAAGAAACGCAATTAAAACTCTATGAGGGAGAGTTAATTTCTAGTAATTTAAGGTCTGCCATCATAGTTGAAATTAACCTCAATTAGAAATAAAACTATTAAATATATAATGTACGGTAACAGCTGTTCTTTATCGTCCTAACAACGCAGGCTGCCTAAGCTTGCCTTCTCTAATCAACTCAAACTTTAAACCGCCCTAAAAATGCTTAAAAATTCGAAAATCAAAAAATCCTTTCTTAGCGAGCGCCTACGTTATATAGGGAGTGTCCATGCAAAATTTCAAAATTTTCTGTCGAGCGGTTTGGGCTGGGCGTTGATAGATGGGTGAGTGAGTGAGTGAATGGTATTTGACAAATATATAGTAGACTAGCTGAATACCCGTGCTTCGTCACGGCAGATAAGTAGTTATTTTATTGCGTTAAATAATGTTTCATTAAAATTACGTTACTATACAATTCTGTGCAGTTTATTACAGCACGGTTCCCGTCATACTATATTTTATTCAATGGGCGTTAAAATTTAAAAGTTTATGTTTCCAAGAAGTCATATGGTACCACCCAATATATTTACGAGTATTACCAAGGTTATAGGCGAGGAGGCTGTGCAAGGGTTCCGGATATTATTACCTCGCCTGGAAAACCTAAGGATATGCCATACATCACGGTTCGACCGGGACTGTCCCGGTATTTTGCAATTGTTTCGGTGTCCCGCCCAGTTTTATCAATGTCCCGGAAAAGGCTGTAAGATGTGAAAAGTAATGAATTCATGTTTATAAGAATCTTTTTTAAATCGGTTGCTTTTCTACAATTAACATTTTTACTACTGCTCACAGTGTCAAATATATGAGCAGTAATCTAACTGTAAAACGCTGGAACTACCTGCACAGCGCTGCCAGCTGCCAGACACTACTATTTGGCTGAGAGATTGTTTTAAGAAAATCAAGTAGCAAAAAAAGTTCCGTTCTTATTTTTAAGATTTGGGTAGACTAACAGTTTAGGATTCCCCCTTCCCGTTAGTTGCTAGGCTTAAAACTCACCATTTTGCTTATAATTTGTACTGTTTTTATCCCCCCCCCCCTGGTATGCCCATCCCATATTAATGTGTCCTGGTTTAACTCTCCAAAAATATGGCAAGCCTATCTGACGGGGACGGGCAGAAAAGAAACGCAATTAAAACTCTATGACGGACAGTTAATTTCTAGTAATTCAAGGTCTGCCATCATAGTTGAAATTAACCTCAATTAGAAATAAAACTATGAGATAGATAATGTAAGGTAACAGCTGTTCTTTATCGTCCTAGCAACACAGGCTGCCTAGGCTTGCCTTCTCTAACCAACTCAAACTTTAAACCCCCCTAAAAATGCTTAAAAATACGAATATCAAAAAATCCTTTCTTAGCGAGCGCCTACGTTATATAGGGAGTGTCCATGCAAAATTTCAAAATTTTCTGTCGAGCGGTTTGGGCTGGGCGTTGATAGATGAGTGAGTGAGTGAGTGAGTGAGTGAGTGAGTGAGTGAGTGAGTGGTATTTGACAAATATATAGTAGATATATATATATATGTGTGTGTGTGTGTGTGTATCTATAATCAAACAGACACATATATATGCGACTCATCAGCATTATTTAACACATTTTGAAAGTGACCATTTTCTATTCCTAAGGTCCTGGAGTAAATAGTTCAACTTCCTAATGCACACATTGCCAAGGCCTGAACAACCCTATGAATATTGAATGGTATATTTGAAGAGCCCTTGAAAGTGTAGAATGATTTAAGGACTGGATGCAGACTATGGTGGAGGTTTTGTCGAGTGACGTAAGCAGGTGTGAAGGGTGTACGATAAGGCTCGCGTGATAGCCGGGTCAAGGTTAGCTTCTTATCGCTGAGAGAGCGCTGCCCATCTCTCGCCAATGGTCGGCCGATAGTAACAGCTAGGGCCACGTGCAAATAGAGGTATGCGGACGGATGTAGTCTGCTTCATGTGTGTTGAAAAAAAATTGATTTACTGATTGAGGGTTTGTTTGCGCATGATAACGAGTTTGCAATTATCATTGGACAGCAATTCCGAAGTTGTGCCATTTCTGAGTTTTTTTGTTTTTTTTTTTACATTCAGAATAAATATACTTATGGTAAAATATACATATATACTTCAAGAATCAAATTACACTTCGTTCGATTATAATTGAAGGGGTTGGGGCAAAACAGTGATATATATATATATATATATATATATATATATATATATATATATATATATATATATATATATATAGGTAGATAGATAGATAGACAGAAAGTAGGTGTAGCATGGCACACTGGGTAACAGCTAGTTTTTATTAAAACTTAACTGTAGCTGCTATATGTTGGATTTTATGTGGGATTATTAGTCTATGATGATGCTACTAAGATCTGACAACAAAGTGCTCTGTATGCTACTTAATCTTGTTGCCTCTAACCATTTCAACAGATAAGTCCCACATAATATCCAACATAAGCAGCTGCAGTTAACTTTTTTTAAAAATGTTGCTTGGCACTATTTTGTCCCGATCCCTTCTATTGAACGAAATGAAGTTGTTTGATCACGCAATAACATTAAGCAGGAAAACTTAATAAAAACCAAGAGATAGGAAGGGTGAGTGAAACAAACATAACGCCAAGTGGTCATTAAAGTGTCACGTGGGTTCAATGCATGCTAGATTATTTTTTACTGTTAATTTAATTTAACATATAATTAACATTTAGAGGCCCCGTGGCCGTGAGTTCTAAGGCGTATGCAAGTTTTATTAGCTTCTATTTTGAAATCAATGCATTTAAATCGAGTAAGATTTAGAGGCTGTAGCCTTTTTTTAAACACGATCCGCTTTTGGACCCACTGTGGGTCATGAGTTCGATTCCCACTTGGGGTTGTGGCTTTTCTTTCGAAAAAAAGGCATCAGCCCTATCCTGGCTAGAAAAGGGTGGTAGCCTATAGATAACCCGTCCTCAAAATAACCGTTAAAATATACATACAAATATGTGAGATAAGAACTGCCTCATCTTTGTGCGTTTCTAAGTTCTTGTAGAAATGTTATTAGAACACATCGCACTAGTTATTTTATTTACTTATTTAAATGTTAACGTACATTTATAATTAACACCGGGTTTTAGGGAGGGTTGTCTATAGGTCGCCACCCTTTTCTAATTAGGATATATTTTTCCAAAGAAAGGCCACCACCCCTAGTGGGAATCGAACTCATGCCCCTTAACACGGAGTGCATACGCCTTAGAATTCACGGCCACCAAGCCTCCAAAACTGGTTGATTTTCTATTCTAAGCTTTCTAAATGACACTAGGGTAAAGAACGAAAACGCGCTAAGGTGACCGAGTTCCTGCGGGTCGGATTTTTTTTTATTGATTGTGAAGCTGAATCCAGAATCTCCAGTAATTGATGAAGTTTATAATTTATACAGTTGATCCTTCATTAATTATGGAGCAACTCAGCGCAAATCCGAACCTTTAAAATCCCTGGCGTTCATCTTAAAAATTTAACAATTACAGACTGATTACTTTAGGGGTGATTTATTTGTTTATTTAATTGGTTTTAATAATTTACTTTAGGGGCTTTGCCCTCGCTCGCTGAAATCGACAAATTATACTTACAAATTCGCGAAGGATTTGGGTTTGGCCTCCTTGGAACATAGATTTATGTAAAATGATCATCATGCAGAAGATTTATAACAATGCTCATTCTTAAACAATCTTATTAGCCTCATTCGTTAATAATTTGTTTAAAATTATCCTCAGAAATATGAACTACAGCTCATTAGTTTTTATAGGAAGAACTTTAAACCCCCAATAGGCGGATTTTATTTTTTCTTATTACACATGTTCCTTTTAATTGTGAATAATATCTACCGAGTTTCGTCGCAAGAATGTAAAAATAATGGCCGTACGCGCAAGTTAATAATTTGGTTTCGGTGTAAGCACACAGCCATGTTGAACCCTTTTGATCTTTTAGCTCTATCCGAACGTTCCTATTGAGGTCGCACTCATATATGCATATATATCAGGCTGTACCGTCTGAAATGTCAGTTTTGGACTTGCCGATTGCCTTCAAATGTCTTGAAACTGCCGTGGCTCCTACTCCGAGTTCTTTGGCATATTCCCTAGTGCTCTTTGGGGAACTAGCTTCAACCCTTTCTATCAAGTGGTCATTGTCAAGCTTGGTTTCTGGCCTTCCTCGCTCCTCGTTGTCAAGGTCAAAATTTCCACTTCGAAACCTGGAAAACCACCGGTAAACAGTTCGTTCATTCACCGTTCCCTCCCCGAACGCCGAATACGGATTTCCGTTGAAGTCATAATTTAAGTTTTATTTTTTTCTCAGAGGATCGTTCTCACAACATAGTACGCAAGTTACTGATTAAATAATAGGAATAAAAGAGCTTTAATTCTATATGAATAACAATGATGTTTGTAAATAATGAAATAAAAAAGGAAAAGGATTAAATCGCAAAGTAAAAAAAACTGACATTTCATACGGTACAGCCTGATATATATATATATATATATATATATATATATATATATATATATATATATATATATATTTCTTTTAACACAATACCCGCCAAAGTTTTTGTTTTTTCGTCACGAACTTGGTATATAGTATTCCCTGGCAAACGAGTTCGTTAACTAGCAAAATCGGTCCATCTGGATGTGGGGGAGGTCTAATCTGGACTAAAGTAATTAATTGCCGTAATTTGTGTTTTATTGCTACGATATTCAGTATTCTTTGTGGCCATCTTAACAGAAAAATGTGTTGTAAAAATAAACTAAATCGGTTCATTAGGGGCGGGGTTTACTCCGGACCCAAATTACCGATTTTCCGGGCGTAATTTCAATTGTATTGTATCGGTATATGTCGTGGGTAACCAGTGAGAAAGAAGTGTTGTAAAAATGAACTAAATCGGTTCATTAGAATTTGGGATTTATTCTGTAATATTTTCAAATTGAATTGCCACCAAACCGGCATTGGTTGTAACTTGTACCACTAGGAGCGCTGAACATGGTAGCTAGGTCCAGCTTCTGCTGTACATTACGTCAGCTGTTGCAAATATGAAAGAGCAAAACCATGTTTATATTTATATATATATATATATATATATATATATATATATATATATATATATATATGTTTATATATATATATATATATATATATATATATATATATATATATATATATATATTAAAATTCTTTTTTATCCTAGGAGGCATAGGGTCATTAAAGCAGTCTTCCTTTATTACACCACTTTATTTATTGGGCCCGACATGTTTCGTGCATCTTTTCTTCGCACCTCTTCAGGGGCACTTCTACAACAAAATATAATTTTTTGAATATCCACACAAATCTTTTTTCTACTATGTCGGGCCCAATAAATAAAGTGGTGTAATAAAGGAAGACTGCTTTAATGACCCTATGCCTCCTAGGATAAAAAAGAATTTTGATATTTTGGGTCATCTATAAGAATAAATAATATATATATATATATATATATATATATATATATATATATATATATATATTGGGGGCGAGGTTAGCTCAGTGGTAGACCATTGGACTAATAAGCTGGAAGCCTGAGTTCAAATCCCGAGCAAGCACTAAAGATTTTTTCTTCAAGTGTCTTCGTTCATGGGTTGAATTCGGCCTCCCTGACCGTCCCTAGGCCGACCCAGCCTTTAATTAATTTAATAAAGGGTATCTTGGGTGCTAATGACTCTAGTAGTCGAAGCGGCCAAGGGGAAAATCAGGCGGCAGGAGCATAGTACTGACCATACTACCTCCCAAGTGTGCCGTATGGTAATGAATCAGATACCTCTATAGTATCTGTCCCTCGGGGCCCTCGTGGCCTGTTACGGGACTGATTTATATATATATATATATATATATATATATATATATATATATATATATATATATACATATATTAGGGTGGGCTGGAAAAACTCAATTTTTTGTTTCGAAGTTGTAATAGTGTGCAAATTTTCGAATTATACAGAGAAATAAAAGGAAACCAAAATGATCAAAATCGTTTGACATCTTCCGTTCGCGCATATGCTTTGACAAAATAAGAAAAATCTTCCTTTTTGCGAATATTTTTAAAAATTTTGAATTTGATGATTTCGTAATATAATAGTTTTTAACGACTTCGAATAGAGCCTGAAAACATTGTCTTTTAATTTGGTTTAGATCAGTTGATATCTTTCAGTTGTGCATAGGGCTCAAAATTTGCCCAAATATTGACATTTTCACATTATTGAGAGTTATTTTATGCATCTTTAAAATACTTTTTTTAAAACGTAATTGTTACAGTGTTTCTATTTTTGAACATAAAAACATTGTGTCACTTTAGTAATACTAGTGCGATATGGAGGCCGGGTGGCCGTGAGTGTTAAGGCGTGAGCACATAACGCTTCGTGTCAAGGGTCTTGGGTTCGATTCCCACCATGGGTGGTGGCTATTAATTCGAAAAAAGTCCGACTCGCAGGAACTGCGTCATCTTAGCGCGGTTACGTACATCTCGAAGAAATGGAATAGATTAGCATCACAAATCACAGGGAACTGGCAGTAGCCAACTTACACAGAAGCGGATAATACTTAATCTGTATAAGTCAATACAATTATGTACTGAAAACGTGCTTACTCATCGACTACTGCTGAGAAGGCTCTATTCTAAACAAACAAAAATTCGTTGTCATTTTAAGGATCTTGTTTTACTAGCAAATTCGTTTTACTGTTATAATCAACTGTAAATGTGCTTCATGGCGAATAAAATTCCATTCTGTCGTGGGTTAAATCTTTCTATAGAATAAGAAATAACGATAACTTCAGTTGGAGGCTATGAGGAAGGTTATACAGATAGGAGAATTCAAAACAAAGTTATGCATACGTCATCATGATTAGTCACTGCCATCTTGATTTCCACAGCTATTCCAAACTTATCACCAATACCTTATATAGTTTCTTAACTTATTTTACTACAATACTAATTTTACTGATAAATGCAATTTAAAACAAGAAACAACCAATTAAAAAGTGAGATAAACAAAGAGAAAAACCGTTTCAAAACAACAAAACAAACAATTTTTAAGTTTTAAGCGCTTATATCTCTGATTGACGTTGCCCCATCGAATATTGCTTCAGAACCTTTTTTGTAGAGAATTTAGTTAGCATTCGAATGGTTCCCTTCCTCTTACCACGATTTCCCAACCGTTATCGAGATATTTACGAAAAATATATGAAGATCCGAAAGGTATCACGTCTATTAATAAAATAATTTTTTTCGCATACTTCCTTTACTCCAAATATAACCAAAATTTAAACATCTTAGTTGGGACTAATTTCCTAGACGTAGAAAATATTTCAATTGAATCCCGCGATTCTAACTACTCACAAAAAAATAATGACTTACAAAAACATTGATTCCAATTTTCTCAGGTACGGTTACAGATATCGCCTTAAAAATGGTTTCATTCTTTTATGTTTCTAGTCGGCACTTCCGGATTGATGACCCGCTTCTCCACTTTTCATTCCAAGCTATCCTTTCATCCAAATCCCTTTGCCCAATCCCTTTCCACAGATGCGATCCCTTCCAATCCCCCGAGACGCCTGAAAAGAATTTGGCCTAGGGACCAACTGTAACACTTAAAAACATTATTCATTCCTTAGGGAGTGACAGGAATGGCTGCCTTCTCCCCTCTGTTCTTCCTTGTGTATAGATATGTATGAGATATTTATTTATTTATTGTATTTATGTATACAGATTGTAAATACTCAATAAAAAAAAAAAAAAAAAAACTTCCGGATTGCGTCGTGAGGTCAACCTCATAAGCGGGTTCTCCCTATGGGGATAGGGAGTAACCGCGCTAAAAGAAAAGGCATCAGCCCTATCCTGGCTAAAAAAGGGTGGTAACCTATAGATAACCAGTCCTAAAATTCTTAGCTAATAATAATGGACGTTAAAATTTAAATAAAACTAAATAAAATAACTAGTGCGATATGTTCTAATAACATTGAGTGACACCTATAGAGTGCATCAACGTTTTTTACATCTTCGCCCTATAGATTATATATATATATATATATATATATATATATATATATATATATAGTGCAAAGTTTTGGGTAATCAAATTATTTATTTAATGTAATTCAAAACTCATTTGACTAAATTATTTTATTTTAGGACAATTTTTGTAAATAGCCTTACAGAGGAAAGATTTATAAAATGTGATGAAATCTCTCCCCTGTATATTCCCAGAATCTCCTTCACTAATTGGACCTCTGAGAAGTGTAAATATAGCAACATTTCCAACTGACCATCAGGGATAAACTGACAACCCTCAGGGCAAGCCATTTTCCTGTCTGGTTTTCCACGATTTTCTCAACTTCTAATGCATCCTCAGCTCAAATTTAAGTGTTCTCTCTTCCATCTATAGGGAGTAAACTGACTTATGAGGTATGTGTGTGTATACAGGGTGTCCCGCATTGAGATGTCATAACTTTAGGGGTTTATTCTGCATCCCATTTGTAGTTCAGTGGCTCAAAAATGAGCGTTCTATCTGAAAATGTAGAGGAGCTAATCAATATTTTGTCTATTTAAGAAACTACTGGTTTTTTTTAAGAAAAAAACTGTGTTTTCGGGATTTGTGATCAATGTATCGTAAATAACGACCACATTTTTAGAATCTATATTAAATTTCCAATAAGAAACACCCATTATTGAAATATTACCATGTAAATTAGGAGCTATATTGAAAACCATATAGGTGAGAATGTTTAATATTTTATTTTATTTATTGATAAGGCTTCGCAACTTGGCGAATCGCCTGGTCAATTGTTACATATTAACAAATTGTTAAGTTTTTTTTCATACAAATATGTTCTTATTCTAAAATGTACTAGGGAACAAAAGTTATACAATAGCAAAATAGAAAAGAATGAGTGAGTTCAGAACAAACAAAGAGAAATAAAAAATAAGGGGATAAAAAAAAACATAAAAAAAAATAAATAAATAAAAAATAAAATAACAAAAAATAAAATAATAATAAATAAATAAATTAATAAATAAATAATAACAAAAAATAATATATATATATATATATATATATATATATATATATATATATATATAAACGAAGTGGCAACAAAATGTTTTGGGCGTAGCTTTATATATATATATATAAACGAAGTGGCAACAAAATGTTTTGGGCGTAGCTTTATATATATATATATATATATATATATATATATATATATATATATATATATATATATATATATTCATTCATTTATGTAATATCGAATTTTGTTGATTTGTGGGTATGTTAAATTTTGTTGTAGGCATTAATGTGTTGTAGATATATTAGTATAGTGTTTGTGTGTATACTGTCAAGTGTGAGTAGCTCCTGGATGTCGTGAGGAATGTCAAGATGATTACGTTGTCTGCATTCTGTCAATATGTGTTTTACTGTAAGTGATGTATTGCAGTATTTACAAACTGGTTTGTCCGTTCTGTCCATAAGGTAAGAGTGTGTCAGGAAAGTATGTCCAATACGTAGTCTTGTTAATATTACTTGTTCTCGTCTTGTCAGGGTACTTGTATTAGTCAACCAAGGTTTAATAGTTGGTTTTATTTCTCGTAATTTATTATCTGTTTGCGTCCAGTATCTTTGCCAGTCAGTGAGTACTTGTTGTTTTACAGCCACGTTTAAGTCATCAGGCGTCATTTTGTTTATGTCGTGTGTTGTCTTTTGGGTCGGTAATTTTGCATGTTCGTCAACGTGAGTACTTTGTGAAATTCCTGTATGTCCGGGTAGCCATGTCAATGTTATGTGTTTGTTATGATGGATGTGTGATTGTATGAGTATTTGTGTTATCAGTGGATGGTTGCTGTAAATGTTTCGCATGGAGAGTAAAGAGCTTAATGAGTCTGTAAAAATCATAATCTCATGTCTAATGGTGTCCTGTAATTTAGAAAAGTCCGACTCGCAGGAACTGCGTCATCTTAGCGCGGTTCCAGGTTTTTTTTTTTTTTTTTTTTTACGGCACATCTACATCTAGGTCATTAGCGCCGACATCCAGGGTGTAGCGAGGAATTTCACCAGCGAGCCGTGGGATGATAAAATTCCTGCCGGAGGTTGGGAATCGAACCCACCATCTCCCGCTTATGAATCCAAGGCGCTAGCCATTAGACCACGGGAGACCCCGGTTCCTGTTCATATCCCTATTCTCATTTGAAAAGCAGAGAATAGAAACAGATAATATTTTCCTCGGCCTTTGTTCAAAGGGTTTTATGGCTATACCTGGGCTCAGGTCCGCAAGACCCTAGAATCCTCTTCTACCGATACTTCATTTCATACGTTTCAATGAATTGGAAAATATCAAATATTTTCACACATTCCTGTGTTCTTTTACTATAGTAATAATTCTACAGATAAAATCAATTAAAAAATAAAATAAAAAAACCAACAGCATAAAGACAATTGAAAATATTCAAAAGACGTCAACGAATCTTTTTCTCTTGGCAAGCTATATTTCTAACAATGAATTGTTTTTCTTATTTTGCCTAATCTGTTTTATTGTAAAATACATTATCCAACTATAATCAATTAAAAAATAACAAGGAATAAAAACAGACAAAAAGAACAGTTCGAATAAGCAAAATCAATTACTTTAATGTTTTAAGCACTTATTTCTCCGATTGACATCGCCTAATCAAAACTTTCATCAGAACCTTTTTTGTAGAGCATTTAGTAAGCTTTCTAATGGTATTCTTTCGTTTACCAAGATTCTCAACCTTTTTCGAGATATTAAGGAAAATATACAAAGTTACCAAAACTTTTTAAGTCTGTTAATAAAATATTTTATTCTAACCCTTCCTTAACTCTAAACGTAACCAAAATTTCAACATATTAGTTTTGATGAAAGTAGAACCTGCAGAAAATGTTTCAACTGAATCCCATGATTCTAAGTACCCAAACCAAAAACGGTATTCAAAAAATATTTTTCCAATTTTCTCGAAAACGGTTAAAGCTATCGCCTTGAAAATGGTTTCATTCGTTTTCCTAGCCCAGGAATCATATAAAACGAGTACTTAGAAGCTTATGAACTCAAAAACGTAAGCGTTACGATTTTTTTCGCGCGAATTTCCCCCCAAACGTCATCTTCCAGTAGGCCGATTTTGCTGGTTAACGAACTTGACCTTTCAAATTGGACGAAGGATTTTTGTACCAAATTTCATCAAAATCGGACCATTCGTCTTCTAGCTAGAGAGCGAACAGACAAATATATATATATATATATATATATATATATATATATATATATATATATATATATACAAATTTGAACCACCGTTATTTTCGGTCTCTAGGGGTTCTGAAACGCGAAATTTTCTAGTCGGCACTTCCGGATTGTTTCATTGTATCAACCCTATAAGCGGGGTTCCTCCCTATGGGAGAGGGAGGAACCGCGCTAAAATGCTAGAAGTATGGCTTGGAGTTCTGCAGTGTATATGCTGGAGTCGTCATGTAGCTTTAATAGGTATGGCGTATTATCAATTACAGCTGCAGCACCTGTCCTTGAATCCATTTTAGATCCGTCGGTAAAAATAAACAAAGTTTGGGGATTAGTTGAAATTATTGATTTAAAAACATTTTGGTAGATAATCAAAGAAGTCGGGTCTTTCTTTTTATATTGAGTTAATGTCAGATTAATGTTTAAGTTCTTTACTCTTGTACTTTGTAATGATGTTGAAGTGTTAGTATCTAATAAATGACGAATAATTAATGGTTTTGCTCGGGGGTTATTTTGTAAATAATTATTTTGAAATGGATTTTTCAAAAACTTAGTTACGCATGGACTGTTTAGTGCTTTTGATTTTAAAATAAATTTCAAGTTGAGGATACGCCGTCTATACTCCAATGGAGGTTCCCCGGATTCTACGCAGAGACTGTCTACAGGACTTGATCTAAAAGCCCCAGTTGCAATTCTTAGACCTGTGTGATGTATAGAGTCTAGGGTTTTGAGTGAGCTTTTGCTGGCAGAAGAATAAGCTACACACCCATAATCCAGCAGTGATCTGGTGAAGGAACGATAAAAGTTAAGCATTACACTTCTGTTAGCTCCCCATTTTGTATTAGCAAGTATTCTCAGTAGATTCAAGGATTTTTTGCATTTACTGACAATATTTTTCAAATGAGGAATCCATGTTAATCGTTTGTCAAAAGTGAGTCCCAAAAATGTCAGAGTGTCAGTAATATTGATGTTCGTCTGATTTAAAGTTAAGTTATTTAAAAAATTCGTCCTTTTCCTTGTAATAATAATTTGTTTGTTTTTTTCAATTGAGAACTTGAAACCAGTTTTAAAACACCATTTTTCGAGTCCATGTATAGTCTTTTGTAAGTGTACTTGTGCTGTTGCGATGTTCGAAAATGTAATGTAGATGAGTAAGTCGTCAGCAAACAAACAGTATGATACTTCGTTGGGGATACAGCTCGTGATTGAATTCATCGCTATGTTAAACAACGTTGTGCTTAGTACACCCCCTTGAGGCACTCCATTCTCCTGAGGGAAAGCATCAGACAAAGCTGTACCTATCCTTACTCGGAATGTTCTCTGGGAAAGATAATTAGTTAAAAATATAATAATATTCCCTTCTACGCCCCAGTCTTTCAATTGTGAGATAATTAACCTTCTCCAGACCGTATCATATGCCTTCTCAAGATCAAATGCATTTCTTCACAAAAAATCAGTGCTTGCCGTGTCATTTGATCTTGAGAATGTTTAATATTAGTTTTTTTATTAAATTATTCAATATTTTCTTAATCAGCCATTTTTAGACTTAGAGGTTTGCCTCCGCCTCAAAAGTTGCATTATTTATTAAGCTTCAAACTGGTACGTCGTAATTTTAGAAAAAAATCTATTTCAATCTATTTTTGTCCCCGATTTCTAAGTCAAAACCAATAAATGTGCATTACTTGGTAATATTTCAATAACCGGTGTTCCTTATTGAAAATTTAATGTAGATTCTAAAAATGTGATCGATATTTACGATACATTGATCATAAATTCATATAACTTAGTTTTTCTTTTAAAAAAAACAGTAGTTTTTAAAAAAGACAAAAGTTTGCGTAGCTCCTCTACATTTTCAGATAGAACTCTCATTTTTGCGTCCCTGAACTACAAATAATATGGAGAATTAACCCCTGAAGTTATGACATCTCAATGTGGGACAACCTGTATACGTCTGTACCCCGGAGGTAAAGGAAACCATGTCACATGTTTTTATTTGTTTAGAAGAGCTAATTTTCCATAACATTGAACTGTGAAATTTGTTTCTTCGTTAATTATAGAAACTAGTTAAAAGTTTTTGGCATTGATAATTAATTTGAAGTATTGATCATGTTCAAACACAACCAAGTCCACATAGTGTCTTTCATCGCTAATGATAACAGACATGATTTTATTTTTTACTGTCTTATCTTCGTTATTTATGGGAACAGGACATAGTTCCCTATACCATTATATGGATCGAAAAGCCACATGAAGAAAATGGTGTTAAATCTATTTAATAAAAATATGGACATGGTGCCCTTTACCTCCGGGGTAAAGATAATGCTTGTTCGCTTCCTTGCTGACTCAAAAATATAACACCGATATCAATTAAATTTGAAGTTTGTGTGATTTCCATGGTCTAGTTCGTAAGCCAGGACAATTCACCTACCGGTACACCGCCTACAGGTTATTCCTTCATACGCTTGTAGATACACAATTTGTAGTTACTTTAACGCAATAAACCATTGAAACCATTTTCAAGACGATATCTGTAACGATGGATTTTTGACATTTAAACTAAAAATAGTCGAATATATTATAATTTTAGTTGCGTTCCGCATTAGGGAAGTTTAAGAAAGTAAATATTTTATTAACAGACGTGATCATTTTCGGGATTTCCGTATATTATCCTAGTAATTTCGAAAACGGTTTGGGACCATGCTTGAGGTAAATGGACAATAACTATTTGAAGGCTTACTAACATTTCTACAAAACACTTCAAAATAGAGTTCTCAGGCGGAGAAATAAGTGCTTAAACCCTCGATACTGTCGTTTTCTTTGTTTTGAACTGTTTTCTTCATTTGTTTCTTGCTTGTTGTTTTTATAATTGATTTTAGCAGTATAATGAATTTGCTGGTAAACAAGATACTCAAAAAGCAAATGACGTTTGAGTTGTTTGTAATGGAGCTCTGAAAGCAGAAGGCGAGTTATTTTCACTTCTTTAACTTTTCAGTACATAATGGCACCTAAATCTCACTTTTCTTTGATTTCAAGACGTTTAACGTTTTCACAAAATATTAAGTAAACTTATAGCAAATGACACCAGACCTAAAAAGCGACTTGGAATGAAGGGAAGGGCTATAGATAATCACTTTCATCAAATAACGATATTTGCTAATTGTAAATGGTCCCCTATTAATTACCGTCTGCTTCATGATAAGATTCTCTGATAAGAGATGAGGATGAATAGACGGCGCTAGTGTCCGACTGCCCGCATGACACCTAAGCCGCCCTGGTGACAAGCCCAAGGAGAACTCGATATATCGATTCGGCTAGCATCCCAATTACTGTTTTAACGGTGGTCGCCCATCAGCGATTCTTGAATTAGCTAGTACCGGTATATTTTGCTTCCGGTAATTGTTTTCAGGAGAATGGACGGTACTAAAAAAAAAATAACGACGTAAGTCGAAAAACAACTTAAATCGAATTAATTGATATCCAAATTTACTTGTCATTAGGGCGAACCACAATTAACAATTTCCAGTTATGCTTTCTATTTTCAAAAGGTCAATACAAATCAAGGTACTTACGTATTAGCTTCAACGCAGGTTAAAGAACCGGCTCTCAGTGATCGGGATCATCACCGGCTCAATTCAATTTTTGCCAATATGGCGACAGGTTTATCAAAGATTTGGGTTGACTAGTGTTTCAATATAACCTTTAGCGAGCGAAGGTTATATCGAAATTCTAGTCAATCCAACTCGTTGATAAGATAGATCAAGGATTGTTTTTCAGTGGATGATGGACCGATATACAATTTAACAGTGCTTCCTTTGTTTCGGTAAAATAAACAACGAACTAGGAAAACAAACAAGAAACTAGGACTTCGCGTAACAACAAACAAAGAAACACCAAACGCGTAAAAAACACCAATGTACAAATGAATTGCGTTCTAAATAGAAAGGGGACAAGACGGTTACTATAAACACAATGACCAATAGAATTGCTCATAGGAATAGAACAAGAAAGAAGAACCACAACCTCTAGTGGGAATTGAACCCACGACCCTAGGCTCGGAGCACATGCTTTAACAGCCAAGGCAACCGGGCTCCCATAAAAGAGATTTTTTTAACGAATATCTACAGGTAACCAGCAGACAGCCAGTAGAGGTTATGTATTTCCGTTTTTTCCAAAGCACGGTTATTGGGCCTCCTTAATCATTTATCAATTCAAAGAAGTCCTTATTCCATCTGTTTATTAATGCACTAAGCATAGAACTTTGCCAACATGTGATTCAATATACAATGAAATAAAAAAAAAACACATTTTCCCATGTATGACTCGATATTTTTGATACTAGACACGAAATAAACATACACACAAGTCTCTAAATTGTTAAATTCGGCGCTCGCGGTCCTCTTCAAGTTATGCAAGAATGCTGAACCCAAGGATAACGACTACCATCCTGAAAACACTTCAAAGAATAAATCCCAGGCAGTTATGGAAACGAGGGATGGTCGAGGGAAGAGTAAGTTCGTTTGTTTTTATTCAATTTATTTTGAACGTTATATAATAATTGTTTTTGTACTTTTGCCATAGCTTGTGGTGAAGACCGTTGTCACTAGCTTAGTTTGGAGTACAGCGAACTGCAAATATGACTAAAAGTAAATGAGGGTCCCAGAAGTCAAGGGTTTTCAGTGAAATATTTGAAAAAAAAAAATGTAAAAATGCAGTTTCCCGCCCTCCAAACCGATTTCTTTCAAACTTTGCACAATAACGTATTTTGATGCACTAAACACGAATACGATAAAAAAAAAAAAAAAAAAAACGTCGGATTTAACTAGGAAAGAAGTTATTAAGCACTTAAGTTCACTGTTGTGCAGGTTATGAGAGCTAATGTAAACAACTAAATTTGTGACGACTTTAAGGCATAAATTACGACTTTAAGGCATACATGCTATGCGTTTCCGCTCGCTACGCTCGCTCAAAAAGATAACAAAACCCCAGTCAATCCAACTCGCTAAAATTAATAGAATATAATATTAAGGGCTAAAGTTAGGAAGGTTATAAAACTAGGCGTCATCAGCGTATTTGTAAACACGCGCATGCGCAGATATGTAACATTGGGAAACAGAGAACTCTCATTTGAAATGCTCAGAAACCATTTATTCAAAGATATTGTTAATTTTAAGGGCATCCTCACCCGTCGTCACCTGTCGCTTAAGGGCATACGTGCTATGCGTTTCCGCTCGCTACGCTCGCTCAAGAAAATAACAAAACCCCTGCCAATCCAACTCGCTAAAATTAATAGCTCTCATAACCTGCATAACAGTGAACTTTAGTGCTTAATAACTTCTTTCCTAGTTAAATCCGACGTTTTTTTTTTTTTTTTTTTTTATCGTATTCGTGTTTAGTGCATCAAAATACGTTATTGTGCAAAGTTTGAAAGAAATCGGTTTGGAGGGCGGGAAACTGCATTTTTACCAAAAAAAAATGAGTTAGATAGAGGAGTGGGTTGTGAACACCGTAATCTTGTGGTTGGTAAAGAGCTTCAAGTGATTTTCTTGACAGTTGCTTCCACCTAGCTTATATTCTCTTGAGTATTGTCATTTTTGTAATATTATGTCCAGAAGGAAATTAAGGGGCCTATGTGAGGATTCTCAAATTCTTTTGTATATTAATCATAAACCGGATGATGTACCTATTATGTACCATCGATAATAAACAGCTAATGACCTGTTTAGTATGATAGGAACTGTAAAAATCTAGTGCTTGCTATTACAACTCCATTTTCCTCAAAACATGCTACTTATAGACCCCTAGACCCCTGGACCTCTGGGATCCTCAAATGTATTGTTGGACCCAACCTTTAGTATTTTGATTTTTTTATTTGTTAATAAATTGTCAATCTAACGATTGAACTATTTTTACTACTCTTTTTTTCATAAATAGTTTAACAATTAATCAGCATACTAGTTTTTAATTTTTTAATTTTTATACAGATGTTTCAGAAAATGTTCATTGATATAAAACCTCAATGATTAAAGAATAAAAGGGAGTTATTTACAACTAGAATTGAAGCCGGCTATTTATTGCATTTTGGATGCCGAAAAAATATCTAGATTATAGGGGCTACCGGCTGTATAGTAATATAACATGCGGTATTGGTAGGGGTCATTGATACGCGATCATAAGGATTTTTGAGGGAAAGATTGTTATAAGAGAAGACAAATTCTTTATTTAAAAAAATTCAAGTGTTCTGCCCTAATGGGGTAGTATAAATACGTATCAACATTACCCCCACATATCAATCTTTCAGTTGATGAGAAGATGTTTTAATATTAATTTGAAACACCCGACAAAATGAATGTTGGCGGTAAGTTTTAAATGCACATGCATCAAATGCATTGTGGCCGTAAGTGCTAAGGCGTGAGCACACTGCGCGTCTAACGTCATGAACCGAATTAAGTTTCTTTTAAAGATAGAAAACGCAATGACTCTACTCGTGGTAGAAAGGGGTGGTAATTTGTAGATAACTCGTCCAAAAATTGTGTGTTAATAATAATTGGACAATTAATAAATTTATATACATATATATTATACTTTTATAAAGGAAATTTCAGATTTTTTTTCTGTTGCCTGACATGTCTTATGAGTTAAAGTGAGACTGACCGCAAATACGTTACCCATTAAGTTATATATTTAATATTCAATGCATATTTAAAAAAAGGACATCAAAAAAAGTGACTGTTCTGCAACTCCCGTTGCAAACCAGTTGCGTCTGAGACCAGTTTGCAACTGAAACAAAACTTCTGTCCGCACGCGGACTGGTAAAGGGCACGCGGTACTGGCAAAGGGCTTGCTATAAAATAGACGCGCCTATGATGCAGAAAAAGTGGACTGTTTATTTGGTGCTGTACATGTTTCTTTTTAAAGCCTTGGATTGGCCGTACGGGCTTAATATGTCAGACTCAGACGAATAACGGGGTAGTTTTGTCTCAAATCAACACACATTTAAGACATTTTTTCCCTCGCCATCTCTGATTATGATGGCATTTGGTACATGGGTTACCTTCATAAAGACTTAGAAAAACACCAATTTTCAGTTTAACGTCCCAAACGGTTTCCAAAATACGGCCATGTAATGTTTTCAAGATGTGGTCCAAATATTGCAGCGGCAAAAAATATAAAATGACTATAGCTCCACTCCTGTTAAGGTAGAAATATGATGAAGGTGTCAATTTTTAGTTCTTAACAGCCCCTTTAAAATTACATGTAATACGTAGGCTGTACAAATTTTGGGATGGGATGTTTTACAGGCCACCTCTAGCGAGGATAGGGGTTCTTTTTTTTCTAAAGAAAATCCAACACCCCTAGTGGCAATCAAACCCACGACTTTAGGCACTGAGTGTTCAAGCCTTACCACAAAGGCCAACGGGTCTCCAGTTTTGTAAATAAAATTATTACTTGTCCTCCACCTTAATGAGGCCAAGAAAACGAAAAACTGCTAAAATAGACTTATAATAATGAAATGCGAGCCCGATTTCTGCTATAGAATTGAGAGTACTAACTATAAACTTTTTTTCGAGCCCTCCCTTTGCCGCAGTAACGAAGCTCGTTAGCTGGAGGTCATTGTCACAATCAGCATCGAGTTACAATTTAAGCCTTTCCTCCTGCTTATAAATATTTTTACCGACCAAAAAACTGTTTTTATATTTATATATTATATTGTTATAATAAAAGTTTAATTAATTAATAATTTAATTTGTACGGGTCGTATTGGGTTCATTATACAAATTTAGAGCTTTTTTTTTTTTTTTTTTTTTTTTTTTTTTTTTTTTTTTTTTTTTTTTTTTTTTTTTTTTTTTTTTTTTTTTTTTTACGGCGCATCGACAAATCGTGGCCATTAGCGCCGCAAATTTAGAGCTGTTTTAAAATACAAAACGTGGCTACATATTCAAATCTTACTACCACAGAATAATATAAAATCTACACTATGGAACATAAATTACCTTACATCCACTCAGCTCAAGGTCCAATTAATATTCTCATGATCTATCTTCAATTCAAAAACTTCTTTTTTGGCATAAACACTTTAGGATACTCTCCTACGAAAAACAGTTAGCATCTCCTTTTCTATTTCCCAAAAAACGACTGACGATCTGCCCGGCCTTCTTGATTTTAGATTGAGGAAATTTTTGTTCAGTTAGCATTTTATATTACTAAGAAGTAGTAAGATATTTCTTAGTTCATTATTTAAATTTAACCCATTTATATTGAAAATATCACTACAATATATATATATATATATATATATATATATATATATATATATATAGTAAACATATACACTGACAGCCAAACACACTTCAATCATTTAGTTTATCAGCTTCTAAAGATCTAGGAATAACAGAATGCTCGAAAAAAAAATCCTTATGTATGTGTGTGTGTTTTTTTGGTTGTGTATGCACTTGTCTGTTAACAGCAAAAACGATAGTTGTCCGAGTTTTTGTTTTCCGTCACGATTCTTGGCATATAAAATTTCCATAACAAACAGATGGTGCTAATGGCCTAGATGTCGGTGCGCCGTAAAAAACAACAACAAAAAAACAAAAACATCGTGTAACGAGGGCTCCTAGATACCCAAAATGACCTCCGTTAAATACGTTTGTATGGCATAACTGTGCGTCTGTTAACAGCACAGCTGCTACAGTTTTTTAACCAACAAAATCGGTCCATCTGAAGGGGGTTTTATTCCGGACCCTTATTACTAATTCTCCCATACTTGCCGTAACATTTGTGTAAATTGCAACGAAACTCGGTACCCGTCTTGGGTAACCAGTGAGAAAAATGTGCTTTAAACAGAAATTAAATTGGTCAAATAGGAGGGAGGTTTATTCCAGAAGGAAATCATTAATTTTTCCGTACCGGCATTTATTTTTACATTCTTGCTTTTTTTTTGACTTAGTGATTCTGTCTGAATTGTTGGAATCTGGAAATTTTATAGGTAACCAACGAATGGCCTAGTGTGCCCTGGACGCATCGATCCTGTATAACCTTTAGCGCCCGTTTGACACAGCCTTAACCTATTGGTTTATTAGAGAATTGACATTTATTTTTAATTACTCTAATAGCTTTTTTCTCATTTTTTTTTCTTCATATTTTTTTCTTCCTCCTTGCTCTCACTTTTAACCATCTAAATATTTAGGAGTTTACTAACTTGATTAAGCAACCCAGATATATTCTGATATATAAAATGCCGAGAACAATAATTGGACGCCTTTAAAGGGATAGGAACCAAGCGCCATTTTTAACGAAATTGAGTTTTTGGTGCTATCTTGCAGAGAATTAGAGAATTTATATAGTAATAAAACACTGGTTAAAATATCATGTTGTCATTAAAGCAAGAAAAACACACAAAAAAAAGTGAAATGGTGTATCCAGTATGCTCTAATAAACAGAAAGGAATCAAGCACCATTTTTATCAATAACTATAAAAATTAAACCCCATTACCGTAAAAAAAATTATTTTAATTAGAGAAAACGAATGAAAAATTTCAGTTAATAAAGGAAATTTAGATCCACAAAAAACTTTAAACCCAATTCACTAAAGAATGAAGAGCTAGCGCTTGGTGGCGCGTTTAAAGGCGTCAAATTAATGCACAACAATTCTAATAAAATAACAAAATGTTGTATTTTTGTTTAAACTAATCTATAAAATTGAGTAGAAAGTGTGAAGTTGTCTACGAAAAATAGAAAATATTTATGATTAATTAGTATAAGAGCCACAAACCCAAAATCGCTGTGTACTCTGTGCGCTGAAACTCCACCAAAAGATATCTAACATATTCCAACACCATCCACCTTCTTCAAAAATCCGTACATAATTACTACCAGCCCCCCCCCCATGCTGCTAAATTACATTGCACAATTAACTTCCAAAATAACTGTAGTACTTTAACCTATAAAAATATATATAGGTGATATCTACTATAGTATCATCGCATTCTAAAATATTAAACGATAAACAAAGAAACGATACTTTTTTCATCTGCACATAATGAAACGTATTGGAAGATCTTAGTTTTTTTTTTTTTTTTTTTTTTTTAAATAACACATCCAGAAATAATTAAAATATTAGATTTTCAGGACGTAAGCGCAAATAAAGTTCTGTTTTTACAGAAAGGCCTAATTCTGGGCGCTTGGGACGGTTGTGCAGGCGAGGAAATAAAGCTATCCGTTGCTGCAAAGAAATTTGATAACAGCATTCGTGGAAAGCTTATGGAAAAGCTCAAAAAGTAAGAGAAACAAAACATTTATTGATAGTTTTATATTCCCAATTTTTACATTTTATCTAGTTTTGTTTTTATTTATTTATAATTGATTCGCATCTACTGCGATTTATCTTCTTCACGGTAGTACCTGTATGGTCTAATGAACCAGCATTAAGATGGGTATTTAATTAAATTATTTTCATAAACTGAGTTTTGTAAATGCCTGGAAGCCTCTGGTTATTCAGCAGATGTCTTCAAATGCGAGTGTATAGTTTAGTGTCTTGCAAGTAAGAAAGTATTGTGTTTATGTACTGGCTGCTGTCCCTCAACAATTCGTAAATGTCATGTGGGATATTTAGGTTTTGCCGTCTTTTGCACTCCGTAAGTAGGTGTTTTACAGTGAAGTCTGTATTGCATATATCACAAATTGGTTTGTCAAGTCTTGTCATGAGGTATTCGTGTGTTAGTCTTGTGTGGTCAATTTGGAGTCGAGCAAGTACAACTTCTTCTCGTCTGTTGTCTCGGTAGCTGGATGTCCGATCCTGAGCATTAGTTTTAATTGTACATAATTTATTGTTGGTTAGTCGAGTCCAGCTGTCTTGCCAATAATTTAAAATATTTTGTTTGATTGTATTGGTCAAGTCCTTGTGTGTGATAGATAGGTCGAGCACAGGTTCTGTTGTGGCAAGTTTTGCATGTGAGTCTGCTAGGGAGCTTTTTTCTAAACCTTCATGCCCTGGCAGCCAGTACATTGTGATGTGCTTGTTATGTGAGTGAATGGTTTTGAAAATGTCTATTATTACTGGATGCGTACAGTATCTGTCTGCTAGTGCCTGTAGTGTGCTCAGTGAGTCAGTGCATAGAATCACGTCCCGTCTGTCCGTCCTGGGAATGTTGTTCAGTCCAAGAAGAATGCCGTAGAGCTCAGCTGTAAATATGCTACAATTATCATTAAGTTTCTTGGTAATGATTTTTTCATCCATTACAGCTGCGGCTCCCACATCATTATCTGATTTGGACCCATCAGTGAAGATAAAGAGTTTATCGAAGTTACGTAGGTGGAATTCATTAAAATATTTTCCATAGAATAATTTTGAAGTAGGATCATTTTTATGAAATTTCGATAATGATATATTTGCATCAAAATTGTTCAATGTCCACGGAGGAAAGGGAATTAAGCCCTTTTGGAATGAGTTTTGTTTTTAATTGAGAAATTGCACATTTTAGGTCTTTGTCATTATTTAAGGATTTTTGAAGTATAAATAATTTACTAATAATGTTTGATGCATATTATCATTCAGGAGGGCGTGAGTGTTAACGCCTTAACTCTCTGTCTCTAAATACTGGGCTTGAATTTCACTAGGAAAGGCTAGGTTTAATTTGAAAATAAAATGATGAGTCCTTTCTTAGCTAGAAGACGAATGATATCCTAAAGTTAGCCGGTTCTAAAAATCTGTGTTATGTGTAAGTATTCTTAAATTCTTAAACATTTAAAGAAATATTGAGTAAGTCCATTAGAGATCAACTCGACCACGTTGCTTAACATTATGGATTTTCCTAATTTTTTTTACCAGTTACGCCCCAATACTAGGTAAGTTCAAAACTGAAGTGTAATTTATTTTCTTCAATTTCTACACTACTTAGATGAAACAATGCAAGAACAAATATCAACAGCATATCGTTCTTATAATTTTAGTGTTTATTTAATTTAATATCTATGAAATTAAGAGAGTTACATACATTTACGTAAAATGTGTTTTCGACCTTAACGTTCAAATGCAAACTCACAATGACCGGCATAAAGAACTATGAACCAGACATTTTTTTTACTGCAGGTTTGAACTCACCTAGTAAAGGGGAGTAAATGGTAACAAATTACAAAAATCAAAAATATCGAGCAACAAATTTTACGCTGTTTGGGTGATTTCTAATGGATAAACCCTATGTCATTCATTCAAAGAGATGGATATCGTTCCTAAAAAACAAACTTCTGTCAAGACCTTTTCAAGAACGAAAACACAACAAATAATGCTACTTGTAAATAAATAACATATTGGATAAAAAAATATGTAACATAGAAATCTTGAAAAAATAGAAGATCGACTACAAAAGGTGGAAAACCATACAAATAGATACGTACTTATTCAATACCGATTACTTACCGGGTCTACTCCAGAAACAAATTATTAATACGCCTTTTTATGATCAAAATCTTTGTTACTGTACAAGGAAACTCGGCAAACATTGTGATCAAATATAGAGAAATGCGTGTTTCTCTTTATTTGAGCACAATGAGTTTGCATCATCTTCATCTCATTATATTTTATTTGTTATATGAGGGAGATTTTTTCCCACATTTTAAGTAAAATATATTTCTTTGAGGAGGCCCGGTGGCTGTGAGTGTTAAGGCGTGAGCACTTAACACTCCGTGCCAAAGGTCTTGGGTTCGATTCCCACTATGGGGTGGTGGCTTTTCTTTAGAAAAAAGAAAAGGCATCAGCCCTGTCCTGGCTAGAAAAGAGTGGTAACCTATAGATAACCCGTCCCAAAATTCGTCGTTAATAATAATGTACGTTAAAATTTAAACACTTCTTTGCTTAGTGCTACCATAAAGAAGGGTACTGCACAGCTAGTCCATGACCTGGGAGGGTACTACGCCATTGCTATTTGTGGGATAGGGCCTGAAGGCAAGGGCTACAATGATCAGGAAGTGCTGCACGAATGCAGGGAGCAAGTCAGGTGTGCCACGGCTATAGGGATACGTCTGCTACAGGATCAGGTAAAATTATAACTATTTCGTGTGAATATATGTATATATATATGTATATGTATATATATATATATATATATATATATATATATATATATATATATACATAAAACAGATATTTTCTCTTTTTAAACGCCTTAAAGGTCAATTTCGCTTTTTTGGCAACTATGGCCTTTTTTCAAAAGAATGATATCTTATTTATATTTTACCAAATCTTGTAAAATATTAAGTAATAAGCTCCCAAACTAACAAGAAATAAAGAAAAGCACATTACACTCTAAAACAACATTCACTAGATTGCCATGGATGGTCTTGTGCCTCTTTTTTTATTTTAATTATTTATTAAATTGAGGCTTAAAAATATTTTCCAATTTGCATGCAGCATTTTTTAAATGCCGGATAATATTTAGCAATTTGTTGAGCTAGGGCCATAATAATTTTTTTCTGAAACAAAGCATTTAATCAAAAAGTTTATTATTACCAAACATTTAGATCATTTAATTTTGCGTCGATTGAGTAGTAAACTGTTCGAACGAGTTTTGGTTTTGAAGAAACGATACAAAAAGAAATACCAATTATATCCACTATTGCTTAAATTTAGATTTTGACGCACTAACACGTTTTATACTTGTTTATGAGCCTTCTTGAAATAGATATGATTCGTTATAAAATATATATCATTTTGCGTGTCCGTTTCGTAAATATTCAAAGAGGTCTTTCGCCGAAATTTTTAAAATTCGAAAAATATAGAATTGAAAAATGATATTACTCGATCAAAACGCAAAATTCCATGATCTAAATGTTTGGCAATACTAAGCTTTTCGATTAGATGCTTTGTTTAAGATAAATCTTTGAATACCGTGAAAAGGCCAAAAATATGGAGGTTTTTGCCACATTATGCCTCCAGCTCAATTTAAAATTTATAGAGAACATCAGATTGTTAATATATGTTGCATATTTGAATAAATAAAGCCATTTCCACCGATTTTTTTACAGCAATACTTTTGACTTTGATTGGAAAACTGTCATTTTTATAATAAAAATAATAAATACAAATACTCAGCCCTGCTGCAACAAGTAGCTCTAAATATGTAAATAACAATCTCACTTAATATATTGTTTTAAATAAATTGTTTGCCGTACGAAAAGAGCTTGATTTAACCAATTTTTAAAGTTATTCAAATTATCAATGTTAAAGTGTATAGAGTAAACTCAAAACCTTTTTAATTTTATACAATGCAAAATAAGGAACAGGCTTTCTATAGAATACCTAGGCATTTTATACAATGCCTAGGCAATGTGCGTAATATGTTGTAAAAATGAATACTTTCTATACTTTGCCTAAATTGCTTAGGCATTCTATATAATGCCTGGATTCTATACTTTGCCGGTAACATATATATATATATATATATATATATATATATATTGCACTTATTGTTTAGAATGTATCTACAGTTTGCGTGGACCCCATGGCAAGTCCCGACGCGGCTGCCGAAGGAGGGATGTTAGCGGTGTATTCCTATCAAGAACTGATGGATCCGGAGACAAGGCTAGCAAAACCTGAGTTAACTTTATTATCGGAAGATTCTGAAGAACGGTAAGAAAAAAAAATTTGGGCATACGATGCTTTCCATATTTATTTAATCGCCCAAAAAGTGAATACAACAAAATTCCGTCATAACTAAGCTCATTACTTAAAAACACAACGCCCTTAGGGGTTTCAGCCTGATTTATTATTCATTAAATTTGCCTTACCTTTCCCCTGTGCGCAGAACCTACTGTCCCAAGGTAAGTCTAGCCAACACATACTTCCGTGCTTATCTACCCAAGAGATGCACTATAGCAAAATTTCAAGGTTTATAAAACACTTCATGAAACGTGCGTTACCAGCTCTTGTACTAATTATTTTTCGGAGTAAATTCCTATTCTTAAAGAAACGATTTAGTTTAATTCAGCAATAAATCTTTCTATTTAAATATACACGAAGTCTTCAGATTTTCGGTGTAATATAACAAACATTCTTGTTAGAGGCTTTTTAATAATTGCCCTTCGGATTTTGCTGATCAAAGAAAGTTTTGAATATATATAGCAGTAGAGAGAATTGCCGGTTGGTGAATGAAACAACTTGACATGAAAGAGAAAACGTATCCGAAAATGTGTTCTCTGAAAATCCGAAATTACTATCTCTGTACACAAAACTTAACAATATAAACTCACAAAACTGGGCAAATAAGATTCTTTCTGCAAAAGTACAAAATCGTAAATAAATTTGCAGCTCAAACCCCAACCTTCTCATTATCACAACAAATCGCCTCTAAAATAAAAGGAAAGTTGATTAAAGAAGGCTTAGCGTATACCATAATGCACCACTATAAAGGTTAACCTATAACCATAATGGTGGCTGTAATATCGTAATGGTTACATACAAACAGCGATAAGAAATGTACTTAGTTTTGCAGTGGCCTTTTTACACAGATTCTACTTCGTAGGATTTTTAAAGAAAAATTAAATAATCGTTTGCAATTTATTTATTGTAACATACAATGTATTTTTTATTTATCATTGATGTCAATAAATTGATGAATTATTTTACAGAGAAGCCTGGATGAAAGGTACAATATTTGCTGAAGGCCAGAACACATCCCGTGCGTTGTGTGACTTGCCAGCAAACATATTGACTCCGAAGTACTTCGCTGAGGTAAGAATTTTGATAAAATCAATTATCATTTCTTTTAAAATTCAGTAACATAAATATGCTTGAGGTCAACCCGACAAACCTATGTAATTTACTGTATAACATATTGTCTCCTTTTTATTACATGGCCACTCCGCATGCGCGAACGCCAGCGAACACTTTGTTGTGACACCTTTTTTGAACGACTAGGTCCACCTGACAAACCTGTGTAAAGTGCTGTAACATATAGTCTTCTTTTTGGTACATGGCCACGCCACTGCGCATGCGCGAACGCAAACGGAAACTTTTTTGTAACGGTTTTCCAGTTTAGTCACCGCAAAAGCATATTTATGCTAAAACTTTATGCAAATATTCAATGTTTAGTGCATTTTCATCATAGGCAGGAAACCCGCTTCATCATGTATCATCGACCTAATATAGTCACGTGGAGGTGGCGACCAAATATGTAAAACGTTTTATGATTGTTTTCTACATATCGTCTATGCAAATGCAAAGTATCGAATGTGAAAAAAAGCATTTTTTATTTTCAATCTTTACTGATTGCTGTTGGACTGAGGGACAACCAACTCCCGAATCTAAGTTCACTCAGTGAAAGGGGAATGTAACCACTGTCAAAAGGTCGAATCTGCCGACTATTTGACTGTCCAAAAGCAAAGTAATAAATAAAAGTATTTTCACTCTGGAAACTGGTGATTTTCACATTCGATACTTTGCATTTGTATCGACGATATTATCATGAACCAAAACTCCGGACCACAAATTTATAAAAATATATATATATATATATATATATATATATATATATATATATATTTCTGCTTGTTATACCTTTTTAATATTTATTAAATTAAACTTTACACGTGCACTGGTTCCAAACAAAAAAGGGTTGTTCTTTCAACTGAAGCATCACGGGTGTACGAGTATATAGTACATAAGTTGGGGGGGGGGCATTTAGGGGGTATGGAATACTAACAATCTAGAACTTGGAATAGTTAGCCATCTAAGACCCAAAACACATTTTTAACGATCAAATCAAAATCTCGGTGGGGGGGGGGGGTTGAGAAGATGTATAATAAATTATTATAAATTGCGAATAATCATATTATTCGTTAATTGCGAATAAATCATAAAATATGCCTGGCGCTTGCGTAGACGCCTGAAACATTGAATAACCTTTGACCTAATCCAAAACGCCTTTGCTGCAAGTAGGAAGCTATAAGAATACTCTGCCCTTGCGGGGTGAACGTGAACGTGCGGCACATCCGTTGGATCGAAGACCAGAAGATGTTCGCCTTCCTCAACATCGCCAAGGGTTCCTGCGAACCGCCGTTCTTCTTGGAGATCAACTACTGCGGCGGTCAGGAGACAGACAGGCCCGTCGTGTTGGCAGGAAAGGGAGTGACCTTCGACTCCGGAGGTCTGTGCCTCAAGTCCTGCAGAGGTCAGGCTAACTTCAACGAGGACATGTCTGATCACCGGGGAGCGATGACTGGTGCTGGCACGGTCGTAGGGACCATCAAGACTCTGGCTAGGCTTGGTATACCCATCAACGTTGTAGGTAATGCCTATTTTCGGTTACTTATTTGTGAATCTATTCATAAATGTATATAGTAGGTGGAGAGGTACAAAAAGCGTTCGTTTCATTTTTTGTAACACTGAGTTGGCAGTAGACTCTAAAATATATGTTAAAGCTATTTCAAAATATCGCACTAGTATTTCTAAAGTGACACAACTCAACTTTAATCTCAACTGAAAATACGTCATTCTTGACTATGTAGGGTGAACCAAGTCTTTCATAGTCATAACTAAAAGAAAACGATTTTCGAGTTGTCACTTTAAGGCTCGGGCACAAAGGACGCGATCTGTATCGCGGTGGGCAGCGATCCAACGATCGACGCGGAGGTCTGCAATAAGGGGACATCACATGGGACGTGAGATCTCTAAAGCAATACAGTTCATAATTTAAATAAAGAATATACATTCAACAACCAAGATAGAATTCATGTATTTTTTATTAATACAACATAACCTAAAAACACATCATTTTCAATGAATAATTCAGTGTTTTCACTCGTTTTATCGCGCGATAAATCTATAATTTTTTGCAACTGTGTCACCCTGCAAAGCGATAAAGACTAGCTCGCTGCGACAAATCGTCCTTTGTTTGACGGGCCTGCTATTATACTGTGTAATACAAGTAGATCGCCCGCCACTCTCGGTCAAATATCGCTGGCCGCCGCGATACAGATCGCGTTCTGTGAGCCCGAGCCTTATGAAATACTAGTGCGATATGTTCAAATATAACACAAAGCTGTTAAAATAACGCTGCACCTTTCGAAGGCAAAAAAAAAAAAAAAATTATCTGGCTAATCTACAAGCCGTGGATTTGAGCTTCCTGAAAAACGTGTTTCTGTGGAAAGAACGAGTTTTGCACCTCACCTCCTCATATGATTTATATCTTAGCCATAGTATGTCGAAAGAACTAGGCAATGTCCTAATATGAAGAATACATTTTATTCGCTCCATACAATACCCTTTAATTGGTTGGAGAGTGAACTCAATCTCATAAAATTGTACTTAAATCTAACATATTTTCCAAAATCTATGGATATAGGCGATGTGATGGGAAGTCAGGGAATAGTTGAGATTCGGATAAGAACAGTAATCATGTTTTCGTAAAACTCTTTTCAACAAATTTTTACTTAAGTCAATTAACTGCTATGTTTGGACTTCATTCCCCAGGCATTAATTGCTAAAGAAACCGGCCAAAGAGCATGCCGAAACGTTCTAAATATATATTTTTACTTCCCATTGAATGCAAAGATATTTCTCATATTGCTTTTACCTTTTTGACGACAGCATCCAAAAAAAAACCCATCGAACACTATTACTAGAAAAGCCTTAGAATCTAAAATGCAAAAAAACGGAGGAGAAAGTCCCATGGAAAAAAACCTCCATCCTGTTGTCAAATCAGTGGAGAATAGCTCTTTCTCTATTTGCAATGCTACAGCCGTTTCGAGCATGACATTCGGTCTCTTGAGTCGAGAAATTGGTTTCGATTCGCTTTCTTGATCGTTTTACCTGCAGCAAGCGTGTGTACCACTTCAATATGCTAAGTCTGAGGTGGTTCGTGTTAGTACAATGCCCTGTCAAATAATATTGCAATATTATTGGAAAACAGTTATTTACTATCCACAAAAAAAAATTTTCATAAAGAGTAAAATAATATTAAATTCAACCTTTCAGGAACTGAGATATCCACTAAGATTAACAACTTTGTGTTACCTCAAACTATAAGGCAACACTGGGTATAGCACAGACAATTAATTTTTTTACTATAAACTGTAGTGGCAACACTGGGTATTCATGGTTAAAATTGTGTTGCCACAACCTAAAATGGCAACACTGGTGCGCTAAGCCCTTAAATTATGTTATGAAGAATAATGGCAACACTGGCACAACCCAATCAATTTTACCAACATTAAACACTACGTTAAAAATATTATAGCCGAGTTCAACCCTATGACATTACAGAAGCTTAACCAAAAAACCGCATCATGGCCATTGGCAAACACAAACGAATGAAAATACGATTTGCTTGAGTGTCGAACCACATGCCCACTTGGGCGACTATTTTTCGATAAAGGTAGCCCTCCAACGCAGACTATATTTTTATATATCACATAATATTTACGAATTTTAAGTGAAAATTAGGTTCCTTTACATTGTCAAACTAAGAAAAAAAAGAACCGAAGTTAACAGAAAGTTTTAAATTTCATATGAAGCATGTATTTTTTATTTATTTGTCACGTGCATATAGTGAAAATCTGTAATCAGAAAATTTACTATTTTCTGCATTTCTTAGGCAACAATAGCACATATAAATCATTTTAAAAACGAAAGCACCATGTATTAAATAAATAAGTAAAATAGGTAACAGATTTTAGAATTAAATAAAAATATGATTCACAGTACAATAATAATATCGGACAATGATAAGCTTGACTTTTTCTGCCCTTAAACACAAATAAAACAAACAAACAATCAATAAATAAATAATGGAAGAATAAAATATTCCTGGTTTATCAGTAATAAATTGCCTCTCATTAAGGGCTGGAGGATCTCTTGAAATTTATCTTATATATTTGCTTAGAGGTTTCCATCCGTTTTCATAGAAGCTATCGTTTGTGTAAGATAAATCCACAATCGACATAGAAAAAGAACGATCCAATTTGTTAGTCACCCTATAGAATAATATATATATATATATATATATATATATATATATATATATATATATACTTGTGTGTGTGTGTGTGCGTGTGAGTATATATATATAAAAATACTTTAATATATACATATTTTGACTCATGTATGTTATAGATAAGTTGACAGCACTTTCACGTAGAATAAAGATTTGTGTTCCCCTTAGAATAAATAAATAAAAATATTAAGACACGATGCATATAGGGCCCCTCATATTCCACGAACTAGTTTTAAGTTGAGCATTGTTTCTAGGTTTGATTCCCCTGATGGAGAACATGCCCGGTGGTACGGCAATGAAGCCAGGTGATGTCGTTCTTGCTGTCAACGGTAAGACTATAGTAGTGGAGAACACGGATAACGAAGGCAGACTCGCCTTAGCTGACACCCTCTGCTACTCGGATCATTTCAAGCCGTGTCTGGATGCTGTGGTGGCGAACCTGGACCGTGAGTATATCACTGCTTTAGATAAAGTAGCCTAAACTAGCAAACGCTATAAGCATATGTCGATGGTCGCAGGAAATAAGTTGAAAAGTCAGAAAATGGAAAACATTTAAATTAAAAAGTTTGAGATATATGTTTTTATAAGTTGGATATTAAATTATTAGAGCATTATTTAAAAATGAAAGGCGATTCTCCTTTGTAACAGCTATTGTGGCTGAACGTCTGAACGAAATGTTGGTAATTTGTCTTTAATGTTAACACTGATCCTTCCTACTGGATACACAAAAATGTCCTCAAAATATATTTTGCTATTAAATAATGCTGAGAAGTAAACATGTTACCCAAAACCACCTCCCCAGGTGCCAGGTTTTTTTTCCAGGTTACATCACCCTCCAAACAAAACACCTTAGGATTTTCAATTAGTATTTTGTTTATAAGGAAAACTCCTTTTTTAGCAAATAGGCAAAAAAAAAAAAAAAAAAAAAGCTGAATTCCTGCTTTTCTTGAAATCTGCATGCTCCACTTCCGATAAGCTGAGTTCAAACAAAAACTTTTGTTCTGGACAAATTTTAAAGTGAATTATTGCTCTAAAATTATATTTCATCAAACAAGTTTTTAAATAAAAGTTTCTTATTTTTCAACATGCAATCTGAATCTGTGAAAAAAAAATAGGCATGAATTATCTGTCTAAACGGCTACATCCGGTCCCGAACAGAAGTTCATTTTCCCGTCCATCTTTAGAATATTCCACATTTATCTATAAGGACAACATCAAGGTTTTGAAAAGAAAAAAAAAAAAAAAAAAAAAAAAAAAAAAAAAAAAAAAAAAAAAAAAAAAACATCAGGGGATTTATAAGAGGGTGGACTAGGAAAACCGTTATATCAGCTTAGTGAATGTATTAACTATATTTTTCAAATAGATGGTGGTCGAGATTCGCTGGGATCTGGTGCGACTCCAACATTTTCTTCGTCAGAAATAGTCTGGGAGGAGATCAAGAAAGCTGGAGCCAACACTGGAGACCGAGTCTGGAGGTTTCCTCTCTGGAAAATGTACAGCGAAAGGGTACAACGTAAGTTTGCACTTCATAATTCCATGTTTGCCAAACCTACACGAAAACATAGGGATCAATACAACTGCTGACAGACATGCTGAAGTTGAGACGACTAACGTACCAACCATTGGAGTCGTCTGCGTAGAGCTATCACGATATACTAAACAGACAACCTTGCCTTTCGTAGATAGAAAGAGGACGGAGACTCTTGTTAATATCTGCAGGGCTAATGAACGACTTACAGGAAGCTGCAGACTGCATCGGCATCTCTATTCCATAGGGCTGACCAGGACTACATGGGGCCGATAATGATTTGAAGATGATGAGACTCTGTACAATATCATATCCAGGTGTTCAATTCGCATTTTGGTGCGGTCTGAATTGATGATCCAAGAAGGATACCTGAGCTGAACCTCACTACCCTTCTGCTTATTGCTGATATGGGTCAGGAGTCCGGCACGTCACAATGTCCCTCGGTGCGGTTTATCCTGGTCTCCGAGACCCGTTTCTAATTCTAATTCTAAACAATCAATCATACATAACTGGTAACTCGATTGGACTAACACTACAGTGTGTACGCCACTGGATGTTGAAAAATATGGGAAATATCCACATTTAACCGCGAGCACTCAACTACCTTTCACCTATTAACTCCCCAGCCGACACAAAGGTATAAAAACACAAAACCCCAACAAAACACAAATCTTTGCGGTAAGACCCCACAAATTTCGCAAAAAATTGTGTTCTCGTTGCCAGATTCTGCTGATTTACGGACTTGTCCTTTCAATTTAGATGAAGTATTTTTGTGCTAAATTTATTAAAATTTCATTTCAGTACTTGTGGATTGCGGCATAGGGTTTTCTCCCATTCAGAAGAGAGGAAAAATATCAAAAAATATTGCTACTTCATTTACATTTGCAATCTTATTTACTGATTTTACCACAATTAAAATAGAAGAAGAAAAAAATTGAAGAATGATCTAATCTTTTTGAATATTTCAGGCTGTCCACATGTTGACCTCTGCAATATTGGTAAAGGCGGACCATATGGCAATCCATGTTTAGCAGCAGCATTCTTATACGTAAGTAGAAGGGATTTTTCTCTTAATATTGGGTTGTCCGGAAACTTTGTACAGATTTAAAAAATAATGATTTATATTATTTTTTCATCTTATAATGAATACAAGGCTATTTTAGTTTATATACCTTTAATCCTCACATGTTTACATTCGAAACATGTCTTTATCAAATGTCAGTATGTCTATGTTCTGCTGAACGAACGTGATCTACCAAAAAGGCCATTCACAACATATGCTTACATACTATGCGATGGGTACCAACTTTTTTCATGTCCTAAGGAAAATGAAACGGCAACGATTAAGATTTAGTATCTTGCCGACGTCGTAAACCCATTTTCCCCTCTAAATAAAAGTGGAATACACTAGAAGGTGGCCTAATTTTGGATTTTGATGGAATTAGCACGATATTGCATCGTCATACACTTTTGGCGACATACCATCATCAATGGCAAACCTGCAGCTACACAGAACGTTTGAATCTGGATCGGTTTATAGGGCCCAATTTATTCCTCAATAATATTTATGTTTTTTTTTTAAGATGGCGGCCTGGGACGCATTTAACGGTAATATTCCAATTTAGAGCCAGTAGTTATCCACTGGGAGAGATAATCCAATTGAGGAGAGACCGGACACGCCGAATAGTGCGTCACTAACATCGGCATGTCCGTACTACATCTTATTCATATCCTGTCGAACATATGGGCATGGAACGGAGATTTCGTTAATCCATTTTGCAATAATTGTGTCATTTCAGAGTATATCCGAAAATGACACAAGTGCCAAAAAAAAAATCTGCAGTTAATAATAATATTACTTATACTATAATAACATTGTAGGATTCCAAAAATGTTATTGACGGGCGTGCAGCAATAAGGAGGCAGCTCAATGTTTGGGGATTTTCAGGTCAGGACATTATCATAGATTTAAAAATTATCTCTATCTTCTGGTAGAATAAGGATGCAGCTCTGGCCACTTCAATAGAGGAATCACAGCAACTGAAGCGCCGTGTGTGGTCCAATATTGACTTTCCATCTGCATACAGCCAACCCCTGCTCTTAAAAACTGAGAAATACAATGCCGTAACACAAATAAGTCGGACAAATGGAGATGCCGTTCTACAATGCACTAAAATATGTAGCTTCTTCAGAAACAGACAGAGAAGACAACCGAATTTTGTATTAATTTATTTTTATAGTATTTTACATTGTTGGTGTGTATTGTCATATGAGGTTTCTAAATTTCGTTCATTTTAGTTTAAAAAATCGTAAATTTTGGGTATTTTATAGAACGTGGCTAAATAAGGAGGCAGCTCCAAATCCCTATACCTGTCGCCACCGGTCTATAAAAGGTAGGTTATGATAAGAAAAAGAAATGGATAAAATATCAAGAAACTAATTTTAAAAACGTTTTCTTCAATTTGCTAAAAATGTGAAAGAAGGTGCTGCCTGCTTATTGCTGCAAGCCCTTCAATTGTAATTATTGCAATGAAAAGAATTCGAATAAAAAATGAGTGGCAAATTATTTTGTTTATTTATGGAAAATTTCCGTCGTCAACCTAGGGTTTATGTACTGCCGATTTTTGGTACAAATAAATTTGATGTTGATACCATATCACGACTAGGGTGTATAGATAGTCATGATATGGTATCAACATCAAATTTATTTGCACCAAAAATCAGCAGTACATAAACCCTAGGTTGTTTTGTAGTTTTTTCTTAAATCAACTTTATGTTTAACGCCCCCAGAGTAAATGTGGTTAATTAAGTTCAGTTATCCAGAATGTATCCTTCGGCCCTTTAATAAACTCCGTCGAATAGCGTGGCATTCATAATCGTAAGCCAAACGAAAACGAACCCTAATAGGGGCGCATTTTTACCGATTGCTAGAAATTCTCTTTTATTAAAGAAGGTTCTTGTTTAAACACAAGCAAAAAAAAAACAAAAAAAAAACACAGTTGTAGGCGTTTGATCTTTCATTCATTATATTTTAAGCAGGCCGAGAATCATTACGATTCGCCTGATTTATTAAAAGAAAAAGTCTTCTTTGATTGTTTCCCTCAAGAGAACTTCCAATGAAGTACAAAAAAAATTTTTTGGCTAAGACTGTTTTTATAGAGCTAATTAAAGATACTTTTTTTTTTTTTTTTTTTTTTTTTTTTTTTACGGCGCATCTACATCTAGGTCATTAGCGCCGACATCCAGGGTGCAGCGAGGAATTTTACCAGCGAGCCGTGGGATGATAAAATTCCTGCCGGAGGTTGGGAATCGAACCCACCATCTCCCGCTTATGAATCCAAGGCGCTAGCCATTAGACCACGGGAGACCCCTAATTAAAGATACTGTCGTCCAATTGATTTAATTTTTATTCTGGGATCGTTTCTGATCCGCTTGTTTGTCCACAGGATAAATGCTGTACAACGCTAAGTTAAATCTATTTTACCCTCAAACTTTTAAGTTTAAATAAATTTTAATAATTACTTGTAACATAATTGGATTAGCCACGTTGAATGCACCGGTTCCCTTTGATCAAGTTAAGCAACGTCGGGCATGGCCAGTACCTGAATGGGTGACCGACCACGTGCTGTTGGTATTATAAAAAAAGGGGGCAACCTGTAGGTAGCCCGGTGTTAATAGCCCAAATTTTGATACGCCGACTAACAAAAAAAAAAAAAAAAAAAAAAAAAAAAAAAATTCATTTAATATTTCACGACCTTCTAACAGGGAAAGTTGGCAATATTCTTATATACAAGACATTTCACAATGTAATATTTATGACGTCACATTAGCGTAGTCTCTCAGCCTAGCACCGTACCTCCTTGGAGCTACCACAGCTGATGAGTAGAGGTTTGAAGTCATAGTTTTCAGAAAATATAAGTAGTCTACATCGTACAACACAAAAGTCGAGGGCAATTTTATATGTAACTGGAGGTTAAGTTGTATATTGTGTGTTGCTTGTAAATTATTACATGTTTTTAGCACTTTCCTCCGAAGGAAAGTAGCTATTGAGGTTGCACTCATGACGGAATTTTTGAAAAATGTCTTCAAATCTTTATCGATCCTACCTAGTAGACACCGAAAATGACCCCCGTTAAAATTTATATATATCTATATATATATATATATATATATATATATACATATATATATATATATACATATATATATATATATATATGTATATATATATGTGTGTGTGTGTGTGTGTGTGTGTGTCAACACGATAGCGGCCAGAGTTTTTGATTTTTCGTCACGAAACTTATTATATAGCATTCAATTAGCAAACGATTGAACGAGTTCGTTAACCACCAAAATCGGTTCACCGAGAGGGGGGGTTTACCCCGAACCCAAAACAATAATTTGACCATGTCGGCCGTAATATTTTTTATATTTCAACGAAACTTGGTATTCGTAGTGGTAATATAGAGAGAAAAGTGAGATATAATAATGAGCTAAATCGGTTCATAAGGAGGGGGGGTTTACTCCGGACCCACAATACCAATTCGCCACTACCAGCCGTGATTTTTGGTATATTTCGACGAAACTCGGTATTCGTAGTGGTAATCTACAGGTAAATATGTGTTTTAAAAATAAAGTAAATCATTTCATTATACTCATACCGGTCGTAATTTCTGCTGTATTGTAACGAAACGCGGTATACGTCGTGGGTAACTCATGAGAAAGAAGTGTTGTAAAAATGAGCGGAATCAGTCAATCGGAAAGGGGGGTTTACTTTGTAATATGTTTTAATAGAAAAGCCCGCCAGACGTAGGTTCACAAAGCCGCCGCAAGGAGCGCTTTCTACCACTAGAGGGACTGTATCCTGTTCCTGCGTTAGATCAAACTACGAGGTTTTTTGTATTTATTACGTAGTGTAGTAGGTACCATGTGTAAACATAACTCTGGAAGCAAATTAATAATTGATCAGCTACTCATTACAGAATTAAAAGAGAACTATTCATGTTTTTATTTTATTTATGAAGGATATTTTAAGCAAATTGTTCTGGAAAGCAGTCTACACTACCCGAATTCTGAGGAAAGTGCTTAGTTATGCAGCTCCTGCGTGACGGACTTTTATAAAGTGAGCACTCCCAATTTGAAAAATAGGGTTTCGCAGAACGGCTTGTGTCCAAGATTTTCTCAATCGAAATCGATCTTCTTCATTGAAGTGCTTCTCGGATAATCTATTATTGTGTTTGATGCATTGATCAGAATTTTTATATTTACGAACTCAATGGTTGATTCGTTGAACTACTGATTATATTTGTGTTTGTCTTTTTTGTTTTTTGGTGTTCTTGGAGTCTTGTGTATATCAATCTCCCCACTTGTCATGTATATTTCTTTCAGCATGAAAATGTTAAGCTGTATATACCCGGTGTTGTTTATCTTAGAAGTTCGAAAAGGCTGATCTTCTTGCTGTTAGTGAATATTGTTTCGATGTAATATTTCTTCAATACTTGTCAAATACCGATTTTCTCTGTTATACCTGTCACGTAACAGACAATGATATTTTGTTTTGCTTTGTCAACCTTGTCGTGAGGCTTTTGCTAATTTCATAGCTCGGAATAAGTTTTCATACAACTTATACTAAACATTGAGGAAACCGACAGAATGTCTGGTAAAGTGTCGGTTGTCCATATGCAGGTACAATAATATCCAGGAGAACTCAAAAAAAGCCAATCAACGAAAACAATTTTCATTCCGTAGAAATGTTATCAATTTCTGATTATAACATAAGAGATTAAGTCAATATTGTGATTCAATAATCAACACTGATAGTAGAAGAGTTCAATCAACTAATGATCACCCATGATTATACAAATCATCAGTCAAGCTACAACAACAGATGATTAATCAATCGTTAGTAAAGATTGATGCGTTTGCCAATATTTAATTAAATGCCCAACACAGGCTTGTAAAAACTGCGTCTAAATATGGCTTTCCGTAATCTAGCCCTTTTCGCGCCACAAAACGACAAAGATAATTATAGAAATAAGTTTTTCCCGCTACATACTGTTGATTGGCACGTTGAAAGGATGATTTGAAGAATGAATTTTCCCTTCCATGAAAAAGGAGGAAACAGTAGCAATTATAAAGCTTTAACTCATCTGAACTTTTCCACACGGCCTTTCTCCGTGGTCTAGACATGCAACGACTGTAAATCGTTAAAAATCTCTAGGAAAATCTCTTTGTACATACAGAGCAAGATCGGAGAGTTATTACCCAAGAAGGGTTGTAAAGGAGAACAGAATAATGAGACGCAACTCCTATACTAAATCATGTTTCATTGCAATGTATATGTATAATTTGTCTGCGGGCACTCTAGCAGGTTCAGAATTGGTCCGATTTTGGTGACAGTTGGTCTGCCAGCTGTCTCTCTGGTTGTTTGTTCCTTATACAAATCCACACCGTTCGCCCGATTTTGACCCAACTTGGACCCACAGAGGTAGATCTTGATCCGTGGAGACTCATAGGCTGCGAAAAACGTCTACCAGCTGTCTGTCTGTATGTTTGTTCCTTATACAAATACACAGCGTTTGGCCGATTTTGACCAAACTTGGCACAGAGGTAGGTTTTGATACAAGGCGTGTTATAGGCTAGGTCAAAAACGACTACCAGCTGTCTGTCTGTATGTTTGTTCCTTATACAAATCCACACCGTTTTGTCAATTTTGACCAAACTTGGCACACATGTAGGTCTTGACCCAGGGAGTGTCATAAGCTCAGTTAAAATCGTCTAGGACTCCCAGTTCGTCGGTCAGGGGTTCGAAACAGTTACAGATTTGTGTTATTAGCTTTTGATATCGTCGATACAAATGCAAACTAACGAATATGAAAAAATGCATCTTTCATTGTCCATCTTTAATAATTTCTGCTGGACTTATTTACGGCAAATTCTTCAATCTGACTTCACTCTATTAAAGGGAAAGTATTCCACTATCATAAGGTCAAATCTGCCGAATATTTGACTGTCCAAAAAAACGTTATGAATAAATACTTTTCCACTCTAAAAAGTGGTGATTTTCATATTCGTTAGTTTGCTTTTGTATCGACGATATTACTAATTTGGTTTTTTATTTATTTATTTTAGCTTTTCTAGATGCCGAAAGTAGGTGTAGTATGGCACACCGGGTAACAGCTAGTATAAAATAAAATTAAAACAGGAAACTGACAGTATCCTAAGCGGAAATGAATCCCATGCCTTCTCAACGCTGTTTTTATAATGAAACTTTTGTTTTTTCTATTTAAAATAACAGAGTAACTTCTTATTACTTTTGTTTTGTTTTTTCAATATTTTATAGAGTTTTAGGTATTTTTTTTTACTAAATATGTTTAATTTTTTACTACAGATTTCATTAAAAATAGTTAAATATATATGTATAGGCTTGCCATATTTTTGGTGAGTGAAACCAGGACATATTAATATGGGAATGGCATATCGGGAGGATATGGATATATCGGGGGATGTTATGGAATAAAAATAGTACAAATTTGAAGCAAAATGGTGAGTTTTAAGCCTTTATTGAAGCCTCGTAAGTAAAGGGAGTGGGGAATCTGGAATTGTTAGGGTTACCCACTTGTTAAAAATAAAAAAGGAATTTTTGCTACATAATTGACTGGTAGCGCTGTGCCAGTAGTTCCAGCGTTTAGTCACAGACTACAGTTAAAATACTTCTCATTTCTTAGAAACTGTGCGCGGTAGTCAAAAATAACGACTGTAGAAAAATAACCGATACGTAAAAGATTCTTAAAAACATAAAGTCGTTACATCTTACAGCCGTTTCTGGGACATTGATAAAGCCGGGCGGGACACCGGGACAAGAGCAAAATAAACGGACTGTCCTGGCCAAACCGGGACGTATGGCAAGCCTATATGTACATATTTTGAATTTTATTTTACATGAAGATCCGTTCCCTACTTATCACTAAGCACATTATTTACGCTTTGGTACAAATGCTTGATTGATAATTACTAATGAGAAGTTTGATAAGATCGTGTAAACTAGGACTTATGGATATCATCTTCAGAGTAATTCCTTTATTGGGTCTCTGCCTCCTGCATAATTCTCAGAGAGTCCGAGGTCAACGAAGGCCAAGTGGAGTTCGGCGTCCCTTCTCTCGTGGGGTTTAAGTGGACATTTCAAATCATCTAATGGGCTTGAATGGAACCATCTTGTTAATTAATATTTTTTTTAACAATTCATTTTTTATTTTCCTAGGAAATCTTTACCTCTTATCTTTCTCAACGACACAAAAATATCAACGCATTCGTTTGATTTATTACACATTATATCACTTAGTTACTTGCAAGAGAAATAGGTTTATTAGGAGTAGAGGCCAACGGCAATGGACGAGTGAACGTCTCAGTAAAAACTGCGTGCCGTTGCCATTTTAAAAGGGTGGGACATGTCGAACGCCCGACGCTGAAGCCCATTAGTAGAAATGCTGCAAAAAATAAGGGACTAGAAATAATGCAACTACTTAAAATCCTGAGCTCTAAAGAATGTTTTATCGTGATCAATAAACAAAAATGTGAAGTTTTGTTTTTATTAAGTAATATAACTACTACGCATACAGAACCTTCCGTAAGAAAATTAATTAAACAATTAATAATTGAGTCAGCTGCTCATTAGGAATTTAAAAGGTGAAAATGATTCGTGTGGGCAAAATGTTTATTCTAAACAAATACTTGTGCAACGCAGAAAACATTCATAATACAGGCACAAAAAGTGGTCTTTTTCACACTATACATATATTCTTATGTACTTCGACACCCTGAACCGAATCCCGAGTTCTTTTGACCCTAGCACGTCAGGTTGGAGGGCATTTGAAGGACAAGTCTCAATACAATAAATCATTACGATTCGCCTGATTTATTAAAAGAAAAAGTCTTCTTTGATTGTTTCCTTCAAGAGAACTTCCAATGAAGTACAAAAAATATTTTTTTGGCTAAGGCTGTTTTTATAGAGCTAATTAATTAATTATTTTGTGTGCCTTTGTAATTGTAATATCCAGGCCCAATGAATTGCCCCCCCCCCCGATGAATTTTATTGGTTAACAAACTAGTCCAATCGTTTGTTACGTAAATGCATTATAATGCGTTCCGTGGCACCAAACATAAATTGTATTTATACATCATAGTGGGGATCATTTTTTATATTCAGTACGTAAGATACAGGAAGATTTAAGGAAAGTTTTCAAAAATCCATTCATCAGTACAATCTCAATAGCTAAAAGTTTTAAGTGCTAAAAAAGTTATTAATATATATCCATCGATATGAAATATTTAATTAAGGAAATACAATATGAGACAAAAGTTTTCTATTATGAGTTTAGGCTTCCACAAACCACAAATCTTTCTCAGAGTTTTTTTCATAATTGACTTGGCGTCGGGACTTTTCAGAAGGTAGAAAATGAAAAAAAATGGACGAAAAAAAACTAAATATAAAGCTGGAAAAGTGTAGGAGTGGACCCGGCTGCGGTCCGTTAATTAATACAAGGTCTGTTTTAATTTTCCCCATTGGACTGCTGGAGGGCGAGAGTCATTATTCTCACTCAGTTCTCTCAGGTGTCGGGCTGTAATCCTTGTCGACTTCATTAATAGATTGGGCTTAGTAAAATGAGCGGATATTCTAGGTCTTATAAACTTAGGCCTGCTTCGTCATTAGACAACATTCGAGCATATATTTAGGGGAGGGGGATGCAAATTCTCCGATATTAGATGATTTTTTTTTATCTAATAGGTGTTACCCGGCGTGTCATGCGACACCTATTTTCTGCATCTAGAAAAGCATAAATAAATTATATGTAAAATTAAAATAATTAAATAACGCAAATCTGAAACTGTTCGGGTTCACGGTTTCGAACCCGTGACCTCCGAACTGTGAGTCCAAGATAATTTTGACTTAGCCTATGACACTCCCCTGGTCAAGACTGACCTGGGTGGCAAGTTTGGTCAAAATAGGTTAAATGGTGATTATTTGTATAAGGAACAAAATTACAGACAGACAGCTGATAGACGATTTTGAGCCTATGACAGTCCCCGTATCAAGAGCTACCGGTGTGCCAAGTTTGGTCAAAATTTGTCAAACTGGGAGAATTTGTATAAGGAACAAACTGACAGACAAACAGCTAATTTATATATATATATATATATATATATATATATATATAGATATATATATATATATATATATTTATATGTTTGATGTTATTTTTCGTCGCTGGGATAGTATTTTTAGATGGAACGGCATTTTTCTCCAGCGGTGGTTCTCCTCCTCACTTCTTCCCGGAATATTTCGATGAATTCATCTCCATCTTCTGGCTGAAGAAGATGGAGATGAATCCATCGAAATATTCCGGGAAGAAGTGAGGAGGAGAACCACCGCTGGAGAAAAATGCCGTTCCATCTAAATATATATATATAAATCCCGTATGTTTGGGATAAACTGAGAAACTATTGAACCGATTTTGATAAAATTCCGTAATTATCTTAATTTGATCCTACTTAAAGGATAGGGTTGTGTTAATCTCAATTATTTACCTCAATATTTGTTATTGCAAATTATACAACAATTGGTTAGTTCTTTGAATTCATCACAGTGGGCGGAATAAGTTGACAAATGGGTAATACTACCTTTTGTGGTCAAAATCATCCAAAGTCATTTTCTCCAAATTATAGATAGAAAATAAATCAATTCTTTATGCCATAAGTTTTATATGGGATGTTAAAGTAACCAAAAAAATAACTTTTAATTCTTTGAAAAATTATGGCAGCGCTGTGTATGACGAACGTAACCCCCTTTTTTCACGGATGATAGTATGCTGGCGGGAATTTTCAATCTAAAACGTTTTTATATAATACTGCGGTGGCCGTGAGTGTTATGGCGTGAGCACTTAACACTCCGTGCCAAGGGTCGTAGGTTCGATTCCCACTAGGGGTGGTGGCCTTTCTTTGGAAAAAAGAAAAGGCATAAGTCCCAAAATTCTGAGTTAATTATAATTGATGTTAAAATTTAAACAAAAAAAAGCTAAAACAAAATAACGAAAATTATTTTGAAAGAAAAAGGTTAATCTCGTCGAAAATAATTATATTGTGTAGTTTATTGTTTGGATAGTATTATTGTAATTTATTCTATTAATACCATCAGAATCTCCAATACAAGGCTTCAATTTCCGATTTGTTAAGCTTTCGCGATGATCGTAAATAAGTCTCAAGGCCAAGCAATGTCTATTTGCGCTTTCGACTTGGAAAAAACTTGTTTCATGGGCAACTATTTATCGTCTGCTCACGTGTCGGATAGTCATAAAATCTATTCATGTAGCAAAAGAGAGGTTGCCCAAGAATATTGCGCACTTATTATTGCATTGATAATTTCCTATTTTATTAGTTTAAAGTAGCGGAAATAATAATTCGAAGCCAATATTATCTAACTTCAATTATGAAATTTAATTTTTATAAGTAAATAATTTATTTAGTATATTTTGAAAATAAGTCATTGAGTAAAACATTAATTCAATCTATATAATAATAATAATGTACATTAGAATTTAAATAAATACATGTTTTATTAGATTTGACTACAATAACATTGTCATTTTAATTCATTTCTGATATCTATCGCTAAAAATTATGAACACTACTTTAAAATCCGATGTTATTTTATTTTGAACGTGGCCAGTGAACGTATTCGCATACAAACGTTTGGCCCACCAAATGTCAAAGATTGCCCATATCTGTCATATTCACAAAGGCTTGCTAACATGGGAGTATATAGAAAATAATTTGGGCGGGGGGCTGAGAGCATTTGGGGCATGGAACTATCTATAACTTAGAATATTTAGCCAATTACACCCTAGACAAAATATGTTTTCTGATCTAAGTGATCATATTTAATTTATTTTTAAGGTTTTTCAGACAAATTTTTACCGATTTTGAAGGGCTGCAGGCCCTCCCCCTTATATACGCCCATGCTTGCTAAGTCATTCAACAACATTGGATCATATACACGATATATATATATATTATAAAAATATAAATATTTCACGCACTCATACATATATCTGCTTTGTTACTTTATGAAATAAGCCAATATATTAATTTATTTTTTCCTAGTATAAAAATACTTCTTCATGAATGCGGCACGTATTTTGCTGAGGAATCTGCTATGTAAAGGAGCTCGTGCGTTTAGGAATTTTATTATTTTGTTGAAGCATTCTGAATTTCTTTGGCCTTTAGCCCCTGATTTATGTACTGCGTCTGGACGTTCCTTTACTCGTTTTTTCATTTACTTTGGGAGACGTTGTAATTGATTAGTTCTTCAAGTGGGTCACGAATTGTGTAATTACTTCATAAAGGAAATGTGTCCTCGCTCCGAGTGTAGATGTTTACGCCTCTACATTGTTGTCTTTGAATAGTAGTAAATACAGTAGATTTGACAATTTTTACGACTGATACATAATTTTATATATTATCTATTGGTTAGTATCCATTGTAGGTCCCTAGTTAAATATGGGGGTAGATGTCTTTTATGCCCAGATAGTTTTGGTATCTGAAATCGTATAGCAGTTCCAAGTCGCCCTGCTTTGTGGTTTTTAATATCTATTAAGTCTTTCCACTAAATACCCTTACACCATACTATTTTTCAAAATTTATGTCAACCAAGATTACTATTTCGTCGTTTCGTTAGGAGACGAGGAATTATAATAAAAGAATTTCTTCGTAACAGACAAGTACATGTATTTCAACATTGACGGGGTGAATTCAGTAAAATACTACCCTATAACTATTTAATATTGACAAACTTCTGCTCTAATAAATAATTCCCACTGTTCTAATCCTGGAAAAGGGGAATGCTACAGAATAAATTAAATATAGGAGTTCCACGGCATTTCCATTGTCTTAATTATTCAGTCCAAGAACAATTCACTCAGTTGTCTATTGAATTAACCAAAACTGTTAAAATAAACATAGAGTAAATAATTCTGGTAGAACGATATTACGGATATAGCAAGGTAAAACGTTATTTTTGAGCGTGCTATTTTAATTTATTCATCAAAATTAACTGTTAATTCTTCTTCCTTATATTGCTCTGTAATATATTTATTCGTTTGTGTATATTTGTTCGTGCACTGTTAACTCTTTGTTTTTCTTGCTTTGCTGTCCAATCTTGCATTGCTATTTTGTCTCCTTTCTGTTCATGCTTTGTTATCAAATTCTTCGTAAATGCCCTTGTTTGTTTGCTGTTTTGTCTCCCTGTTCTTTATGCATTGCTGTGTAATTTCATTCTTTTGTTGGTGTATAATATCTTTGTTCCTCTTATGTTGCTCTCTTTTCTCCATATTTCCTACATTCCTCTCTAGCCCTCTTGTCCTTCTGCCATCGCTGTCTAATCTCCTTATATCGCAGATTAATATTGTATTCAAATCTTCCTATACTTGTTAAATTTCTCTTCTTATTCTTCTCAAATAGCTCTTGAACGTCCTTGTTCGTTTTACATTGCTGTCTAAACTCTTTTCTTCATACAACACAACCACAAGTCCTTGTGAATCTTATGTTGCTGCCTAATCTCCAATTCTTTCAGAGATATATCATCAACATGAGAAGGATAATAATGCATTGATAGGAATGCAAGAAAAAAAATAAAATAAATAAAACTAGCATGCAATACAAGATTAGATATTGTTCTTCATGTATTGCTCTCAAATCTCCATTCCCTAACTATATTACTGGCTATTCTCTTGTTTTTATTTTTGCTTTGCAGTCTAATCTAATTTACATCTTCTTATATTTCAGCCTAATCTTCTTGTTTATTTATATATTGCTGTCTAATCTTCTAGTTCTTTTTTCAAAGAGTTCTCAGCAATATAAGAAGGATAAGGAGATTTGACAACAATGTAAGAAAAACAATAAAACTTGCCTTCAATCCAAAAAGATTAGATCTTGTTCTTCTTGTACTGAATGCTAATTTTATTGTCTCTCTTGCATTCCTTCCAAATCTTCTTATCCTAACTATATTGCTGACTAGTTTTTATTTCTTCTTGCATTGCTACCTAATCTCCTAGTTCTTATTTCGGATAGTAGAAAACCATATAGGTATGCAGGATAAGGAGATTTGACACAAAGCAAAATAATAAATAATAATAGAACTAGCTTTCAATACATGAAGATTGGATCTTGTTCATCTTGTTTTTCTGTCTAGCTTTATTGTCCGCATATAAAATACACTGCATGTACGATTCATCAAGCTCACATTATACAATCGTGTAATTTTTTTAAATTGTTTTACTGTTCATGGAAATTGTAAAGATTAATGACATCTTATATTTGAAAGTACTAATATTCGTATTTCCCCTAGGAATTCGTCCCGGGTTGCGACTACCTCCAACTTGATTCCACGGGTACCGGCATGAAGACCCATGGTATCTACGCTCCCTATCTTAGAGCTGGTTTTATGACCGGGAGACCGACAAGGACGGTCACCCAGTTCCTCAACAACATGGCATGTCCGCTGGACGAACAGGGGAAGTGCAGTGGTATTTGAAGTACTCTATGGGTGATTGTACGTCTACATCGTGTCTTAACAATATTTACAAGAACAATAAAAACTTTGCATGACAATGACTTTTTTTCTTAATTTCCACCCACGTTAAGACTGGAAAATCAGTGAAATTCCAGTGAATTTCCATTTCAAAAAAAGAATCCTGGCTAGGAATTTACATTTAGACACAATTCTTTTCATAAATTAGAAGTAAATAACATTAAACCTTTCATGGTGTATACTTTTAAATGTTACTGGCAATCAGCACCGAGCTCAAAACCGATGAGGATATAAATAAAGAACTTTTTTGGGACGATTTTGTTACAACCACATAGATTTTCTTTTCGTTCAAAATGTATTTTATTTTTGACAAGAACATCTGTGCATATATGTGTATATATATATGCACAAGCAGATTGTGCGTAGGAGGGTTAACTTCCGTTTCATAAAACGTATAATATTATTCCTTTCAAAATTAATATTATACTAAAAACCTGGGTTAATATTCAGATTGAAATTCCAAGAACCAAATGAAGTGATTAAAATCATACATAACCTTGGGCATTTGTAGGTGAAAAAAAAGGAACAAGTTACCAAAACCAGATAGCATATTGGCCAAACCTGTTGGATTCGTAAATGCCTTTTCTGATCAAAAGCGCGGCCACCTTTCTACATATGTATAGATCAGAATGACAGTGGTAAAAGTCACTAAATAATAGAGCCTCTGAATATTAATAACTTTAAAACTAAAAGATGTAAATTAATACAATCTAAGCTTGACGACTTCTTCAGCGACAAGAAAATTCCTGATAACACAAATATAGGATTTTGGCAAACTGATGAACGGACGAACGCCCATATCAACAAAGACATAAAATGTTAAAAAATTAAAATCGATTGAACTCCCTATCTACAACATATTCTAATATAACCCAATTATTACTGATGAGTTTAAAAGATTTGGCCAAAGTATCTTGGGCGTACCAAAATAAAATTAAAAATAGCTAGTGTAGTATAAAAGATAGGAAAAAAATGGAATATATATCAAAGTAATTGTACTATGTATGAGAAAAGAGGATAAAACAACATTTAAAAAAAAATAGACAAGGCTGACAAGATAGCTCTAGTGGATCATGCAATCGAACATAAACACAAATTCGATTTTGAAAATGTTAAAATACTGGATAAAGATAAGAACCTCATAAAAATTACAATAAAACAAAATATACACCTTGTAAAGAATAGCGAAAACAGTAAATAAAAAAACCGAGATAAGATATTTATATAATATATTTTTCAATACAATAAACGCTATTTAGAAATAATGATGTCAGTCGAAATCAGAATAAATCTTTCAGAAGAAATAGATTTTTAACCATGACACAATCGATTTTAATCAGCTGTTTGGACAACGGCCATTTTATCTTATTAGTTTAGACGTGGTTCTGCTCATTTATGGTCTTCCTAAGTTGATGTTGAAATGAAACGTACATTATTACATTCCTCCTGTAGCGGCACGAAACATGAAGAGCACAAAATAAAAATAAATTATAGACAAATTAAAGTTTTTATATTACATGACCTCTGTCACTTTAAAATAGTCTTCTTCTTATGTCAAATATAAAAATGTTATTCATTCTATGTATAATTAATTATAAATACTATTAAAGTTGTTTTTTCTCAATTTCTACAAAAATATAAACATATATACAGAGACGTGTGTTCCACGGGTTCAAGCCTCAAGGTGAACGAGTTTAAAAATAGTCAAGACTCGATTATAGTTTATTCATGACAGACTTCTGTATCGATTCCTTCTAAAACCATCGACTCCTATTAATGGCAAATTGAGACTCCAATTGTCCAAAAGCATGAGTCACATTGCTTTTTCGATAATATTCGTGTCAAGGGCCCTTGTTATTCTTCCATTTCAGATGGTTTAAGCCATGAAACTCTAACGAAAATAATGAGGATTGTATAATTCGGTCGAACCAATTGTACAAAGATTATTATTGATTGTTTTAATATTTTAGCACCTGAACTTGTCCTTATAAATAGTAGAAACTCTGTCAATACAGAAGAATCAAAAAAGTCCAAAATGTCCACAGTTTTTTTGGTTGCAGAACATTTTAGGGTCAGAGTCTTGGAGTAAGGCTCGGCTGAATAATAACCTTTGTATGGGCATTGATACAAAATTAAATTCCTGTGGACATTTTGGACTTTATCCACCATCCAGCAATTCCTACAACGTATCAATACATTTAGGCCTTTTTAGTGATAGCTCTAAGATAAGCATTTAAAAGAATTAACTTAATGATTTAAAATCAAATGCAGATAGTTTAGCTGTCGAGATGATAAGAAGTTAAGGAATAGTTGAGATTCGGCTAGAAACAAAAATCAAATTTACGTGAAAATCTATTAAGAAAATAGTGACCGAAATCTCAACAATTATTCTTTTTTAGACAGGTCAATGAGTAAAATTCTAAATCAACATAAACTTTAACTTATTAAACTTGGCTCTACATGTTTCGCATCTTTAGATGGCTCTTCAGGAACCTAAAGACTATATTCCCAAGTTAATGACAATACTCCAAGGGGTGAAACTATACAAAAATGTAGTTAAACACCACCAACTACCTACATGCGTTTAGTTAATTACATCACTGTTTTCTTAAAGGAAATTTTGTCTATTTGGGCATAATTAGAATTTAATTATCTTGAACTGTTTTTGAACAAGCCCTTCTTATTCAATAAAAAATATGTTTACGTTAAAAAAAATAATCGGACGTGACTGCTTTTCATTTCGGAATCGGACCACACTTTAAATAAACTTTTTTGTTCAAAATTATGTCTGGAATCACCTCGTAGAGTTTGGCTACTTAGACCTGAATCACCCTGAATATATTTATAAATAAATATATACAAGCGAAAACGATGTCTTATAAATCAAATAAAATAACCTAAAACCATGAACACTGTTAAAAATGTAATATTTAAATATTCAAAGAATTCGTCAGAGGAAAAAACTAAAGAATGAAAAATTCAGAGACAAACTGTCTGCGAAATGAAAAGACTCCAATCTTTGCGGCTTTCATTATAAACCATTGAGCAACTGACCCATTTTCCAGCAAGGAACCATTTCTATCTCAGGAACAAGAACAGCAAACATTTCTGCTCCTCACATGAAACAAACACTTCAACTCTCAAGACGTTCAAAAAGTCCTCGACAAATGTATTTAGTAATTCTAGGTAGTCGGTAACAGCTTATTAAGTCTTCAATAGTTTTGTATTTTAATTACATTTTTGTCGTGGAAACTTTTCGGCTATAAGCCATTTTCAATCCAATTGTCTGTATGATTTTGCATTATTTTTTTATACAGTGAAACCTCTTTATAGCGGACACCATTCGGACCTTAAAAAATGTCCGTTATTGGGAGGAGTCCTTTATTGGGAGGTTAATGAAATTTTAAAAAGCAGCGCACAACAGTTTCCTTTTTTATTTCTTTTACAGCTCTCATTATCCACGATACCGCGTACAGTACATTAGTAAAATAATCGCTTGAGTCCATTTTCTTAATGCCTTCCCGAAGAAATCGTTTTCTGTAATGTGTTTTGAAATTTTTAATAATGCCGAGATCGAGGGGCTGGCAGAAAAATGTCATATTCGGTGGAAAAAACTAAATTTTAACATTTATTACATGCATCTGTGGGTGGCATGTCGCGTTGTTCATAAACAAAATTACACGCCGTTTTCGATGTCCCATTCTCTGATCGAAAGTTTTTAGTCATTCACTCATTATGCTTTTTTGTTAGCTTGCCAAGATATTCTTGAATTATTGACTTTAATGTTCTTAAAACGACGTGGTTTTAATGATTTACCGATTATTAACGGCTGTTCAAAATCGATATCGCCTTCGATATTTACGCACAACATAACAGTTAAACGATATTTGCTTTGTTTGTCTTCTGTGCACGTTTCCCCTTTTAGAATCTATGTCTTGTTCGGCAGGGCCCGAAAAAATAAAGCCGTTTCATCAAAATTAAATATATTTTAGCGCGGTTCCTCCCTCCCCCATAGGGAGGAACCCCGCTTATAGGGTTGATACAATGAAACAATCCGGAAGTGCCGACTAGAAAATTTCGCGTTTCAGAACCCCTAGAGACCGAAAATAACGGTGGTTCAAATTTGTATATATATATATATATGTATATATATATATATGTATATATGTGTATATATATATATATATATATATATATATATATATATATATATTTGTCTGTTCGCTCTCTAGATAGAAGACGAATGGTCCGATTTTGATGAAATTTGGTACAAAAATCCGCCGTCCAATTTGAAAGGTCAAGTTCGTTAACCAGCAAAATCCGCATACTGGAAGATGGCGTTTGGGGCGAATTTCGCGCAAAAAAAATCGTAACGCTTACGTTTTTGAGTTCATAAGCTTCTAAGTACTCGTTTTATATGATTCCTGGGCTAGGAAAACGAATGAAACCATTTTCAAGGTGATAGCTTTAACCGTTTTCGAGAAAATTGGAAAAATATTTTTTGAATACCGTTTTTGGTTTGGGTACTTAGAATCATGGGATTCAGTTGAAACATTTTCTGCATGTTCTACTTTCATCAAAACTAATATGTTGAAATTTTGGTTACGTTTGGAGTTAAGGAAGGTTTAGAATAAAATATTTTATTAACAGACATAAAAAGTTTTAGTAACTTTGTTTACTTTCATTAATATCTCGAAAAAGGTTGAGAATCTTGGTAAACGGAAGAATACCATTAGAAAGCTTATTAAATGCTCTAAAAAAAAGGTTCTAATGAAAGTTTTGATTAGGCGATGTCAATCGGAGAAATAAGAGCTTAAAACTTTAAAGTAATTGATTTCGCTTATTCGAACTGTTCTTTTTGTCTGTTTTTTATTCCTTGTTATTTTTTAATTGCTTATTGTTGGATAATGTATTTGAAAATAAAACAGGTTAAGAAAAATAAGAAAAACAATTTAATGTTAGAGATATGGATTTCCAAGATTCCAAGACCTTGTCACTAGTTTAGCCTTATAGTCACGGCAAATGTAAACCTATTTGTTTTTCCAATCTTGGACTAAATCAACATTAACCGATGCACTTTCACCACATATCGTTCTAAAAACTACGCCAAGTTTGACGTCTGCGTTTTGCCGACGTCAAACTTCGCGCCCAGGTCTCTAACACAAAGCTTTAAACTATCATATACTTTTAAAACTTCCACTTTATTTTTTAGAGTTACACGCGTTCTTTTCGGGGTTCATGACTAGATACAAACTGAATAAAACCTGCTGAAAAATGGCGTAAGAAAACAAGATGTGGTTCCTGGAACAGTAGGGTAAGGTTTACTCTTGACATTTCGTACGAATTTTACTAGAAATGTCCGCCAGGGTGTGCTTTTGTTTGAGATTCTGAGAATCCAATAAAATATTTTACCCTGCTGTCCGCTATTGAGAGTTGATATCAGTTATATGGGTCCAATTATAGGTGTCCGTTGTCCGCTATTGAGAGGTGCTAATGCATTGATTTAAAGGGGTTTTCGCCGGGACCATGGATATTCTTTCCGTTGATAGAGGTGGCCGCTATTTGGGGGTGTCCGTTACAGGAGGTTTCACTGCATATACATTATATCTTCAGGTTATGTGCTTTCTAATATATTTTTTAAATATGTAATTAACCTTTTTATACTTACTATTTTTTACCCCAATATTGATAATTTCTAATAATAATAATTTTTGATGGCCTCAGCAGCTTATGCACAATAATTGATAGAAAGAAAATAAATAATAATTTTCTTATATTTTAAATATATATTTAAATGTTAACATTCATTTATTATAACAACGAATTTTAGGACTGGTTATCTATAGGTTTCCACTGTTTTCTAGCCAGGATAGGGCTGATGCCTTTTTTTTTCGAAAGAAAAGCCACCACCCCTAGTGGGAATCGAACCCACGACATTAGGCACGGAGTGCACACTCAAGGCCCTCTTTGAATTATTAATATTTAAAATTAAATTATACATGCAACAACTCATGTACTAGGGCCATGATAAGGTACAATGCTCCCAATCCCAGCATTTAAAGCATTAAGCCCACTAATGCTCGCAGTACGTAGTTCCCTGAGGATGGTAAAGGTTTACCTGATTATGAAGAGGATCTAAGAAGATACAGAGGAACTATATATAGAATATATACACGTAAAGGAGGCCGTAAAAAAAAAAAAAATAAATAAAGGGTTAAGCCGTGAGCACTTAACACTTCGTGCCAAAGTTCGTGGGTTCTATTCCCACTGTGGGGTGGTGGCTTTTCATTAGAAAAAAAAGGCATTAGCCCTATCCTGGCTAGAAATGGGTGGTAACCTATTGATAACCCGTCCTAAAATTCTTATTTAATAATAATGGACGTTAAAATTTAAATAAATAAATATACACGTAAAGGGTTGTCTAGTAGCTAGAAACGTGTAGAGCACAAAATAAAAAGAAATAAATAGGTTTTATAATTAGGGAGCGGATTTTTAGGATAAAATAAGCACCCAATTAGGTTTTTGCAACAGGCATAATAGCTCTTTTTAGGTTTTAATTTAAAAATTTATTTTAGGTTTTTTAGGTGATACAAATGTTTCAATATGATCGAAAAATAAGTTCAACCTATTATAATTTATCATTAATAATTTTGAATTATTTATAATTGATAAATTAATATGTATGTATAGTGACATAAAAATAAACAACAAATAACCTTATTTTATAGAATAGTATATTGAGAAGGAAAAAAAGATGAGCAAATAAAAATAAAACGGAAATATGAGTTATTATTTAAAAAAAAGAATAAGTAGTCCAAATATTCGAAAAAATATTTATTTAAAAAACAAAGTGAATTAAATTTATTTAAATAAAATACATTTTAGAAATAAAGCAATGTTTAAACGAAAGAAAGAAAAACAAATTAAATTATTTAATAAAGCACGCATTAATAAAAAAAATTAATAAGAACATAAAACAAAACAAATATGTAAAGGACATTTTTAAGTTTCTCTGCTTAAGAGTTCCAACTTCTAATGAACATCAGGAAGAATTTCACTGCCTACAGAAAGGTACTTAGTTATGTTAAAAACAAAATAATTATAATAAAATAATAAGGGAAAATTATAACAATAAAATAATAAGGGAAAATATGAAACTAAAATAGGTATTACCCCTTGTTACAGTAAGCTCCCATATAGGTGCCCAGGTTTTCGACGGTGAAATTCTTCCTGTTGTCTTAGAGAACTGACTTAAAAGCGGAGAAAGATAAAGATACGCCCCTTTAGGTCACAAGACGTTATATGGGAGTATTTTATTGCATATTTTAGCTCCAGTGTTGACGATTCCAATTTTCCAATGAGATTTGGAAGATCTGAGAAATGTGATCTTAGGAATACGTGTGCACCACGAATCTCGTTGCTCCGGAGGACCATCGAAGCCTTAAAAATGGCAGCTATTTCATTCATATCCAAAGCGTCAACAACTGTTTTTATTTTTCCCCAGTGTGTTAAATTGGGTTCTGGTGGAAGTGACACTCCTAGTAAAATTTCCCAGAACGTCTGGACCCGGGAAGATGCTTTTAAGAAAATTTGTTTGATCGAGGAAATGAGTTCATTGAATTGTATTTTCTATTTTAAAGATTAGGTCTTTCTAGGTCATTCCATCGTTATTTAGGTGATTTTAGGTGATATCATCCTGAATAGGTTTTTTAGGTTCTTCCAAATTTGCATGAATAATTCTACAAGACGCGAATCATATAAAAAACCGATCAATATCATGTTTAGCAGAAAGGAAAAAAATGGGTAAAAACCTAAGAATCCGGTCCCTATTTATAATATATGACCTGTTAATTTAAAGTCATAATTGTGAACAGGGGTCACAATCGTGTAATATGTATTTAGAAAAATGTAGTTTCGCATCTACATCATTATGGCCTACACATTTACATTATAATTTCTTTATTAACATTAAAGGCTTTAATAACCTATAAAGGCGCTAATAGCCAAATAGTTGATGCGCCGTTAAAAACGAAAAAATAAAAAAATAACCTATAAAATAAAAATATTATTATCTAAATAAAATGAGAGGCAGTCCAGAAAAAAATAAATAAATTGTATATATATATATATATATATATATATATATATATATATATATATATTGAATTTTATACATCATATTCAAGCAAGTGATTATGATTTACCTGGACCCTCGCTGGAATCTTAGACGCAGTTGTACCAAGCACAAGTAGTTCCTCCTCAATGTATATCTGAGAAGAAAAGAAGACATAAATTAAGTTATATGTACATATAAAATTGAAATAAATACGCACGCATTCACCCATACACGCATCTACACGCCGATGCCCACACGCAAACATAGATATCACACACGTGCTGAAATATAACATCTTTATTTTGAAATGGCATGAAACTTCAGTTATCTGAACTGTTGAAGAAAATGAAGAGTGAAACTTGAAATTATTTTCTTCAAATGTTGAATTTTTCCTCAAGTCATGGTTTATAACTTAAAGCATAGGTAAAGGAAGAAACGAATAATAGGTAAATAGGCTAAAAATGTATGAATAAATTCCTTATAACGTAAAATTGAATAAGGAGGCCCGGCGCACAGTGGTATTTTTAACTGATCTAGCTGGAGAAAATAAGAAAAATTCATGAAAACAAATCCCCAATTGGGCATTACAGTATTTTCTTAGATAGTATATAGATTAGAAAACAAGAATAAGTCGGCTCAAATACGTCAACATTTAGGGATTACAGATTGTTTATATTAGGGTATGTCATACCGCAAAGTTCATTACTATGAACTTTGCTAAGGAACTACTTGTGCTTGGTTATGATGTCATTTTAGAAATATATTTGCTGTAACATGTGAATTAAATAGCAACCATTTCATTATAATTAATTCTAAAACATATTAATCCATAGAATCAGCCTCATTTAAACATTAACTATTATTGATTGGGTGGTGGGGGTGACCCTGCTCCGGCATGGTGCCGGTCGGATGGGGGTGGGTCTTCTGGTGTCGTGGGCCCTCAGGACCAAAGGGTCAATGAGCTTGGAGGGTCTGGTCGGCCTGGTCCCACCGAACAGACCCTCGGTCACAAGCTCATGTCATGTAATATCTGCAGTATACTCAAAACCCTCATCTAGTGGGGGGCCTGCGATATCGGTGGGCATGCCCTCGCCTGGTCGGGTCCTGTCGGTGGTGGTGGCGCTATCTGTCACCCCAATCAAGGCATAAATCGCCCGTGTGGCTGACATGCCTTAAAACAAGAAACAAAAAAAAAAAAAAAGTTCATTACTCCATCTTTGAATGAATGCTGAAGTTAAGAAACTGCTTTGTCAGTACTACACAGGTATTTCAGGTTTCAGAAAGGTGTGTATGATCGTCTTTCATTATATATCATAATAAATTACCATCAATGTTTGCTACACGCGATGCGATTTGTAATACCCTTGCTGGAACGTTATTATGGGACAGAACTTTTGCTGTCCGGCCGCGTCCGGTCTAGTTCAATTTTTTTGTTATTTGTCAATTAAGTATTGACTTGGAAGAGCAAGAATTAGATGCCAGAATCTGCCTATTTATTAATGATAACTCATTTTCTCAAAAAAAGATGGTCATATCGAAAAGGGAACTTTTTGAAGTTTGGATCTTACGATGTCGAAACAAAAAAAAAACTAGGAAGGTATAAAAATGCACACCCAGAATTAGGTTTCCCAGAAGAAAAGGGAAAATTTAAAAAAAAATTGGAGACATTCTTAAGACGTGATAAGTGGCAAACAGTAAACCGAAAAAAAAGTGTTATTGAGAAATGTTTTGGTGAATGGCTTGATACATGTTTGGATTAGGATACACAATCAGTTGTAAAAGAAGATTTAACTGCATACGCCAGTAGTGGGGGGCTATGGAACATTGAAGACGTATTTTAGTGTTTATTATACTTCAGAGATCCCAATATTTCTAGTATGAGCGTGGAAATTCGACGACATAAGAATGAGTTTCATTCCTTTCCAGGAGAAAGAATTAATTCGTTGAATGAAACGTTACTTGACCAAAAATGATTTAATAGTTTTGATAACGTAACTTTTATTATATTTTTGTTGTATTGGTGTTTTCAATTATTATTTTCGATGTACTTTTTTTTCAATTATTATTATTAGTAATACCTAGCCTTGAAGCTTTTTGTTGTTATTGCCTTTAAAAAAGTTTAAAAAATTATAAAAAAAAGTACAATAATAAATAAAAATTAAAATTTTAATTTTGGTTAACACTTAAAACGTAATAAAAAACTGCCTTTTCTGCTGAAAAAGTTAGAAAACAACGGTAAGACTTTATTTCCGACCCCGAAAATAGGGTATATTCGTGATCACCAAGTCATTTTCTATATGAATCCGTGATAAAATAATTTTGTCCAGCTAAAAGTAATTTTAGATCAGCTAAAAATACCACTGTGCGGCGGTCGTGAGCGTTAAGGCGTGAGCACTTAACACTCCGTGCCAAGGTTCGTGGGTTCGATTCCCACTATGGGGGGGGGTGGCTTTTTTTTTATAAAAGAGAAAAGGGATGAGCCCTATCTTGGCTAGAAAATAGGTGGTAACCTATAGATAACTCGTCCTAAAATCCTTAGTTAATAATAATGGACGTTAAAATTTAAATAAATAAATTAATAAAATTGGATAATATAAGGAAAACTAACGAATAGAATTCTATTAATTTTAGCGAGTTGGTTTGACTAGAGTTTTGATATCTTCTTGAGCTAGCGTAGCGAGCGGAAACGCATAGCACGTATGCCCATAATGCTTAATAAATGTAAAATATCCAAAAATAGAGAAAGAGAAAAGGAATAAAATATGTGTGTTTACAAATATCATTGTTTATGTTATCGTTCATAACCTGCAAAACAGTTAACTTTAACGATTAATAACTTTTTTTTGTAGTTGAGAGAATTGATATCAACCTTATTATTAATAAATATTGCTTTCAATTATCTAATATGGATTATAACCGTAGATAAAGAGTCAAGTAGTAATAGATAACCAGCAAAGAACCTGCAAGCTAATCAGTAACCTTATCAGCGAGTACGAGTAACTGTTATAAATCACTGCTGCTACTTCAAAAGTAACTGGATGTGGTCTTCGCAAAAAGACTCAAAAATTGAAATTGTTCCCACCGAATGGATTCAGCAAATCTCATACCATCTAAAGTTTTATCGGTCACCAGCTTATAGTGTATACATAAAACTACTCGATGTACAGCTCTCCAGGGCACCATCCAAACAGAAAGGAGGACTAAGAGAGAGAAAAGAACAGTGGGGAGAGAGAGAGAGAGAGAGAGAGTAAGCGGAAGTAGAGGAGGAAATGGAACAAAAATTGCAGACAGGGTAATGACAGAGTACTGAGGAACCGGTATTCCAGCCAAGGCCTTTCCCTTCTATCCACATTGTATGGTTTATACATTCAGAATTTACATATTCCTGTTTTGTTTTTTTTGTACCTGCTTTCTGAATATATCGGTCAGAAAATGTAAAAAAAAAAAAAGCTTAATCCTGAGCATTGTTTTAATATCGGGTTGGTGCCAAAATAATGCAGGTTCTGAACATTCAATTTGTTTAGGGCAGTGCTTGCCAAGTAAACAAAGACAATTTAAAGTCTATTTAATGGATTATAGACAGTCGTTATTAATATTGTTTTTGATATTATTTTAGTTTTTTTTTTTTTTTTTTTTTTTTTACATTCTCTGAGAATAAGATCTTCTGAAATGCACCATGACAAAAGAAGATTTTCGCCACTGTCGAAGTTCGACTCAAATCGAGCGAAACATCAATTTAGTTTGGGGCGAAGGAAGTATCAGTGAACATACTATGTGAAGTATAGGTGAATTTGATCTCGAGGACAAAGAAGCTCATGGTTGGCCTTCAGTTGTTGATCTCGACCTACTGAGAGCTTTGGTAGAAGAAGCGCCTAGACCGGGACATTGCAAGAGAAGTTGGCGTTGACCACACAACATTTGTTTGCCGTCTGGAACGAATTGGTAATATAATATATATGCCTTCATTATTTTTGCACCAATCCAATAGAAGTCGGTTTAGTGTGTTTTACCCTCTCTCAACAGACAAAACCCGTTTATCAAGTCAAACCTATGACGCAATCCAGAAGTGTTGACGAAAAACGTAGAAGTTTAATAAATCATAGAACCCGGAAAATACGGTTGTTCAAATTTGTATACAAGTTATACATACTTCACATCACTAACGTGTTCATATTTTGATTAAATCCGGCACAATAATAATTATTATGTGCCGGATTTAATGAAAATATTGAGTTTGCCCAAAGAATCCTCCGAACGGTGTTATTTTCATAGAGAACACACAACCTTATCCGAAGAAACAGAAAAAGATTCGCATCTAAATATTTTTCTTACACAAATGTAACATACAAAAACCTTTGCACCACCATAGGCGGCTCTAGACAAACATTTCTGGGGGGGGGGGCTAATTTAGTACGGGCATACCGTTGTGCCTGGGGGTGTACAGTCAACTTTTTATAACCAGACACCTGGAAAGCATTAAGGAAGTATTTGATAAACTAAGAACATACGTTAATTAGAACTTATTACTATTAATTTGCCTAAACAATTTATGTTTCTAACCTAACCGCCACTGTGTACCACTGGCAATTCCACTCATCCAGGTACTGACCGGACATCGAAATACAAATTCACACTTATATAGATTAAAACTTACTGACATTGTCAGATGCATGTGTGACAACCACACAATACAAACGCTCACTCATATTATGTACGAATGCACACAAACTCAACGTTTACAAAATTATTTAAACTATAACATAAAAGACAAGCCAATCAGCCCTAAAAACACTAGTAATTACGGTTCTGCTCTTATAAGCTTCCAGATACGATAGCACGTTATATATGTGAATGTGCGTGTGCTTGCTAAGCGGTTATAATTTTTGTTTCTTCTCTAGAAAATTTGGTAGAAAACATTCTCATGAGAGCGTTAACCAGAAAAATCGATCAATTTGAAGTAATGGTTTCCTACAATCCCCCTGTCCGGGTGGACTTAATAACGTACCCCTAGCTACCGTAATTTTGTATTCTTGCTACGAAAATATCTATATAAGAAAGCTTTTATTCTCCAAGCAAGCGCTTTATAAGAATTCACTACCTGAGCAATATTGCTAAGGCCGTAATATTTATGTATCCCGATTTTTCGTTAAAAGTTTTGTTTGCTGGTTTTTTATCTGATGAAATATTTTAATTCAAATACTAACATCTCCTATTTCTTTACTTATGTAACTAGAATATGAACTTTTTCAGAGGTACATGCCTTATTTAGGGAAATCGATGGAAGTAACAAGGGGATATTGATAAATCAATATGAATATTTTCAAGGATATTGAACCCTGATTGAAGCATAAAAACAAATTATAAATCCACATTGAATTTGAATGATTTGCATGCGGAGGAGCGAAGAAAGTAGTTTTCCATTCTTCTCATTTATTCGGTGCAGCCTCTTTGGAAGCTGATCTATCTATTCGTTATTATTCATTCCAAATGCCCGAAAGTTAATGAACGGTGTACGCAAGGAATAGATAATAGAATTGCAAATTATGTATTCCGTTGGTAGGATGAAGATCTGATCGAACAGTGATCATGGCATCTAGCCAGATACTCCTACACGTTCCTAATTTAACTAGCATTATACAACTATATTCTTCATTAAATATTTGAGAAAATTACCGTAAAATGGGCACACATTAGTACAGTGTAGTGAGTTTTCTGTACATATTCTTTAACATTTCTCTTCTTTTAGCCAAAGAAAAGCCACCAACTCTAGTGGGAATCGAATCCACGACGTGTACGGAGGTTATTTTGTTTTTGCCAGATCCGGAGTTAGCTATGATAAATTACCATTATGTGTAATTCTATTGAATTACATATGTCTATACCCCCTATCTTACGGGCTAAACCATACGATCTTGAACATATATTTGCGTTCATGTTAGTTTTTTTGAATGCCTCCCTAAGAGTACTTACAGACTGGAGCGCAGAGAAAGCAAAGAGCGAATAAGCTGTATATTAAAAATAATGGAGGCCCAGTGGCCATGAGCATTAAGGCGTGAGCACTTAACACTCCGTGCCAAAGGGTCGTGGGTTCGATTCCCACTAGGGGTGGTGGCTTTTCTTTAGAAAAGGCATCAGCCCTATCCTGGCTAGAAAAGGGTGGTAACCTATAGATAACCCGTCCTAAAATTCGTAGCTAATAATAAGTAGACGTTAACATTTAATAAAAATTAAAAATAAGTTGAATTCGTTGCTATGCTCTCTGCTTTGCCAGCTGGTTCACTTAGTGTACTTCCCTTTAACCTCACGTGTTTGATTTCTTCGCTATGCTCTTTGCTCTCTCTACGTTCCACTATGCTTGTAGGCTAAGGGTACTTACAGAGTATACAGAGTAGAGAGTAGAGAGAGCAAAGAGCAAAGCGAAAAACGTTGCTATACCAACTGAGTTGAATTCGTTGCTATGCTCTCTGCTTTGCCAGCTGGTTCACTCTGAGTACTTCCCTTTAACCTCACGTGACTGACTTCTTCGCTACGCTCTCTTTACGTCAACTCTGTAGGCTAAGGATACTTGCAGAGTACAGAGAGCAAAGAGCACAGCAAAAATTAATTTTGTTTAGAGCCTTCTGCTCAAATTCAGGAACATAAATATGCTTTAGGTCCACCCTAGTCTATGTCCACCCCAGTCTATGTAATATACTGTATAACATGCAGTCGTCTTTTTCGTACATGGCCACCGCGCATGCGTGAACGCCAGCGGATACTTTTTTGTGACACTTTTATGTAACGCTTTTTTTTCAGTTTAGTCATCGCTAAAGCATATTTATGCTAAAAACGTTGCTATGCCGACTGAGTTGAATTCGCCGCTATGCTCTCTGCTTTGCTAGCTGGTCCTACTATGTTTACTTCCGTTTAGTCTCACGTGTTTTTGAATCTGCGCATTGCTCTTTGCTCATCCTCTTTACTCTCTCTACCCTCCACTCTGTTTATAGCCTTATACAGCCCAGATAAGAGGAGCCTTAGATTGAAGGGCCCAAGACACACATCCAGCTTTAAGGCGATGGCCTTGCTGATAAGAAAGGGATTTGCATTCAAGCCCTCTCCTATCAAGATCCCACTCAACTGTATATATTGTAAATATCATCGGCCCGCACGAGAGGGTTAGCTCCGACCATCTTGCGGAATACAAATTCATGTAAACTCATTATGGAAATGGGATGTAGAGGCGGCTGACTGGCAGGCGAGACTTCCGATACTTACGCTGGCTTAATAAGTTGCACACTGTGTTCCCTAGATCAAGCAAGCGTATGCAAATCATAACACTTTGATGCTTAAAAAGAATTTATTATCGTGTGGAGTGTCATTAGACGAGCACGAATAGTTATTTGAGTCATCAATAAACTGAGTCGTAGCTATGACATATGTGATCTCACACATAATGACGAGAGATAACGAAATTGATATTAAATATTAGGCAAAGTATTTTTTTTACCAATTTTCAGGATATTAGATAACATTTATGGACACCTACGTAGAAATAATAGCTTCATGAAAGAATGAGGAGAACGATTGCTTACATAATTTATTATTCGTGAAAAAGTCCGGCTGGCAAGAACTGCGTCATCTTAGCGCGGTTCCGCTTATATCCCAAGTAGAAAAGAGTAGAAGCAGTTAATGATAGGTTTTGTTATTTCGTGAAAAATATACACCCCAAAAATGCGCATTCCTGTTAATAAAAAATGTGATTTCTGAAGTTTCCTTAACTCCAAACGTAATGATAATTAAAATATCTTAGTTTTTATGAAGGTCAAACATCAAGAAAAGTTCCAAATGAACTGATAATTAGTCATAAAAAACTAGTTTTATTATCTTCTCTCATAAAGAATCATGAACGTTTAGAAAAGAGCTCCAGCGAGTAACTGACACTAAATTACATGCAATAAAAAATACAACTCAGGATTTGTAAGGGTAAGAGTGACAAAAGACGAGAACTTGTACTTGCTCGGCTCAGAATTGGCCACACAAGACTAAAAATGAATATCTCATAACAGGATTTATAAAAACAACTGACATATGCAAAAAAGACTTTACAGTAAAACAGCTTCTTCCGGAATTCCAAAGACGACAGAAACCAAACATCTCACACAACATGGATGAATTTCCACGCCAAACTTTATGCTCATAAAAATCCTGAAGTCCTGTCCCTATCGAGCGTCACCCATCCACCCTCTCCACCATGGCGACTCAAAAGACAGTGGCCCAGAGATCTGCTGCGGTGACAAGTGAAGTGTTAGCAATGTATTTCTCTTCCTTTAAGTGCGTTAATGTCTGTGGCTCACCGATCTATCTTTAAAAGTCATCTGATTGTTCTTCTGACATTAATCTAGGATGAAGTTGGGAGGCCTTGCGTACAGAACCTTCATATTGTATCATATTAAAAGATGTATTCATATACATAATAAAATAACCAATAAAGAAATCAATAAAAAAAAGACAACAACAATGGATGAATTATTGAGGGAGTTGGCTTTCAAGCACATTACAGACATTTTCAAAACGCCATTCATGGGAATGAATGAATGAAATTGTGATCACAATGCTGGTTCATTTGTACCTTCTTCTTTCTTGAAGGAATGAAATCGCCATACCAGAAAAGCAATAAGAAACAATAAATAAATAAAATCATAAGCCCTTAGACGTGAAGCAATTCGAAAATTGCGGAATTACTTATGCATTAACATTTACTGGTATTTAAGCAACGAAGAAACAACTATTTGTATACTTCAGAGTAAACCATCTGTATTCAAGGAATTTATTAATAAAGTAAATTCATGGTTTTGTTTTATGCCTGAATACTTTCAATTCTTCAAGATTTATTTCAATAGCAAAGTTAACTGAAGGAATTCTTTTCATCATTCACTTTCTTATCTCGCCCCAACAAGTATATATATATCTATATATATATATGAATGAATGAATGAATGAATATAGCCTTTATTTACGATAATAAATTAAACATATTGACAATTTCAGATATTAATATAAGTAGTAAAAAAAAAAAGAAAAAAAAAAGTGTATATATATATATATATATATATATATATATATACACAATGAATTTACTGTTATGTTTGAGTTACCATAGCGCGTTTTCGTTCTTATCTCTAGATGTTTTCTTGTCCTAAGAAGAAATTACTCCATTTGAACACCGATATCTCCGAATGAGAGCGCTCTATCGGAAATAGCGTAAGAACCGTATTCGTAGGATAATTAATTGATTAATTAATAAGCTATCAAATGGATGTTTTACATTCACTACAATTTCCCAACAGAGATATATAGACATATATACAAATATCCCAAGAAATATTCATGGTTTTCACATTTTCCTGGACAACGGTTATACTTATGGGCTTGAAAATGGTATTATATAATTCCTCGCGTCTCATTATTTATAAAACGTTTACCTGGAAGCCTAGTTTCGCAAAAAAGTATTTTTTGCAAACATTTCACCCAAAAAACCATGATTCAATGGACAGATTCTGTTGGTTAATGAACTTGACCTTTCATTATTGTACTTTTTAAGCAAATTTCGTTATTATTGGCGAACATACAAATATATACACTTCGGAATAAGGAAAACCCCTGAAGAGGTGTGACAAAAAGCCAGAAACATGTCGGACAAAAGATTTATAAAATGAAGTAGTCAATCTGAACAAATTGTGTACTACTTTATCGACCCCCTGCCATAGTAATGAATTGCGAAAAATATATTGCGTCACCGTTTAGGAGTATTAATATATATATATATATATATATATATATATACAGGAGGATTGAGGTCTAAGAAGCCAAACTCTAGGAGGTGATTCTAGACATAATTTCCAACAAAGAATTTCATTTGTATGGTGCGATTCCGAAGGGAAAGCAGTAATGTCCGATTTTCATGGGGTTATATAAGGGGGGGGCTGAGGGGCTGCAGCCCCCCCCCCGAAATTTTGATTTGATCGGTAAAAATTTCATAAAACCCTTAAAAATAAATTAAATAAGATCATTTAGTTCATAAAACATATTCTATTTTGGGTGTAATAGCGTTTAGGTTGGCTAAAGTTCTTCCAAGATCTAAATTGTTAGTATTCCATACACCGGAAATGGTCTCAGCCCCCCCCCCCGAAATGTTCCCACCCCACTCCGAAATTATTTTCTATATACGCCCATTTTCTGTATTTTTTATTAAGGTAGACATATTTGTTATTGAATAAGAAAGGATTGCTCAAAACCTGTTCAGGATAATATAATTCTAATTATGCCATCATAAAATATACACAACTTTTACCTGCAGGAAAAATTCTACACATAGTAAGAATTAAATCTCTACAAATGAAGTGGAAGTTTATTGAGGGATAGGTTGAACGATTGGCTCCCTTTTGTCAAAAAAACATAAATTTTTTTTCAGTTTCATATACCTTGTGTAGAAATTATGGATTACTTATTTTTATTGGCCAAACTTTAGGAATCCATTGTCCAGCCTGGAAGCAATAAAAAGTAATTGAAGGAAATTGTTAAAGCAATTTTTCATTTTCGTGATCTATGGTTGCTGAACGTGAAATTGTCTAGCACTTTCGAAGTACGTCATGAAGTCAACCTTATAAGCGACTTTCCTCCCTATGAAGAAGGAATCGCGCTAAAATCAGAGTTTTATAAATGAATCGCCTAATTCGAAGATTTTTGCTCGGTTCGGATCCAGGTTACTTTTGACGGATGTTCCTCCTGATTTATTTCCTCCACGTGTGAAAAATCAAATATTCAAATGACACATGTGACCATTGAAACTTCCCCCCGTCACGGAACACATAATAGAAGGCCACCAGAAGACTTATGGACCGTACTAAGCCCGTGTGGGTGGAATGCTCAGAGCGGTCGGGCATTTTATACCTCAAAGGGTTTTTAAACTCTTTATAAATATTTACCTTCTTTGTTCTAGCTATTAATAAACCACTTTAGCAACGGCCACTCTTAAACTGTCGGATCTGTAGTTTTATACAAAATTGCTATAACAATTCCTTCAGCTGCATTACTCTGAAAGAATGTAGTGTACGCTCCGTTCCTGCATAATTCGCTTAAAAGAATCTATTTAAATACAAAATAAACCTGAATATTTACGGTAGTTCGTGATGAAAAATTGGTTGAATTATTAATTCGCACTAGTATTTATAAACTGACATAACTCAAAAATAAAAATAAACTGAAAATGTGTCACTCTAGCCTATGTAGGGGGCATAGCATTAAGACAGCAAGAGAGTGACACAAGTGCCTTCTGGTGTACAAGCTCTGAAGCTAGGGAGGCACATACCGTTTTGATGGTTGATAAATAACTGGAAAACATAGAGTTTTGAGCTGTGTAACTTAATAAATACTAGTGCGACTTTATATTTCATTTTGAACGTGTGAGGTACTAAACTACTAGTGTGCTAAAATACAGTAGCATAGCTAAAAAGCAGCCTTCAACAGAAGGAAATGTAACAGGATATGCAAAAAAAAAGGTAATGATCTATTTCCGTATGATACGGCCTTGGTATAACCTGTAAAACACAGATCATTAGCAAAATAGTAACGCTTGAGTAAAAATCATAATGCAAGTAATATGAAACACATTAAGAAAGTTGAATTTACGTGTTATTTCTGTTCGAAGAAACTAACGAGTATATTATTAAATGTCTACATAAAATACAAACAGAATTATTCTCAACCAAAATTATAATCATTTGAGAATGCCTAAGCTACGTACGTAACTCCTAAAGCCACACTTTTCATGAACACTGAACCAATTTTATTACGTTATGAATTTTTATTATAATATCTAGAAATGTTTTATATTTTTATACTTTCTTCATGTAAAGAGCTAAAAACATAATAAGTATCTTTTAAATAGATGAAACACAGCAAAAAAAATCTCGCCCCACTTCAGACGTTAAAGAAAAAAAATCGTAATAAACTATTGAATATTATATTAATTATATTATAATATCTAGAAATTTTTTATATTTTTATACTTTCTTCATGTAAAGAGCTAAAAATATAATAAGTATCTTTTAAAGTAGAAAATAGATGAAACACAGCAAAAAAAAATCTCGCCCCACTTCAGACGTTAAAGAAAAAAAATCGTAATAAACTATTGTATATTATATTAATTATATTATAATATCTAGAAATGTTTTATATTTTTATACTTTCTTCATGTAAAGAGCTAAAAATATAATAAGTATCTTTTAAAGTAGAAAATAGATGAAACACAGCAAAAAAAATCTCGCCCCACTTCAGACGTTAAAGAAAAAAATCGTAATAAACTATTGAATATTATATTAATTATATTATAATAGTTCTGTTATTGATTTATTTTTAATTTCCAGTTTATTCTAATTTATTTTGTGATACTTCTTTCCTTCTTTTTTGTTCTTAGTTTTTTATTAAATTGAGTATTTTCTCATTACATTTATTTTGTACGTTAGTATTTATTTTATATATTTTGAATACTTTATTTAAACATATTTGTTTTTCTTTTATAATAATATTCAACTTTAACTAACAAGGGAACATGCCCCACTAACAAGTGTCCGGAGCTGATTTTATAGAAACTTTGTATATTTATTAAACACGTGAAAATAATGGATACGTATTTTTTTATATGGGCCCAATCGCACTTTTAAGGGGTGAAACCACCATATTACACCTAGGATATGGAGGACTCTAGGCGTTTCGAAAATACTCTGGTGTGGTCATTAAGCGTTTTAATTTAAAATTTGAGTTGGGGGATAAAGAGAGAGTGAGTGAGAGAGAAAGCGAGAGAGAGAGCGAGAGAGAGAGAGAGAGAGAGAGAGAGAGAGAGAGAGAGAGAGAGAGGGAGTGAGTGAGTGAGTGAGTGAGTGAGTGAGTGAGTGAGTGAGTGAGTGAGTGAGAGAGTGAGAGAGAGAGAGAGAGACAGAGAGAGAGAGAGAGAGAGATTGAAGGGGAGGGCGAGGGACTGTGAGAGGGAGAGTGGGAGAAGGAAGAGGAAACAGGGAAGTGAGTGAGTGAGTGAGTGAGTGAGTGAGTGAGTGAGAGAGTGAGAGAGAGAGAGAGAGAGAGAGAGAGAGAGAGAGAGAGAGAGAGAGAGAGAGAGAGATTGAAGGGGAGGGCGAGGGACTGTGAGAGGGAGAGTGGGAGAAGGAAGAGGAAACAGGGAAGAGAGATAGATTATATAGATATGACCACATGAGAGATATTCCATTCCTCGCTTGATTCATTTCCAAGTTATAGTACAGTCCCGTTTATAGACCCCACAAATATATCTCCTCTTTAGACTTCCAGGCACCATAAAGCATTTATTGCTCATCGTATTCAGTATAATCCTAAATTCCATAAAACAGCATATTTTAATACTTAATCTTTGGACAATAAAAATACATAGACCAAAAAAATAAAGGCATAAAATGAAGTGTTATTCCCAACATTAATGCCTTATCTTTGGTATGTAGGGTACAGTTATAAATACTTCTTACAATTGACTCCTCAAGATTAAACCAGAACAGAATATAATTAATAAATTTTTAATTCCTCCTAAATAATAATGATGCAAAATATGGTTTATTCTTTGGTAATTTGATAATTACTCACAAATATTCCATACTTGATACAAAACTACCTCAAAGAGAATTTGCACTATCTGAAGATGGTGTCAAATTGAACATTCCTACTGGGTGCCCAGGACAATTTTTATAAATGTATATATATTCGGAGAGCTGGTGACACACTTTTCATGAAGTGTTTTATGCACCCTGAAATTTTGCTATAATGTACCTCTTGGGTAGATAAGAAGGTGAGTATGTGTTTCCTGGACATACCTTGGAACACCAGGTACTTTGCATAGGGGAAAGGTGCAAAGCCATTGCTATAGGCTCCCAATCCCTCATAAGTTCCACTTCCCCTTTTCCAGCCCTTTACCTCAACAGCATCCTTATAAAATATTGTAAATCAGTTAAAAATCTTGGAATCATATTTGATCAGACCCTTTCCTGGAAAAATCATATTTCCCAAATTTCCCGTCGATCCATATTTATCCTGAGAGCTCAACCTCTCCCGCCATCTCCTGCCAACAAAGACCCGTCAACTCCTCGTAACCTCCCAATTATCCCCCCAGTTTGACTATGGTTGTTTGGTGTACGGTCGGCTTTCTGGCGATCTCGAGGCAAAACTCAAACGCCTCATGAACTGTTTCATTCGTTTTATCCTCGGGATCCCCAGAGACTCCTACATACCACATTTCTACCAGGAGCTAAATTGGCTATTCCCTCTTTATCGTCGACAGTACTTCCTCGGCTCAGTCCTTTACCAAGTAATTCAATCCCGTAGACCTTCTTATATTTTTCAACTCCTTAAATTTAAATCCTCTGTTCACTCCTGTAACACCCGATCTCGTCCTTCCGATCTTTATATTCCTTCCCACCGAACAGCAATATTCGAAAAATTATTCGTCACCCGTGCCACCTCGCTATGGAATTCCTTGCCTCTGTTTGTCCGCCATTCTACCAACCTAGAAACCTTTAAATCCCGACTCTTCAACCACCTTCTATCTGCAAGTTTTACCTTACCCCTAGTCTACATTAGTCGGGAAAGCTCCGCGCAGTTGTGGTTCTTCTCTGCGCTCTCATTGGTTCTTGCTCACATGATCTTGTACAGCTGTTCCGGTTTAAATGGTAGCGCGAATAAAACTCTCATTTAATATTAGAATAAAAACACTTAAGGGGTTTTTTTTTTTTTACGTGTTATACCCCTTAAAAGTGTCTGCCATATTTATTGTTATTTGTAAAATTGTCTTAATTTTACATTAAATATAGATGGCTTCTGAATAAAACTCTATTTTTGGGAAATATTTTTTTGCACCTTTCCCCTATGCGCAGTATGTTCCAGGGTATGTCCAGGAAACACATATTTACCTTCTTATCTACTCAAGAGGTACATTATAGCAAAATTTCAAGGTGCATAAAACACTTCATGAAACGAGCGGTTACTAGCTCTCGGACTAATATATACATAGAATAACACTGTAAAGGATCGGTGTCTTTAAATGGAAGATATATGAGAAGAAATATTATTAGGGACCTTTATTAACGCAATAGCACCCAAAACAATGATTGTTAGAATGTTTGGCTGTTTGTGCATGCTGAACTTAGAAACGGTCTATCCTATTTAGATGCGGTTTTCAGTAATATGTTGTAGTAAGCTTCACTTAACATTTAGTGTTTATTTCATGTCAATCCGTCCATAAATAAAGTTATGCCCGTTAAAAGAACTACGTTATTAGCTCTTTTTCGTACGATCAGCTTTAAGTGGCTCTGTCAGGTGTTAGCAATCCTAGCAGCCTTTATGCTTTGATCTCCGATGGCTATACGTCTAATATAGTGTACAGAGGAGCATTACTGTAAAGTAGTTTTTTTTTTGTTTTTTTTTGTTTTTTTTAAATACCCTAACAAGGGGTGCTTATAATCCATAATAAACCAAAATATCTTTCAATTGAATAAGGAAGGAATTATATTTTTGGAATATAATTCCAAAATGTCAGATTTAATAGTCTTTAATGTTTGGCAGAGAGCCTGAGGGAGTCTTAAGAGAAAAACCTTCTTCTTGGCTCATTGTCAAACGAAATGAACCGTTCTCATGATCCAGGTCATTAGGACGAGAGCTGGAAAAGGCACGTTTTACTTTTTGTCTACATTTCCCCGCTATCTCTAAAAGGCGGATTACTCAAATATAAATATATATACACCATTCGAAAACTATTTTCAGTATATAGTTTTTAATTATTTTTTCTTCCCTGCCACCAAGGTGCCGACCGCAAATTATACCAGAGACTAAATGCATGATTTACACTCCGTCATCAGGTAAAACACACTAAAGTTCCACTTCACGAAGCACATTCTTTAACAAGGAGGTTAGTGTAACCTACGTGGCATGGGCGTATATAAGAGGGGACTAAAGCTTATCCACTCCCACGATTTCTTGATTTAATAGGTAAAAATGTGCCATAAAAATATGTGCTTAGTGTTTATGTGTATCATGGGCGTATATAGAACATAATTTCGGGGGGGGGGGCTGAAACCATTTCCGGGGTATGGAATACAAACAATTTAGAACTTGGAATAGTTTTAACCAACTAAAACGCTATTACACCCAAAATAAAATATTTTTTTATGAACAAAGTTATCTTATTTAATTTATTTTTAAGGGTTTATGAAACATTTTTACCGATCAACTCAAAATTTCGGAGGGGGGGGGCTGTAGCCCCCTCAGCCCCCCCCCTTATATACGCCCATTATGTGTATAGGAAAATATAAATCTATTCAGTGTAATACAAATTGCAGCAAAAATATTTTACAAATCACGGAAATGGAACAAAAACGACAAATTATACAGTTAAAAATAAAATGTTATAATTCCATTTATACTAACCGCCTTATCAACGTTCGCTCTTGAAAAACAGTATTACCGATATGTTTCTCATTTTCTTACCTTGTTTTACTAATATTACCGTTAAATCCAATTAAAAAATTAGGTTAACATTGTTAACTTAACAAAGACAAAACCCAATCAAAGCCAAGAAACGAAAGCAACATTTATTAAAAACATTTTTTTAAACGGATAGGGTTTCATGAAATTGTTGGAGTTTGAAACCGTCAGAAGAGAGAGAGAGAGTAACAATTTCCCGAAAAATCAAAGAAATTCATGAATAACCTGAATTTAGTTTATGGAACCGCTCTGGAACCACTTTGAAATGAACATAGTAACACTACGAACCTTGGTTCCTCAAAGAAAGACTCGATGGTTTTCAGTAATCACTATTTATTCATAAAAAAAACATGAGGCATAAAAAAAATAAGAAATTTGAATTTATTCTGTTTATGTTGGGAGTTGAACCATACTTTATATGAACTTCTGAAAGTCTTATAATTCCTGACATTTTTGGCCGAGAACACCACATTGCTTCATTCAGTTAACGCCACAGGTTTTCTACCATTGTAATCATTATCTATGGATCTAACAGTAACATGCTAAACATATTAATTAGTTTATTTAAAATTATGCGTTGCTAACTAATAAAGACAAATATCTAATTTGAAATCTTAAATACTCTGGATAAGATCCAATTTGAAGAAGCATCAGGACTAAAGATCTGGTGGACAGTAAATATATAATTTATGCTCATGTAATGAATGAATTCGTTGTATTTGTTACGATTTTTACGGAGTATATTTTGCAACGGAGACCACATTACACGGGCTCCAGGGACATTATTCAACATGGGAAAAAGTCTGATACCGAAAACGTCCCCTTTTGAAATTTGTATGCATATATATATATATATATATATATATATATATATATACATATATATATATATATATATATATATATACATATATATGTATGTATATATATATATATATATATATATATATAAATATATATATATATATATAAATATATATATATATATAGTTTTTTACGGTGCATCATCAATATCTAGACCATTAGCGCCTGCTGTCTGTGGGTTGCCACTATTCCTAAACATCATGCATGGGTGAGCATGGAACTCTTTCAAAGCAGGCGGGGTTTGAACCCGCATCTTCCTAAGTATGTAACGCTATCCACTCTACAAACAGGAGGCTCTATATATAGGGGAGACTCTATAAATATAAATAAAATTGTAACGGATCAAAGTTGAAGATGGGGGTGCCCGTTTTGTACTTGTTGTTCCTTCGGAAACACATCATACCTTCCAAAACCCATCATGAGGGGTATCAAATGAATCGTTTTGGTAGGAAGAACCTAAAACTAAAGGAAAAAACGAAAATACAGGAAACTTGAGGTGGGGCGTTTCCCCAGGGCTTTTCGTATACACGCAAAAATACCCGACAAACAGCGATTCCGGATTCGGATTCAGCATGTCGAAATACATAAGAATATATATATATATATATATATATATATATATATATACATATATATATGCTGTCTTTTGAAAATACGACTTTTTTTATTTTGCGTGCCTCTGTTATTTGTGCATTTCCAACTTGGTCAGTTTTCGTTATATGGAGACCGTTTTACATAGAGTTCATAATCCCGGTCGAACATTAAGGGCCTGAATCTTTAAATTGCAGAAGTTTTATAATATATCCGATCGTTATAGCGGCCATCATTTAAAGAAAACTGGCCAAATAGGAAATGCACAAATAAGTGATAGGGTATTATTAGGTTCTTGAAAAGATATTAAAGGCCTTAAACTTGGCCTAATACATTGCTATCATAACTTTCATAGACAAACTGTTTTTGGGAGGGGTCTGGAAATTGGCCTCGTTTTTTATCAACGTTAGTTTTTTTTGGGGGGGGGGGAGGAGGGCTCTTATGTATCTCGAAACCGGTTCCTCGAAATCGCAGTAATTGAAAAGCAACTATTCGAAATGGATTAAGTTCCGCTAACTGTCAGTTTCCTGATGTGGCCCCTAAGATTTTGCGTCGCTTTGAAATTTCATTTTATATTTTTTACTAAAAATTAGGACAAATCATTAACTGTTTCTACTCAAATCTTTGATTAAGAAGGGAAACAAGCGAAGATGACGGAGTTCCCACGAGTAGGGTTTTTTAACAAAAGTAAACAGTATTCAGTTTTTTTTTAACGCAAAGTTTGTAAAAATTATACTTAAAATCGGAAAGAAACTCGATTTTACAAAAACTAAAATTTCGAGCAGCCAAAATTTATTATTAAAAGCTATGTTTATTAACAGCTTTGTATAAGAAACATTTTATGGATTTGAAAATATTCACAAAACTACTTAAGTTATACATTTTTTAAAACAGGTACTCCGTAAAAAGTTAGTATCTATGGGATTAACTTTTCTATGCATCGTTGAAAGGTGTAAGAGAAGAAAGTTCTCCAAGATGTAAGAGAGAGTAAGAGACCTTTCTCAGAAGTTTATTCCCCAGGGAGCGCCTTCATTCTTACATTTCACACAGAATTATATTTACATATAATGAGTAACTTCACTATACTTGTAAAAATAATAGTTGCTCATGGATGATATAACTTTGTGCTCATTTCCACACTTATTTTTCATTCTTCCCCAGCTCTATCCGAAGGATGTAGCTATACACACATCCTTCGGATACATAAATACATTTTAGCGCGGTTCCTCCCTCCCCTATAGGGAGGAACCTTGCTTATAAGGTTGATCTCGCCCACCGGAACATGGTTTTCGGAGCGAATGTCGCGCGAAAAAAATCGTTTAGCTTACTTCATATGCTTACAAGTACTCGTTTTATAGGCTTTTTGGCCTAGGAAAACGAATGAAACCATTTTTAAGGCGATAGCTTTAACTGTTGAACCGTTGAGAAAATTGGAAAAATAGTTGTTGAATACAGTTTGTGGTTTGGGTACTTAGAATCATGGGATTCAGTTGAAACATTTTCTGCATGTTCAACTTTCATCAAAACTAATATGTTGAAATTTTGGTTATGTTTGGAGTTAAGGAAGGGTTAGAATAAAATATTTTATTAACAGACATGAAAAGTTTTGGTAACTTTGTATACTTCCTTAATATCTCGAAAACGGTTGAAAATCTTGGTAAACCAGATGGAAATGGAAGATTACCATTAGAAAGCTTACCAAATGCTCTAAAAAAAGGTTCTAAGGAAAGTTTTGATTAGGCGATGTCAATCGGAGAAATAAGTGCTTAAAACTTTGAAGTAACTGAATTCGTTTATTCGAACGGGTCTTTTTGTCTGTTTTTATTTCTTATGATTTTTTAATTGGTTATAGTAGGAGAATGTATTTGACAATAAAACATAATAAGTAAAATAAGAAAATAAATTTATTGTTAGAATTATAGCTTTCCAAGAGAAAGAGATTCGATGACGTCTTTTGAATATTTTCAACTGCCTTTATGCTGTTGGTGTTTCATTTTATTTTTAATTGCTTTAATTTGTAGAATTATTACTATAATAGAAGAACACAAAAAAATGTGAAATTTTTTTATATTTTTCAATGCATTGAAACGTATGAAATAAGTATCTCTAGAAGAGGATTCTGGGGTCTGGCGGACCCAACCAGGTAAAGTCATAAGTCCCTTTGTAGAAAGGTCGAACAAAATATTATCTGTTTCTATTCGAAGCTTTTCAAATGACAATAGGGATATGGACAGAACCGCACTAAGATGATGCAGTTCCTGCGAGTAGGCCTTTTCAACTATTTCTTCATCTCTACGTCGATCCTATCTACTAGATATCAAAATCACCCCCGTTAAAATTTATATCCCTCCAAAATAACTAACGTTGAAAAAAGAGGCAAAGTTCCAGGCTCCATCCAAAAACAGTTTGCCTAAGAAAGTTATAATATCATATTATTGGACCAAGTTGTAGGCCCTTAATTTGTTGTCAAAAACCTAATAATATCCTCTCACTTATTTTTTCATATCCAATTTGGCCAGTTTTCGTTTAATGTTGGCCGCTATGGCGATCGGATTTATTATAAAATTTCTGGCATTTAATGCTTCAGGCCCTTAGGGTAATGATTCAGGGTGATTATAAACTCTCTGATGACTTAAACGATGAAGTTTGCATGAACTCTATGTTTAAAGTTAAAACGGTCAACGTTTAACGACAACTGGCCAAATTGGAAATGGACAAATAAGTGAGAGTGTATTATTAGGTTCTTGACAAGGTATGAGGGGCCTAAAACGTGGCCCAATGCTATGATATCATAACTTTCATAGGCAAACTGTTTTTCGGAGGGGCCTGGAACTTGGCCTCTTTTCAATGTTAATTTTTTTTTCGGCGGGGGGGATATCAGTACTTTTTGTAAGTAAATTTCAAGTTGGTGCCGTCGACGTTTGGCTTGACCAATAACTCAAGTCCATACTGACTCGGTACAAGTTAGATTATCAAGAATAACTAACACATTACCTATAATTAGCCATTAAAATCAAAAATATTAAGAGTCTGATCCCTTTTTTGTTGCATACATCATTGGAACCCATATCGAATTTTTGCATAGTACCTTCATACTTTCTCCGCAATTATTTTGCACGAGGAAATAAGTGAGATCGATTGTCCTTGTAGTAAACCAGATAATACTAGAAGTTTAGAGATAAAAGTGGACACATGTTTCGTGAGTCATACACGAAAATAACAAAATAATTTAAAGCACCAAGCTTGCTCTCAAAATCCCTTGAAGAACTATCAATTGTACGTTCGTAAAGGTAAAAGGAAATTAATTTATAACGACCCACTTTATATCAGTTCTCAATTTATAACTTTGAGGAATGGATTTCACGGAGCCAATGTATCAAAGTCAAACACATCGTGTATAGAAAACATGCTACGTAGATCGGATTAAGCGATTCGGATGTGTCGTCGTATCATAACCCATAGGTGACCAAAAAACTGAGTACAGCATGAAACTTGTAGGGCAAGAAGGAAGTGGTTTAGAAGATTACCTGCCTCGGCGTCCAATTAGGCTGAAGACATAAATGAAAATATTGGATAATTCAAGGAACAGTCATCTAAATGCACATATAGCCTAGGACACATCTGTAAATGCGGAGGGAGCGAGAAGTCACCTTAAAACGTAGCTATACTTCGCGCGGCATATTTTTTTTAAATATAAAATAATTATGTTTTTTGGGTTTACTTCATTCCCTCGTAAATCCAAAAGTATTCACGCTAGAGGTTTTCCCAAGACGTCAAAAGATTTGTAATACAATGTTCTATTATTTGAAAATGTTTATTTATTCGCTGCTTTACAAAATAACAATAAATATTTACTAAATATAAAAAAAAAAGAAGACATTTTTATACTTTTCAGCCATGAAGGTTTAGGAAGAAGCTCCCTAGCAGACTCACATGCAAAACTTGCCACAACAGAACCTGAGCTCGATCTATCTATCACACACAAGGACTTGACCAATACAATCAAACAAAATGTTTTAAATTATTGGCAAGACAGCTGGACTCGACTAACCGACAATAAATTATGTACAATTAAAACTAATGCTCAGGATTGGACATCCAGCTACCGAGACAACAGACGAGAAGAAGTTGTACTTCTCGACTCCGAATTGACCACACAAGACTAACACACGAATACCTCATGACAAGACTTGACAAACCAATTTGTGATATATCCAATACAGACTTAACTGTAAAACACCTACTTACGGAGTGCAAAAGACGGCAAAACCTAATATCCCACATGACATTTACGAATTATTGAGGGACAGCAGGCAGTACATAAACACAATACTTTCTTACTTGCAAGACACTAAACTATACACTCGCATTTGAAGACATCTGCTGAATAACCAGAGGCTTCCAGGCATATAACAGACATTTACAAAACTCTGGTTATGGAAATAATTAAATTAAATGCCCATCTTAAAGCTGGTTGATTAGACCATACAGGTGCTATCTTTAAGGAGTGAAATCGCAGTAGATGCGAATCGTTTATAAATAAATAAATACTTTTCAGGAGCTTAAAATGAATTTAGGGTCTCCATATTCCACGAGGAAAATGATGGTTACGCAGTAAAACAACCTATAAAATTTCGTTTAGATCAATTTGATAGTTATTGCATAATCATTTTACAATTGAGATATTAGCGAAACAATTTTTCAAAATTTTGCAAAATCCGGACGAACTGTGTAAATATTTGAAATATCTTTAAAAAAAAAAAAAAAAAAAAAAAAAAAAAAAAAAAAAAAAAAAAAAAAAAAAAAAAAAAAAAAAAAAAAAAAAAAAAAAAAACTAAGGCACTCAAGCTTTTACATATTGAGAATAAGTCAATCAACAATGAAAATCCATTTTCACAGATTCACATTTTCTGTGTGTGTTTGTATAAGTACGTGTACAAGGAACAGCTGAGAATCTAATACTGAGGTCACCGTGTAAGATCGACTAAAATCGTGTAGAATCGGCTAAGTTCTTCCTTATTCTGTGCATTAGGACACTTTCAGCGCTAAAAATATCGACAGTATTGGGACTTTGCTTTGACACTTATAATTATGGACTCGAATGGGCTAATCGCCTTTGTTGCGAATGCGGATAAATAAATAAATAAAAAATTGTTGACCCTACCAACATTTAAATAAATGGTCGTAAAAAAAATTAAATAAATTTATTTCATTGTGACGTGAGTTGATTTTAATAACTATTCAGTAAAAATAGTTTCTCTTAGAATGCGAAACATTACAATCTTGGAGAACGACTGGCTAAAATGACTTTTTTTTTTTTTTTTTTTTTTTTTTTTTTTTTTTTTTTTTTTTTTTTTTTGCTAATTGCTAGATAAAAATGTTTCATCTTGAAATACGTGGAGGTTTAAAGAGGAGGAAATGGCCTGCGGTTCTTTGGCACTAGCTTTGAAATTAGCCCTAGAATATCTGTTACAGAGAGGATGTCGGAAGCAGAAAAACGACATTCTGGCAAGGAGCCAAACCGTTCTAAGGTTTGCCCAATTAGTATATTTTATGTTTATTTGTTGTTTTATTTGTAATGTATTGTTCCTTTTACCATTACGTTCTGTTGCTGTTGATGGCAACGTTCAGTGGGTTGTTTTGGTCTTCTGTTTATCATTTGGAATAAATATTTGCCAGCAGTTCATTAAAATTTATTATTTTAATACAGAATTTTTGGTAAAGAGCCAAAATGGAACCAGATAACTATGAAATCGCCTTATTGTCCAATTACCAAAATATTTGGCATAGAGATAGACACGAAATTAAAAAGTCCGACCTGCAGGAACTGCGTCATCTTGGCGCGTTTCCATAACTTCTTATGCCTAGTGTCATTTGGAATAAGCGTACTTAATGCTTTAAGTAAAAATATTAAAGTAAAAATATATATTTAAGTAAAAATGGTAAATTGGAGACCCGGTGGCCGTGCCAAGGGTGGCGGGTTTGATTCCTACTAGAGGTGGTGGCGTTTCTTTAGAAAAAAGGAAAGGCATCATCCCTATTCTAGGCTAGGAAAGGGTAGTAACCTATAGATAACCCGTCCTAAAATTTGTAGATAATTATAATGGACGTTCAAAATTTAAATAAATAAAAACGTTAAACGCCTACTCTAATGAAATCTTGAAGATAATTTGTATTCAGGCACCATTATGTACATATAACATACAGTAGAGGTAATTACTCACGCGGCCTCTTCCCCTTATGCTGGGAAAGCTCCAGTACAAACAACCAAAAATAAACAAAAAATGGGTTCTCATTTTAAATATCTTGTTCCAGTAGTAAAATTATTTCGCTGATAAAATGATTTATAAAAGCAACAAGCAATAAAACACCAAGAAAACCAAACGTAAAACACGATTCAAAGCAAAGAAACAAACACTCTAAAGATTTTAAGTACTTCGTCTGAGATTTTCCCTCGAAAATGACTTTAGAGCCGTTTAAGTAAACAATTTAGTAAGCCTTAGAATGTTTACTGTTCACTTACCACGATTTCCCTTCCATTCTCAAAATATTTATTAAAATATAAAAAAAAAAATGCTCATGTCTATTAATAAACAATACGAAATAACAATAATAATTTTAAAATATGATTTCAAATATTGAATTGTAATTTTGTCCAACTCCGCCGGCTAATGCGAATTAAATAATATTTTTTTAACCTTAGTCGACGAAACTCAGTAATCATTACAAAGCTGCGTGTTGGACATAAGGCGCGTCCAACATAAGGTCACCCACCACCTTGTCACCAGATGTTCAATTTGCAATGGAAGTAGCGATTAGCTACCGTAGATTACATTTTGGCGATATGCCAAGAATTGGAAAAACCTAGAAGCAAGTTCAGTATCAAATTCTGAATCATTAAAAAAAGACATTCACTACTTTAAGTTCTATCTAAAAGTGTAATTTTACGTATTATAAAATATAAAAATGATCTGTTCTACTCTGTAAGGACTCTTAATTGTTTTTTAAAAAGTGGGATTATTAATTTAAAAAAAAAAAAAACAACTAATAATCGATCCCCTTTCCTGACCCTCCATCATTACTTGAATATCCCTCGGCCAAAACTCCCTATCACAAATTGTATTCAAAATTACACCATAGGCGGCTCTAGAAAAACACTTCTTGAGGGGGGGGGCTAATTTAGTGTGTGCTTACCGCCGTGCCTAGGGGTGTAGAATCATATTTTTATAACCAGGCACCTGGAAATCATCAAGGAGGTATTTGCTAAACTAAGAACATACATTAATTAGAACTTATTACTATTAATTTGCCTAAAAAACTTATTTTTCACAATCGAAACAGATTGTACATTTTCATTCTGGGGGGAGGGGGCTAAGCCCCCCTAAGTCGCCACTGAATTACACATTCTAAATCATTAATGAACTCCTTATCCTCCTATGACATCATAAGTAAACCCGTTCACCGACTGCTGTAAGTGACCTAGAGACGAAAGCCAGTCGTTGTCCTTCATCAAACTTGAAGTTTCACCGACTTTTGGGTAATACAACTGTGCAGCTATCCATTTCTTGACAAAATATATATTCAATCATAACTATAAATATGGTTTATATATTTAAGTCGGTAGACTTTCATAAAAGAGAGCAGCATTTAGAACAGGTATGGGCAACATTTGACATGTTGTGGGCCAAACATTCGTCTGCAAATACGTTCGTGGGCTGCTTAGATGGTTCAAAATAAAATAACATCGGATTTCAAAGTAGTGTTCATAATTTTTCGCAATAGATATCAGACACGAAATAATGCGACAATGTTATTGCAATGCAATTTATTAAAATAACAAAATTAAATGAAAAAAAATAGATACAACATAATAATTAAACCGTGAAATTTGGAATTATTACAAACTACGAAAGTTAAATAGCGACACGAAATCGATGAGACACTCGGCTTGCTCGCTCACTCGATTCTGCAGGAGCAACCGACCAGTCTCATCTCACTCGATCTTCCTCATTTGGAGTGAGTTTGAGGAACTAGTGTGATATTATGACTTTTTTAATTGGGGTTTTAAAAATATCTCGCGGGCCGGATCAAATCTTATAGAGGGCCGGATTGACTTCATAAATGTTTATTTTTGGCCTATTAAAAATAAGCCAGTTAAAATACTGTGTTATTTTTCAAGATAGAGTAACAAAATTATGCCAATAAACTATTATCTATCTAAAAATATATTTGAGCCAGCCTTTTCCAAAAGGAGCTATGTCCATGAAAGCAATCGTTGAGGAAACAAACAAAACTGTTAAAGGATCTAATGTTTTTAACTTCCGTTGAAAGTTTTGTGTTTTTAAAGGGTATTGGTTTATTACAAAAAGCCATTTCCAGGACGTCTTACCCTTTTACTTCAACAGTTTTTAATAGTAAATAATATTTTGGACATGGCAGTTTTGGAACTGTATGCTGGACATGAGTCCTTTTGGAAATGGATGACTCATTTATAACTTTTCATGTGCTTAAAAAGTTATATAGCTAATTAAGTTCAAGCGATAACAAATTCCGTGCCCCAGGCACCCCATTTTTCAAGGACCGATTTTGGTTATTTGCTAAGTAGTTGTTTAGATATACACCGAGACTCAGAAGGAAGAATTTATAATTTTGTTCAGGCCCTGATCAATTTTGCTCATATTCATAAGTGACCAGTTAAATTTCCCCTGTATATTAAGCCCCCTAGGGAATAATTAATATATTCGCCAGGATTGCGGAGTTTCAGATAAATCTCTACTCGCGATAGGCTGATTTTTCTGGTTGTTATTGATCTGGGAGTACAATGTACGTTTTAGCAGCGGATTAGAAAGTATAGATAATCCACTTATAGTGTGTTAGAAACACAATTCAAGGCGCTAGGCTAAAATTTTATGGTGTGGGTGACAATTCGAACCATCTCGTTGGAAGGTTATTTGGGCAGGAAGTCATCCAGCGGATAAGTAAACATGGCACCCAATCCCCAGTGGTTATCCTCCCCCTGAAACACCTTGGTCAACAGGAATAATTTACGGAATATAACCTCCATCGGAGCGGGGAATCGATTATGAGAATATTCTACCCCTTTTCCAAGATATCCCTACAAGAGATAGGCATGATTGCTCTTATCTTATCCCTGATAATGACTCTAAGAGACTGCCGTCTCTGCACTTATCTTCGCCTACAGAATTTTCACGGGTGATTTAATACACATTATAACAATACGAGACTATATAGGTCTAGTCCTAAATGGTACATGTTTTAAGGATTTACCGCTCCAAATGTGATAGATATGTTTGTCCGTTAACAGGGTAGTGACCCCAATTTCGGTTCTTATACACTATTCGCAGAAATTGCGTCATCTTTGCGCGTTTCAATAACGTTATTATCCCTACTGTCATTTACAAATCTTGGAATAAATATAGTTAATGTTATGTGAAAAATTAATATAATTACTCCCAATGGGGGTCTCCCGTGGTCTAGTGGCTAGCGCGCTAGATTCATAAGCGGGAGATGGTGGGTTCGATCCCCACCGGCGCCAGAAATTTTCTCATCTCCTCATTCCTGGCTGCACCCTGGAGGCCGGCGCTAATGGCCAAGATTTGTCGATGCACCGTAAAAAAACAAACAAAAAAAAAAAAAACAACAACAACAACAAGCAACATAAAACTAAAGAAATCAACAAACGAATGAAACACTTGAATGACATTTTCCATCCAAAATTACTTAGGACTTTTTCTGTACAGAATTTAGCAGTTATTCGGATGGTCACTTTCCACTTACCACCATTCTCCAACCATTCTCGAGAAATTTAAGAAAATATAAGAAGTTCCCAAAACTTATCTTGTCTAATAATAAAATATTTGTTTTCTAAAACTTCCTTAACTCCAAACGGAACCGAATTTAAGTATCCTAGTTTAAATGAATGCCAAACGTCTGGAACAATTTTCAACTGAATCAATCGTTTCTGAATACGCAAACCAAAAGTAAGGAAAATCAGTGTTCTTTATATTTCCCGACAAGTTTCACATCCACTGATGCCTCAAGGGAACTAGGACTAGTTAAATTTAATCATACGCCCTAAGAAAGGCGAACTTTCTGCTGTAAGAGCCACGTCCAAACGGAAATCATTTACTTGGGGAGCTGTTTGGTGTCACCTATTAAAACCGAATAATTACATAAGTTAAAATCTCATATCTGGAAGAAGTATGTTAGTCAAATAAAATAAAATATCCTTTCGTCAAATTGGAAAAATGTTTTATTAAGCTTTGTCTAATAAATAGGGGGTATGTTATTTAAACAAGCTCTGCCCGCGACTTCGTCCGCATCGATAGTGAAAGGGCAGCATTTTTTGATATATCTTTTGGTTTATTTTGGATTATAAACATCGTCGTTTGGGTATTTAAAAAAATCTATTTTACAGTAATGCTTCTCTATACAGGATATTAGGCATATATCCATGGGGGGTCAAGCATACAGGCTGCTAGGATTGTTAAACCTGACAGAGCCACTAAGCTGACCCCTTAGGGATTGTTAAACGCTAGTGTGTATAGAGACAGCAGTCATACAGACAAAAATTCTAAAAATCATTGTTTTTGGTACTATTGCGTTGAAAAAGGCCCCCAATAGTGTTTTTTCCCATATATATTCCTTGTACAGACAGCGATCCGTTAGAATTTTATTATATGTATTGATAGATTACGGCTGGTAGTGGCAAGTTGGTAATTTGGGTCCAGAATAAACCCCACCTCCTAATAAACCGATTTAGATTTTTTTTACAACTTTTTCTATTAATATGTTCACAACGAATACCGAGTTTCGTTGCAATACAACACATGGGCGTATATAAGGGGGGGCTGAGGGGGCTGCAGCCCCCCCCCCCGAAATTTTGATTTGAACGGTGAAAATTTCACAAAACCCTTAAAAATAAATTAAATAAGATCATTTAGTTCATAAAACATATTCTATTTTGGGTGTAATAGCGTTTAAGTTGGCTAAAATTCTTCCAAGATCTAAATTGTTAGTATTCCATACACCGGAAATGGTCTCAGCCCCCCGAAATTTTCCCAGCCCCCTCCGGAATTATTTTCTATATACGCCCATGATACAACAATAAATGCGGCCAGTATAACTACCTTGGGTCAGGAACCCCCCCCCCCCCAGATGAACCAATCTTGATAGTTAACGAACTCGTTCAATCATTTGCTAGGGTAATCTTATATACAAAGTTACGTGACGAAAAAACAAAAAAAAAAAAAAAAAAAAAAAAAAAAAAAAAACTCTGGTGTGTATCGTGTTGACGATAGTTCATGAAATGTTAGACGTGATTATTTACATTGGCATACCTTTTTTATTTATGAACCGATTGACGTGAAACAAACACTAAATGTTAAGTGAAGCTAGCCACAATATATTAGTGAAAACCGCAACTAAATCAGATAAGCCGTTTCTGATATTAACGCACACAGACAAAAATTCTAAAAATCATTGTTTTGGGTATTATTGCGTTGATAAAGCCACCCAAGAGTATTTTTTCCCATATGTCTTCCATGTACAGACAGCGATTCGTTAGAATTTTATTATATTTATAGATTTAATAACAGTTTTTTGTTTACTAAGTTGTATACTATGCAAATTTTCTTTGATTTTGCGTTTTTTGGTATTTGTTTATTTTTCCAAAACTCTAACCTTTGTGAAGTTGGCTTCCAATTTTTGTGAGTATGGCGATTGATAGAAATATCACATCTCGTGCAGTTATCTCAAATTTATAAATAAGTTTTTATCAAATTATATTTACTGACATTCCTTTATATTGTGGGAACAAATTTACTGTAAATACTTAAATGCAGTAATTATAAGAGATGCAATCACTCACCAGTACGAAGTACGACGAGAGAGAGAAAAATAAAACAATACGGAATGGTACAACAGCAACAACCGCGGTTGAAGACCTACTGGCGAGGCCCCCTCTCGAAACCGGTGAGTTACAAGGGCACGAGTATTCCCGAATTCAGTCGAGTCCAGCCGAATAGGGTCATCCAATTGATGTTGTTTTACGTTTTCAACTATCGCTGGATAATATTTTCTTACTGGATCAGAGAAAAATATATGGCTCGAGAGTTCTTATGTAACTTGTCGCATCGAAGTGGTAAACAGTGTTTTATCAGAGGTGATTCAGAAAATCAGTGTATATTACATGACCCTCCTACGTTACATTGTCGGAAATAAATAAATATCTGTGCTGCAGTAAACGACTTAGGCGCTGCACAGTGGGGCCAAACGACACGTCGTGTTTCAAAAAACGCTGCAGCCTCTAAATCGTAACCGATTTCAATGGTTTTTTTTTTTAAACTAAAGCTAATAAAGTTTAGAAAAACATTGTCTAGTCAGATTTTTGTTTCCCTTGTTGATTAAATTACGCGTAAAGAAGTAACATTCAAGAAGTTTTACAATTGAACATAAAACAGCAATCGATGCCATTCATAGACAATGTGGAGCATCGAAAAAATTAAAATAATAATAAAAATAATTGAACATAAAATAACATTTCATTTTTCATCTAACTTAATATCAGCACTAGATTAGACATGGGCGTATATAGACTAGGAAAGTCAAACTGAAACATCTTCATAAAACGTAAATTTATCATAATTCAACAATGAGATTAATTGAACAATATCTAGTATAGATATTAATTGTAATGAATTAAATAAGGTGCTGAAATATTATCACTGTTATTAATTGTTGTTTAAACTATTTTATAAATTGAAGGGGTCGGGGCATTACGAATACTACTTATATAAGGATTGTAAAACTTCGAAAATTTAACTTCTTTACGCGTAATTTAATAAACAAGGGAAACAAAACAAAAAATCTGGCTAGACAAAATTGTTCTACATTTTATTAGCTCAAATTTAAAAAAAAAAGAAAAAAAAAGAAAAAAAAAAGAAAAAAAAAGAAAAAAAAAAAGAAAAAAAAAAAAAAAAAGAAAAAAAAAAGAGCATTGAAATCAGTTAACACCTTGAGGCTGTAGCCTCTTTTGAAGCGCGATATTTGGCTTGGCCCCACTGTGCGCCGTAGGTGTCCGAAACCGTAGCTGTTCAATCTCGCATTTCATTTATACCCTAATTACTTAGGGAATATTGCACTAATATTGTTTTTCCATTTTATTGCTAATTCTGATCCCCATAAAAACTTGTTTTGTAGACCGTTTTCTCATCAAGTAGAAATTTCGCAGCATTTAGTGAAAAAAAGGCAATATTTTATAGCATTTATTTTATTGCTGAAAAATTGTTATGCAGGTCTTAAACGAAATTTCTTTTATGGCAAAATGAACCACGAACTGTTGCAATAAAGTTGTGAATATATTTGTACTGAAACTCAATTATCTTTAGTTTATTTAGAGTAGATAAAAGTGGTACTGAGCTATGGACTCCGCATAATTTTACCTAAAAGTACATGCATTGAAGTTGCTATTGTATAAATTTCATCGCCATATTTGTTCATAGCCTAATAAAATAAAGGTGTCAATTAATGACGCGATTATTTTACGAAAAACGACTTTTCACGGGCGTATTTAAGGGGGGGGCTGCAGCCCCCCCCCCCGTAATCGGTAAAAATGTATCATAATAACCTTAAAAATAAATTAAATAAGATCACTTAGTTCAGAAAAAAAAGTTTTTATTATTTTTTTTATTAGGTGTAATATCATTTTAATTGGCTAACTATTCCAAGTTCTAGGTTGATAGTATTCCAAACCCCCCAAATGTTAACGATTTCAGAAAAGCCCAACAAAAGATAACCTAATAAAATAGAAAAAACAGAATTCAATTGTCAGGAATCTAGTCAAAAATAAAAAGAGAAGCTCCTGGGCTGACTACATAAGCACAATATCCATCCATACGCCCATTAACAGAGTGTGACAAAAAATTCGGAGTATAACAGGTCAACACAAAAATGAAATTCCAATCCTTAAAATTCAAAATGAAATAACCTCTCACCCACACAAAACATCTGAAGCACTTGTTAACTATTTTACAGCCATTTCAATCTCAAAATTCTCCCAACTTAAAACATGACAATCACCCCCAACATCAAGTCGATTTTACGGACACTTCACCCCAAGATCCTCTAATTCCATACAATTACAACTGCCCATTCACTATCTGGGAGCTGCAAGTAGCAATCGGAGAATTAAAATCTTCAACCCCCAGAAAAGATGAAATCCATAATGATATGATTAAAAACTTTCCTCCTTCCGTAAAACATCACCTAATAATTACCCAAATACATGGCGTGAATCTATTGTCATACCTGTATTGAAACCTGGAAAAGATAAATTAAGTCCTAGCAGTTACCGTCCAATTTCACTCACAAGCTGCTTATCAAAACTCCTAGAAAAGACGGTCAACATACGATTGACATGGGTAATCGAAAAATTTAACCTACTATCCTCCATCCAATGTGGCTTCGGAAAGGTAGGTCCACAATAGACCAACTAGTGACGTTAGAAGCAGAAATCCTTAACACATATGTGGAACAGAAAGAAGCAGAGGGTGTATTTTTTGACTTGGAAAAGGCCTACGATACTGTTGACCTATGAAATACAATACTAGAAACATTACACACTTGGGGATTCAGGGGAGCCCTTCCTGCCTTTATAAAGAGCTTCTTACACAGAAGGTATATTCAAGTAAGAGTAGGAGATACAACCTCTAGTTGCAAAGAAATAGCATACGGCATCCCCCAAGGAAGTGTCCTGAGTTGCACTTTATTTTCTATAATACTATAAACTCAGTAGCCAATATCATGCCTGGGTCGATTAAAGCATTCCTGTACGTGGATGACCTGGTGATTCTGCTGAGGTTCCAAAACCATGCATGGATGCGCAGAACTCTCCAGAAAGTATTAAATGATTTGGAAACCTGGTCTGCGAATAAAAATCTCTGTTTTTCAACGGAAAAGACCAGAGGGATACGTGTCACGCAAGAGGAACCAAACCCCAATTCCTCAGCTGACCTTATATGGGCAAACCTTATGGTTCTGCGAAAGCACTAAATTTCTAGGCTTGGTCCTTGATGGAAAACTAACATGGCAAAAACACATCATTTACCTACGAGAGGAATGCTCTAAGCGACTGAGGATCATGAAAGTGCTTGCCAGGACTTCCTGGGGGGCTGATCGTAAATCAATGCTTATGGTCGACACTAGCCTTATTCGCTCTGAGATCGATTACGGCAGTGTAGTGTATTCTTCTGCAAGTGGAAGTCGCCTCCTACTCTTAGATAGTATCCACCACACTGGGATCAAACTTGCAACAGGAGCATTCAGGACCAGTCCTTTAATAAGCCTATGTGCGGAAGCTTCCAAAACACCTCTTCTGTTTCGTAGGCAGGAACTAATTAACAACTACATAGTCAAAATCAAACTCCAACCAACCAACCCAGCCTACTACGATATCATTTATCCACGCCATCTTAGAATCTATGAAGCAAATCCCAGAAAACCAGCTCCAATAGGAATCAGGCATAAAGGAGTGATTAGTGAAATCCATGACACCCCTGTTGAAACAAACCAACAAATATCAAGGCCACCTTTGTGGAAATACCATCCACCAAAAATAGACCTAAGTTTCAAGAAGGTGCAAACAGGACAACATAAATTCAAACTAAATGATATACTGCAAAAATATAAAAACTATGAAACACTGTATACAGATGGATCCAAGCAGGAAGAAAATGTTGGATTTGCAGTTATCCATAATGGGATAGCCAAAAAGTATAAATTGCCACTTTATATGTCAATATACACCGCAGAACTACTAGCAATAGCCACAGCCCTCTATATTGCTATAAACAGCACTAAATCACATTTACTGTTATGTTCTAATTCCATGTCTGCGCTTTAGAGTACAGTAAGCTACAATAAAACAGGACCGACACTCAACAAAATCCAAAATTATCTGGATATTCTAAAGAACCTTAATAAAACTGTACAATTCCTTTGGATTCCAGGTCATTCAGGTATACCATGGAATTCATCTGGGCAGCCAAGGAAGCTGCCCAGAAGAATAGCCCCGATCTTCAAATATATGAACCAAGAGATATAAAAAGCTGGTTAAAATCCAGAGTTAAAAATAAATGGGAATCAATGTGGGAAGAAATCCCCCTGACCAACAAATTAAGAGGAATTAAAACAACCACAAAACCATGGAGAAGCTCAGTGAGGGGTAACAGAAGAAAAGAAGTGGTCTTAACGAGGATGTGAATAGGCCACACCAATATAACGCATGCTAACCTAATAACAAAAGACCCCCAGCCCAGCTGTGAAACCTGCCGAGTGCCACTAACAGTTCATCATATATTAGAGGAATGTACCGCGCTACATCAAATATTCCTAAAGTATGGAATTCCCCGTAACAAGGCCTTAGCACTAAAAGACTCAATAGATACAGCAGACAAGATTCTAGAATTACTTAGAGAAACCCACCTTATTTAAAAAATCTAAAACTAATAAGTTAAAAAATAGAAACCCCCAAAGTGAGCTAATGGAGTAGTCCATATAACATAAGTGAATTGTATATGTGTATGTTGTATATATGGATATTGTGTATATGTATATTGTACATTTGTATATAGTATGTATATATATGTTGTTTATATTGTATATTGTTCAGAATGTAAATAGTTGATATTGTATATTAAAAAAAATAATCTTTAAATATGTATGTGTGTATATGTGTATGTATATGTATATGTATATATATGTGTGTGTATATATATATATATATATATATATATATATATATATATATATATATGTATATGTTTATATATACTTATATATATATATATATATATATATATATATATATATATATATATATATATATGTATATATATATATGGATGTTGTATATATGTATATTGTATGTTGTTTATATTGTAGTGTTTATAAATTGTATAAATTGAAAAAAAAAAAGAGAGAGAGAGAGATTTAAAAAAAAAAAAAAAAAAAAAAAAAAAATGTAAATAGCCTGTAAATATATATGTATACTGTATATATTGTATATTCTTTATATTGTATGTTATTATATTGTATATAGTTTATATTGTATAAATTGGAAAAAAAAAAGAAAAAAAAAAAGATAAATAATGTAAATAACTGCTGACCGTGTAAGGGGGGAAAAACTTGTAAATGGACTGTAAATATATATGTATGTTTGTGTGTATAGATATGTAATATAGGTATAATTAGGCTACAGGCAGCAACTTAATAACAATAAGGAATTAGTATATTAATACATACAATTATAGAATGAGCGAAGTATTGAGTAAGGATTGAGTACCCTTCATTACAATTATTCAGCCAATTTCTTTTGAATTTAGCTAATTATTTTTAACCCCACAGATCTGTAGAACACAAACAAAGGGTGTAAGGACTATACTGTTTATCGCCCTGGTCAAAAACAAATCCTAATCCTAATCCCCCCAAATGTTCTCAGCCCCCCCCACGAAATTCTCCCAGCCCCTCCTAAAATTATTTTCTATATACGCCCATGCTACTTTTCCATTATTATTTGCTGCAGAGTTAATTTACCGAGTAAATCAACATTAACAATGAGATCCAGCAACTATCTTTCGTTAAACTGTTAAATTTTTTCTTTATAAGCGCAAAATTTTAAAAATTATGAGAAATACGTAGAGGAGAGTTAACAGTATCTCAATGGTTGTCACTTTATTCGGCTCAAACCTCAAAAATACTTTTGGAATTCTACATCTCTCCACCCTTCAATAAAATGTGACTTTTTTAAATTGATTACTTGCTGTTTTTCAAGTATTTCATAATATAACACTCATTTACCTATCAAAATAATTATCATATCAAATTGATAGTGGTCTCATTTGACTCAGAAAAAAATAAAACTTCTAAATGATACCGAAATTAGTAAGATAGCAAGTACCTACAGTTTTTCCCCCCAAAATCAGGCTTTTGGTACCGATGTGTACTGTACCGTCTGCAAAAAGTGGCCCAGACATGCAGTGGATGAAGCCCCCTATTGCCTGAGTGAAATTGATGAACAGTGTTGGCCGCCAATGCTATCCCCATGGGCTTATATAAGGGGGAGCTGAGGGAGCTGCAGCCCTCCCGAAATTTGTATTTGATCGGTAAAAATGTGTCATTAAACCCTTAAAAATAAATTAACTAAGATCACTTAGTTTATAAATTATATTTTATTGTGGTTATAATAGCGTTTTAGTTGGCTAAAACTATTCCAAGTTCTAGATTGTTAGTATTCCATACCCCGGAAATGGTCCCAGCTCCCCCCCCCCCGCTGAAATTATTTCCTATATATATGCCCATGACCCATACTGAGGCCGAGGACAAAATTGCGTTTTCCTCTTATTGGATAAACGGTTTACCCATTTCTTGGAAGTCTATAAATCAAGCCACGTTGAGCCTTTTTGCACGACCACCTTTAAAGTTTTCACTATTCAGATTCTGTCACTTATATGGACTATAAACAGATAGTGATCATTGTTAAAATTAATTATTTAAATATCATTTTGTATCCGCTTGCTATGTTTTGAAAATCCTCTCATCCTCCCTCATTTTTGGTCATTGCAACGGCGTATATAGAAAGTAATTTCGGGGGGGGGGGGGGGGTCTGGGAGCACCGTGGGATTTGGGGGGTATAAAATACTATCAACTTAGAACTTAGAATAGTTAGCCAACTAAAACACTATTACACCCAACAAAAAAAAAAAGTGAACTAAGTGATCCTAATTAATTTATTTTTGAGCTTTTTTAACACATTTTTACAGACGAAATCAAATTTTCGAGGAGGGCTGCAGCTCCCCTTATATACATCAATGGACCATGGTGCTATGTAGCTTCCATATTAAACTTTGTTTTATTATCTAATGGGGGCGAGGTTAGCTCAGTGGTAGAGCACTGGACTAATAAGTTGGACGAACTGAGTTCAAATCCCGAGCAAGCACTAAAGATTTTTTCTTCTAGTGTCTTCGTTCATGGGTTGAATTCGGCCTCCCTGACCGCCCCTAGGCCAACCCAGCCTTTAATTAATTTAATAATTGGTACCTTGGTGCTAATGACTATAGCAGTCGAAGCAGCCAAGAGGAAAATCAGGCGGTCAGAGCATAGTACTGACCACACTATCTCCTTTGTGTGACGTATGGTCATGAATCAGATACCTCTATAGTATAGGCCCCTCTGGGCCCTCGTGGCCTGAGGGACTGATTTTTTTTTTTTATTATTATCTAATGTTTTACCTTAATTAAGAGCTACTATTAACAATCACAAAGAATGTACCTTTTTAGATCCTTTTTTGCAGATACTGTATTCTACCAATGAATAGCAAAGTTAACCAGTCCGGTATCGGTGTCATTACACACCTCATTCCCGTCCAACAATTCATGAGTGTATATGTTCTCTTCTTGCTTTAGCTATTATTTTTGCATCCCGTCTTGTGCAGACATCCATAGTTTCGTCAAGAAGGCCATAGAACTCATCTTAGTCAATCTCACATGCGGATTCTGTAAAAGCATGAACACTAAGAATGGGGCATTTGATCAATTTTTCCTTTGCTGGAGCAGACATATTTTTGGGAATAAAAGTGTTAAGTCAATGATGAAGTACCTGGATACCATAAAATCAGTCCAAAATTGATGATGGCTGACAACTATAATAAATGGTGCAGTGTCTTTTTAGCACATGCAGAAGGAATATTGCTATTGAGGTTGCACTCATGAAAGAAGTTTCGGAAAAACATCTTTAAAACTTCATCGATCCCACCTACTCGATACCAGAAATGACCCCGTTAAAATTGATATACATTATATATATATATATATATATATATATATATATATATATATATATATATATATACCCGCCAGAGTCGTCCTACATTCCAGCACATATCACTAGTGGTGCGTTTTTTCAAACTACACATTTTCTCCAGCATTACAGCCGGCTTCCTCAGGTGGTTCAAGTTACTTGTTCGTTACCTAAAAGCACATATTATGCATCATTTACCACCTGAGAAGCCTGCTGTAGTGTCGGAGAAAATTTGTTCTTTGAAAAACCATACTGCTGGTGAAGTTGGTTTGATACTAACTATCCAGGGCATTGGTTAGGACGTGGTGGTCGATATCTACCGACCTCATGGGCTTGGATTTCTTCGCAAGGGGACACATTTATGATTTGGTCTACAGCGAGCCCATTGGCTTATGGGAGCACCTCATCTGGCGCATCAGATGGGCCTGGGAACAGATTACAGCAAAGCAATACACGATTGCTGTCCAATCTGTCAATGTGCCATGTGATGCCAGTATTACTGCAAGGGGCCAAACCTTTGAACAGTAAATTGATTTTTAGGAATTATTAGAAAAAGAAATCGTTATTTTATAATTTTGTATGCAGTCTAGTGTTAAATTCCAAAAGTTTTAAGAATAGAAAATTAATTTTTATTAAGAATTCAAAGTTTTTTGTTTTGTGTTTTATAAATTATGTTGAACTTGCAGCTATACATGGTGTCAGTTTATGTTTTATTTTAATTTTATAATCTTCTCCCTTTGTTGACCAAATATATCCATTTGTCACATTTTAAAAGTCCTTCCTCCGTGTTATTCGGCATTTTCTTGTCACCTGTCCTCGGGGGGGGGGGGGGGGATAAAAAATATAATTTTAATAATTTTTATAAAGACCTTATGAAAGACTGCCTTTTCAATTTTTTTAGTTTTTTGCGTTTTTCTCACAAACAATATATATGACAAAGAACATTCAAAGAGATATATGCCAAAGGCCATTTTTTGGGGGCCCAAAAAAAAAAACAGCCAATCTTCGGGAATCGATGCAGGATGAAAAAATTCCTTTGGCATATATCTTGTTTTTTCCTTCTTGCATATATATATATATATATATATATATATATATATATATATATATATATATATATATATATGCAAGAAGGATGGAAAATAGGATGTAGTTACCAAAATAACCATTTTTTTGGGATACAAGGAATAAAATGCTCCCTGTATATATATATATATATATATATACAGGGTGTCCCGTAAATGTCTAGTCATATTGTGGGAGGTGATAGAGGACCTTTAGGGGAACAATAAATGTTCTATGCCGATTTTGCATAAGGGAGAAAACGTTGTTTTATTGTTTTATCGAGACAAAAGTAGTTTTTAGAAGAATAATCGTCGTATGGCTCGGATTTGTCGATGCACCGTTAAAAAAAAAAAAAATAATAAAAAAAAATAAAATAATAATCGTTGTAGCTGAGTAAATGTACTATAAGACTAGTTGATGATAAACGTAAAATGAATGAATGTAAGCACGTCTATCTTACCAAAAGAAAGCTATTCAAAATTTTCTGATATTTTCTTGATATTTCTTACCAGCATTACTCCTCAATGGGCAGGATCTGAGATTTCCGGGTTTCAGAAAAACTTCCTCATTTAACCAGCTTTCCATTCATGTATCACAACCCTGTGTTATTGGAGTATGTGAATGATTTAGGAACAAAAGTTTTTAAAAAAACATGGATCTGTGAAAAGAAAATTATAAATTTTTCTTTAGTTTATTCAAAAAGCTTAAAAGAAATATTTGTTTTTATAAATAATTACTTAAATATTAAGTAAATATTTACATAAAACAATAAAAAAAGTTACTTCCACGAAAATAAAAAAAATTCCTAAAACAATAAATAAATAAAATACACATTTATTTGGAATTTATTAATTGAACTGCCTTGGGATTCTCGTGAGCTTATGTGTATTTGTTGTGGTAATTAAATATCCCATCCCTAATAAATAAGATGTAGATAGTCCTGTAAAATGTGTTCAAATGCATGATCTTGGTAAAAATAATAATTTATGAGGTTAATGTGTGATTAGGGTTCATTAATGGCCACCTCCTGGGACCAGTATTAGTTACTGTAATTAATAAATTCAAAATAAATGTGTATTTTATTTATTTACGGTTTTAGGAATTATTTTTATTTTCGAGGAAGTATTTTTTTTTATTATGGGTGAACATTTTGAATTATTTAAAACTTAAAGTCCACATCATTCATTTAGAAAAGGCCACCATGCAAAAGTTATCCAGGAGCAATATTAGACAAGACTGGGAATTTGATTTTAGAGCTCTGAGGGTCCATCCATTTTCTTAATGTATTTATGCAGAAACTTTATCAGGAAACAATTCTTTCTTTTTTGTGGCCTTGGTGTACCAAAAATAATAGTAAAAATAATAACAATATAGAGATAAGAATTAAATAAGTTTTAAAACAAAACTGCCAATGTTGCCATCTAGGAAACCACAACTATTACCAGATTGGTCTACTACTACTACTACTACTGGTTACACTATTCAGATTTTTTTATGTATATTGGGCATCCAGTATACAAGATATTTTCATTTTCTTGTTCGCAAAGGGTAAAATTTGTGTCAGGGGGTTATTTTAACCATGGCCGAATAGAGAAAATAATATTGAAGGGGGTGGGAGAATTTCGGAGGGGGGGGGCTGAGGGCATTTGGGGATATGGAATATTTAACCACTTAAAACGCTATAACAACCCAAAAACATTATTTTTTCTTTACTAAGCGTTCTTATATCATTTATTTTTAAGACATATTTTTACCAATTTCGAGGAGGGGGGGGGGCTGCAGCACCATCAGCCCCCCCCTTATATACGCCCATGATTTTAACGGCTTTGCTGTTTGATTTTCCAATTTGGTGGAGAAGTTTATGAAGTATGAATGATAATGTTGCTGATAAATAGTTTTTAGTATCCATTTTAATATTTTTGAGTCTATTGTGGACAATGTGTGGATAGTTCAAAGTCAATTGTGGTCTGTAACTGTTTATAATTGTTTTCAATCTCACTTTTCCTATTGATGGTATCTAGTTGACTTGAAATAGTGTCCTCCTTGTAATGTGTTGACATTTGGGGGACCCAATTATTTTTACACTGCCTAATCAGTGCATTTATGCACAACGGGGGTATCTAGGAAATAATTTTGAGGTGGGCTGGGAACATTTGGAGGGTATAGAATACTGCCAATGTAGAATTTGGTATATTTATTTATTTTTTTTTTAACGGCGCATCGACAAATCTGGGCCATTAGCGCCGAAGAATTTGGTACAGTTAGCCAACTAAAATGCGATTGCGCACAAAATTTATTTTTTCTGAACTAAATGATCTTATTTAATTGATTTTTAAGGTTTTTATGACACATTTTACCGATTAAATCAAAATTTCGGGGGGCTACAGGCCTCCCCCTTATATACGCCCATATGACAGCATGTAATCTATAGCATTGATGCTAAATATGGACCTATGATCTACAGATTCGCGGAAAGGCTCAGAGAGTTAGGGTTGGTTTACACTTGCTAGTTATTGCAGGATATTTATATCAGAGAGGAATTGCAACTATTGAAACCCCATGTAAAATGTATGTCTGCAATAAATTGCTCATGGTAGAATTTATTGCCGACATAAATTTTACATGGGGTTTCAATAGTAGCGATTCCTCTCTGATATAAATATCCTGCAATAACTAGCAAGTGTAAACCCACCCTTAGACGTTGGAAATGAGAAAGATTTGTCCGAAATATAACACAATACCGGGCCCGCTAAGATCAAATAGTTCTTATTAATATATTCAAATAATTTGTTGCTCTAGAACTACATTTTTCTCTTGTTTTATTTATTTTTTACCGATTCATAAATTTTACCTTGTATAGTTTCCATTATGCATTTACATTAATATATTTATTAACTGGGTAAGACAAGAAAACAGTTTGGAACTTGCATTTTTAAATGTAAGCCACAAATCGATCTTTTTTTCCCTGCCATTTTCATACTCTAGTAGGAATCTTTAATGATCACTTGCCTCAATTTCATTACACTGAGAACCTTAATTATACTTTCTAAATATGTATTTTAGTTATGTATTTATCTACTTTTGTTCAGCAAAATTTGTTTAAAATCGATTTGAATTTTCGAGTTGTAAGGGTGGATTTCAAGAACTATGATGTATTGAATATTTCTTTTTTTATTAACATTTAACGACATAAGATATATGGTAGTTGAGATATGAGAATTGATTAAAAACTCAGTTTTTAATTTTTAAGCAAAATGTTTAAATTTTGTTACTTTTAATCTAATGCCACATATAAGTGACGAGCCTAAATTAAAAAATCATTTTGTTAAATATTAGACAATGACAACATTTTTGTAAAGAATATTCTTTATTTTCATAATCCTTGATTTTGTTTGAAGCTGTCAAAGCAGGCTGTCAATTCATGAGATTCTAGTTTCGTAAGAAACAGCTGATTGGAAGTTGTTTAGTTTCCCCATGTTGGTTCCTTTCAAAGTAGTTTTTGTCATTACATTAGTTTATGATTGTGTTTTTTCGAAAATATAAAGCAGTTTACATATAATTTTCAGGGACATCAGGTCATGATTTATTTTAAGTGTGAGTTATCTGTTCATTCTTGCAAATACTGTCGGTACAAAATCCATTGTTTGGGGGCATAATAGGGTTAATCTATTATCTACTGTTATGGTTCACATTCCGTATTCTACTTGTCTTTTTAGTACAGTACACTTTCCAAATTCTTTAAACTTCACTTTATAAAGTTCTCTTGAACTAACCTTATGAACATCATCTGTTTTTTATGAATACTAATTTAACTTCTGGGCACCCTATTAATGGCTGCTATATTCATACCTCAACCTGCTTTCATATTTCATTGAAATGCCTTCCTTTTTCAAATAATTGTTATTTCCTTCTTCTTTGTATCATTGTTTAAATTATAATCATGATTCATCTAAACTTTTAATGGGTACATCCAGCACCTTTTTAACTATGTACTTGAAGATGATTTAATTTTAGGTTTAAAAAATGTGGAAAGGTGTCTGTATAGATGACTATTGCCGTCAATCTCTAGTTTACCCTGAGTGCTTAGATTACATTACCTGTCATTTTTGTGGACAAACTCACACGACTACGTCATTATTGTTTCGGTCGCCCATTGATCCTACACTAGACGAGAATCAACAGCTGCTAAAATGCTCTGTGGACAAATTCAGCCATCCTGTAAAGGGACCAGACCTCGTGAGTATTTCATCAACATTATGCATTACTTCGCTTTTAAATATTTACCCTCTATTTAATTCATGAAATTTTAAAACTTGAAATAATTGTATTATCTTATTTCTTTTAACCTGCCATTTTATTTTTGTCGCTTCAGTTTTTCCTTTTCTTTTCTTGCCACCTTTACTGCAATGTAACGGTAATAGAAGAATACTTGTTTTCACAATTAAGAAATTATGTTTTCTTTAGTGTATAGAAAGAGAATGAATATTATATGTCCATTGAAGAATTACATTAAGTCCTGCATGTTAAACCTTGCATAACAAAATCAACCAAGGACATAAACATGGTCAGAGGTAATTAGCTGGTGAGTCGAAAAATGTTCAAAATGATTTATGCTTACAGTGATCATCACATGTTGACAAAGTTGTTGGCACATGTAATGCTATTTGGCTCACTTAAATATCAATTATTTTTATTTCTTACAATAAGTGGACTTATAGGAATAGTTCGAAAGTATAAAGTGTCACCTAGGAACATGTTGTTTTTATAATTAACTATCTATCATCAACATGTATATATTGAATTTACGAATTTGCATGGTCTTATTTATTGATATAAATAATTGGACACCATGACTGTTTGGTGGACATTTTTAATTTGGAAGTTTTTAGTCTTTTTTAAACCATATAAATGCAAATTAGTTTGTTTCTGTTTATTTATTTATGTAAATTTGTAACTTTCATTGATCCATATCATACTGTTTATAATTTCTTTGAATATACTCTTAGTAACTACTTCTTCAATCTTGTGAAGACATGTTTGCTTGTCATCTGCCATTTTTCTTGTCAATCAAAGTAACAAGAAAAATAGATTTATGAAGTTCATGATACATAGCTGAAAAATTCTTATTTATTGAAATGTCGATATTAATTTGTTAGTAGCATAGATTTGTGACGGGTTATCTATAAGTTATCTCCTCTTCTAGCCAGGACATGGGTGATGCCTTTTCTTTTTCCACTTTTCAAAAACTACCTCCCCTAGTGGGAATCACTTCTCAGCATTGGACCTCCATTTGTAAACATATTAGTAGATTCTTAATAATAATGGATAAAATAATAAATTCAAAGTAGTGAGTACAAAATCATTGTATTTCGTGATTTAATATATGTCAGTTATAACATAAATGTTTCAAATAAGGAAACAACTTGACTTGCCTTTAGAGTGGTAAACAATGAAACTGAAGAAAGTTGGATTGAAATATTTAGTCTTCTCCGTAATTTGTAAAAAATAAATTTTTCTTTTGTGCTTTTAATCAAATTCATTTATTGTATTTTGGTCAAGCTGTTCACTAAATTATTTAGAAACAGTTCTTTGCGGTTTATTATAATAGATAATCTTATTGTCACACAGGTTACAAATCTGTTCTGAACTTGTCAACAATTTGAATAAGGACTAAGATAGTTGATTGTGGTTACCAACCAAGAAACAAATGTCATTATGTTTTTAATGAGTACCTACCAAAAAGAAATTGATTTGTGTAATATCGGGGTTCAATTAAAAAAAAAAAAAAAAAAAAAAAAAAATCCTTTAAGAAACATTGTAAATTATAATGATATAAAATGATGTATTTTTATAACTATTAAAGGCTTTTACAAATGCATTTTCTCTGTAGAATTATTTACAAACAGTGATTTTTTTTTAATTTTTATTTTTATTGTTGCTGATGGTTATCATTGTGTTTCTTATTAAAATAAAATAATCAATAGTGCATAGGTTGATGGAGTCAAGGTTCGGTCTTGGGATCTTATTTAAAAAATGGCTTCTTTATGAAAATATTTATGATTTTCTTTACAGCAAGAACTGCAAGGATTAATGAATACCTAATACTTTATTGGTGCCGACCTTCATAAAATGTGTCATTCATCTGAAAAGACCATTTTCACACAGTGCGACTTCAGGGCTGTAAGGATGGTGGGGCAAGATGCAAATCCCCTCCCTCTCTGAAAATGTTTCTATGACTAACCGTGCTGAGTCATGAGGATCTGATCTTGAAAGGATATTTTGGACATAAAACTTTTTAAGTGCCTGATTTTTGTGTTATTTGAAACTCTTATATCTTCGACCAATCCTTGAGTTGTGACACATGGATTCCGACCAACAAACTCAAGTAGTGTAGAGTCATCTACGACTGAAGGGTGACCTGATTATCAAGGCTTGTATTACCACCACCTGAACCAAAATGTGCCCGAGTTTCAATAAACCACACTTTCCCTTTCCGGTGCACAAATATTCCTCAAAGGAAGCAACTTGTATATGCACAAGGACTTTTTTAACAACCTAGTATATATGTCAATTCATAATATTAATTGCATTCACAAAACATTTACATTTGATCTATTACACTCCAATTCATTCACTTTGAAATTAACACGATAAATATGGTATACTCTGTTACAGATAAAAGTTATGGGTCTTTCCCATTACCACGAAAAACTAATATCACCTCTCCTGTCCACATATGGGATGGACAAGCATACTGGAAAGGCTATACTTCTCAGGATTCTTACTAACAGGTATGTGTGTGTGTGTACATTTAACTTTATTCTGTTATCAGCATTGCCCAATGTTGTAAATTATCAATTATTCTCAATTTCCAGAGCAAACCTTGACTGCAGCGTATTTTCTGATCGGGCGTTCATTCTTGAACCCCACCATCTCGATGTTGTTGGCTTCGGACGTGATCCTTCAGCAAATGAATACCTGGCAGAAACATTAAGTGCACTTTTGCCTTATAACAATAATAAGTAAGTTGTAAAACATATTACAAAGTTTTTTATATTACTCACTAACATCTGACATCCATGGTGCAGCCGGGAATTTTCTCAATGAGAATTGAAATGAGAAAAATTCCTGCTGCCGGTGGGACTTGAACCCCCATCTCTTGCATGATAATCTAAGGCATTAGCCTCTAGACCACATGAAGACCCCCACGGAGTTATTAGTACTTACTGTAGTAGATGTGACTATTTGACATTCACTGTTAATGTCAGTGTCTTCCTTTCATTGTTATTATGATTAGGTTACTTGTATCTGATGCTTGGTTCAATTTCATCGAGCAAGGCAGAAACAGAAAAAGAAATGGAAAAATGTATTGCGTTGTATGGATATATTTTTTTCCAATTCGTTTTCTCTTTCTCTCACTGTCTTATTTAGAATAGTTTTTTTGCATAAAGCAACATGTTAGTGCTGGTAGGGTTGCGTACAAAAATTAAAAACATGGTCTGCCTAATGTTTAAGGCCCTTAACTAAAGATCTGTCGGGTTAAATTCCCAGCATCAGGGCCGCCACGAGGGTTTATAGTGCCCGGGGCAATGACTGACAGAACGCCCCATCACTGGGGGTATGGAATATACTGAATACTGACGGGAGGGCCGAAAGAAGACAATAACTTTGCTTTATGCGCCCACGCTGTGTGTACCAGTGTCAGTGTGCCCATTTGGTAAGCGGCCAGCCACACATACACAAGGACTACCCTATCCTTTTAACAAAACTATTCCACCACTCTTGGTTATTACTGGGTGAAAGCGATGATTGTATAAATTAAGTATTTTTTTAAATTTTTATTCAAACTTAAAACTGAATGTTTTAACAATTTTACAGTTTACAGTCATTCATATAAATATGTGATTTTTTTTTCTCAAAGGCTCAGGCCGCCCCACTCGCCCTGCCCGGCATTATCTGACGTACCTGTATTTTTACCACATATGATAATAGTCTGTAGTCAAATGTATCAAATTCCTCTAAAAGTGAATTATTTTTCTACTTTTCTATGATTTCAATGCATGTACAATTTCTTTCGTTATTTTTTCTCGTAATAGGAGCAACTTGGTGGCTCTTCACGTTGATGGTGACGGGCACTGTTTAGTTCATGCAATCTCCAGAGCTGTAGTAGGAAGGGAGCTTTTCTGGCATCCACTCCGAGTTGGGCTCAAGCACCATTTCAATGTTAACCTCGATAAATATAAAGTAAGTTCAAATCAGCTTTTAAACATATGTGACCTTAGTTTTAAAATATCTAAGGACACTGATTATTCCATATTGCTTTTATTATTTTACCTCTTTAATCTTTACTGATGATAATTTGATTTTGTAAATATATACCAAGTTTTGTTTTCTTAGTTGACATCACTTTCCACTATATGTTTTACACTATGTTTTTTCCAATGCTATATCACATTGTTTAAAAATCTATTTACTAATTTATTTTTAGTTAAACAATTATTTTGCTTATAAAGAGCTGTTATACGTTTTTTAGTAACATTTTATTCATTATTCAAAATGAAAAATTAAAACAAAAATAGTGAATTAAGGCTCGTTTTTCTCGTTCGTTTTTTTCTTTATTGGTTTATCTCCAGCAGAGGTAATTTGTGCTATTGAAACTTTATTTTTTATTTCTGTATAGTATGTTTATGGTTGGGGACTGAGGGTTCTATAAACTTTTTATGCTTAAGGGTCTTCAAATCTTATTTTATTTTTTGTTGTGACATTTCGGCTCATGCTATTATCAGTCTATATAAAAACAACTAATTTATAATTACAAAAATTCAAGACGAATATTCTTCCACTTTTTTATACACAACATGTTGTTTATGAAACATCCCTTGTTTTTATTTTCCCTCTCTCTCTCTCTCTCTCTCTCTCTCTCTCTATATATATATATATATATATATATATATATATATATATATATATATATATATATGTGTGTGTTGTTATTTCCATAAAAAATAATAAATCTATTATTAGCTATTTTCAAATGGATACAATTGATTTTTATTAAATATCCTTTCACTCATTCTGAACAATATCATATTATATATCTTCAGTTTGAGAAATTTCATAATTTTTACTAGGTAAAAATAATTCAAGATTACGACTGTGTTTTCACATAATAAATGAAAAAAAAAAAAAAAAAAAAAAAAAAAAAACAACAAATAAAGCAATTTTCTTTCTGTGAATATTCTGGTATATATTATTTATCAAAATGAATGTTCCATTTTTAAGTTATCACTTTTTTTGAATAAATACATATCTGTACCTCAGAGGTAAAGGATACCACGTCACATATTTGTAATTGTTCAGGAGAGCCAATTTTCCATAACCTTGAACTATTAAAATTTGTTTCTTCGGTACTTAAAGAAAAAATTTAAAGAATTTTTTTTACATTGTTATTGGCATTGATAGTTAATTGGAAGTATTCATAGACAAACAAAACCAAGTCCTCCACATGGTATCTTTTGCCTCAAATGAAAACAGACATGATTTTATTTTTCACTGTCATATCTTAGTTATTTATGGGAACAGGACATAGTGCACTATACCATGACATGGATGGAAAAATCCACATTAAGAACATGTTGTTAAATCAATTTAACAAAAAAATAGACATGGTGTCCTTTACCTCCAGGGTACAGATATATTAATAACAAATTCTTGTTGACGTTTTATATTTCTGTTTATAACTCAGTTCCTGTTACAGTTCACTTAATTATTTTCTCTGTAAACCGCAGTCTCTATTGGGGAACTGGATAAGCAACCAGGAATGGGGGAGTATCATTGAGGAATGCGAGCCTAACTACAGTCCTGCTGATGGGAGTATGGTTGGTCTCCGAAACATACACGTCTTCGGTCTTGCTAACCTCCTTCGAAGGCCAATCATACTCATCGATAGTCTTCAGGGAATGAAAGCATCTGCTGATTATGCAGGTGCGGATAAAGTTCCTCTATTTATTTATTTCTTCAATTATGCATCGGGTACAATGCGAGTGGCAGAGCGGTGCCTCTAAAATTATTTTTCAGCTGGATTGGAGTAGGAATGGGGGAGGACTGACTACAATAGGCATAAGCAGCTTGCTGCTCACCGCTCACCCCAGACATTAAATTTTGCTTGCCACTCTCAGTTGTGTTCAAGCTTTTGACTAGTGAACATGGCAGAAAAGAGGGGTCCCCCGTGGTCTAGTGGCTAGCGCCTTAGATTCATAAGCGGGAGATGGTGGGTTCGATCCCCACTGGCGGCAGGAATTTTTCCGCGGCTCGTGGCTAATGGCCGTGATTTGTCGAAGTGCCGTATAAAAAAAAAAAAAAAAAAGAAAAAAAAAAAAAAAGAAAAGAAATTGGCTGATAATGATTGTGTGCTTTTAATTTCAAGGTGCAAAGTAGACATGCCTATGGAATGACAGAAACAGTGATTTTAAAAATACTATCATAACCAAGAAACTATAGGAAGAGGTTGGGCATTAACCTTGTCAGATATCTTTATTAAATAAACATTTAAAATATTAATTTTTTTAATTAATATTTTAATTAAAAAAAGTTGACTGGACGCGATGACGGAGACTGAAAGAAATTACGCTCTGCCGCTCACCAGTCTACCAATCGTATTGTACCCGAGACCATTATTCATTCAAATTATCTGATAGGAAGCCTTTTATTATTAATGTTAATAGAGTTTCCAACTTATTTTAGCTGTATTCCTTCCTGGACTGAATCCTCCTATGGCCTGCCGAGACAAAGCTGGACGCCTTAACTCACCACTTCTTCTTGCGTGGTCTTCTTCTGCTAGAAATCATTACGTTCCAGTAGTACCTATCAAGAGCAACGGTATGCCATTCTTTCTTTCTTCTGTAAAAATGTATGAATATCATTTCTTTTTCAGCTTTTGTGTTTTCACGTTTGTTGGTGTTGGTCTCCCCACTCCTAGTGGTGGTGGAGGTTTTCTAGTTTCTCGTGTTGACGGGAGGGAGCTTCCCATTCCATGAGTCAATATCTGTATTGCCTCACTCTACGATTTTTTAATGAAATCTCAGAAAAAGTAACAAAAAATTAATGCAAGGAGCAGGAAGCCAATACTCTCCCAGGAGGGAAGACAGACCAAGATCAATTGGAAAGAAAGGATACTTCTTGATGTATTCTCTACCTAAACATATTGTGCTGCTCTTACTCTCCAACGATACAGAAGGCATGCAGATATACAAGCAGTCCAGTCCCAGAAAGGCTTAGGCCAATAAGGCTCTATAGTCTCAAAAAAATCGGTAGTCTCAGTGTCTGTGTGCATGTCCCTAGCCTGTTCTATAATATTCTAATTCAGCGCAAAACTATATTTTTCTGTTTATTATTCTTCAATTTGGAACAATTCTTTCATTTTCACCAGCTGTTTATGTAATGACATATCCAGAACTATAATCTTCACCGTCATCACAGCCATCTTGAAAAGTATTACACTCCTCATAAACTCTTGTTATACTCATATCAGAAACACAAAATTTTTAAAACTCTTTATTCAATTTTTCTAGTAAAATAATTCAATAGTCGCCACCTCTAAGCTCTAAATATAATATTCTTGATACCTGACAACAGACTGAACATACAATATAACTACTAGTGTATAGATATATTTCAGACATGTTTACAAAACAACAACAACAAAAAATCGCACAAACCATAAGTAAGCATCGTACAGAATTTTTAAAAAAATGCCTGATACGTTTTTAATATACCTTGTTTATTAATTTCACAGGTGTTCTGAAGTCTGGATTCCTGTATGAGTTTTTATTTTTAATATTTTGTTTTATATTTTAAACATTTTAGATTCTCAGCCTCCCAGATTGCCTCGGAGTTTTCTCCCTGAAGTTTGGGGTTTCCCTCAATCTCTTCTTGATACATACATTCATTTTGATGACCAGAACTGCCTTACGTTAGGTAATTTCTTATTGTATCACTTTTTAGAAAAAATATTGTTGTGTTGTATATTCAGAATTTATGTAAGTTGAAACTTGCCTCTTTATCATTAATAATTAATTTTGGAAAGAGGGCCTCTTTCCGAACCTTTGCTCCTTCTTCAGTGATATTACAAGTGATCCTTTAAGACTGTGCTGAATGAGTTAATTATTATTTTTAGGAGGCGAAGGACTTAACAATTTCCCCCAGACATACTTATTGAAATTAGTCTCTGCCATGGATGAACTGTTTGTTATGAAGAATGGTGTCTCTCCTGCTCTTATAGCTGATCTGTACCAGTTTCAATTTCGAGAAAAGGTAAATAATTTTATTTATTTTTTCAAATTTCTCTAAAACTCTTAAAATTGTTGAAGTTGAGCAAACTTCAAGCATTCTGTTTTTTTTTGTTTTTTTAACAGAAGTGCATATGTTTTGAACTTCAAATCACAAAGTAACAATATTGGAAAAATTGTGTTACATTAAATACAGCTATTAAAAATAAGTGAATTATTCTCTTCTATATTTGACGATGAACATTTTGTCTTTCCTTTTTTCAATATATCAAGGTTTGATAAGCGTATATCATGGGATGTATTTATAATCCAATTAATACTTAGGGAGATATTTATACTAATGCTAAGGAGGAAGAGCAAACCCACTCAGTGCATAAACCCCAAAAAAGTTATTAATATCTTTCATCATGGGGTCCTTTGTTAAAACAAAATGAAAGTTTTTTTTCTCCCCAATCTAACAATTCTCTTCAACAGCAACTTTATGACCAGTTTTCCCCGACTTACTTCATATTAACCCTTTCTCTATCGTTGACTACTCCAGCGGTCGAGAGCGGCTGGGACCTGTAAACCTTCGACTTTAGAGCTATCTATCATTACCTTAGCATACTTCTAGTAGTACTGCCTGTCACTAGAGGTTAGTTGAATGAAGTTTTTGGCCTTGTGAGCTATTCAGGTATATTATAACTTGTTATCCTCTCAGCCTTGACAAATTACCGTACGTTCATACACCTCTGCCCAACCCCAAAGGCATGTTTATTGAATTATTGAGTATATATTTCACTTGTTTATTAATCCTAACATATATGACAAAAGGTAAACAGATTTTTTTTATTTTTTTACATGTATACAATATAACTTTTTTATAACATTTAAAAAAAAAAAACGTTATTCAACTTAAAAATAATTCAAACTCAAATTTAATTAGAGATAAATAAAAATTAATAATAGCAAACAAACCAAAAATCAGAATTATAAAAGATGAGATTTAATTTGGTGAGGAGATTGCTCAAAGTCTAGGCGCCAAGGCTGGGTGCAAGTATCCCGTACATGAGAACCCTTCAATGTGCGTTTGTCTTGGTAGAGAAAGGGTTAAACTCTGGTTCAGCTATGAACACAGCTATGATATTAATTCTAACACTCTGAAATAGATATTAATATATAAATAAATACATATAAATAAATATATATATATATATATATATATATATATATATATATATATATATATATATATATATATATATTGTTATAATATAAAAAATAAAAATAATTAATAGCCACAAGTTGATGTGCCAAAATGTTATAATATAAAAAATAAAAAGAAATATTTTTAATAAGTTTATTTACGTACGCCTCTACGTTAGGAGCCAATGTAATAAAAATTTTATAATATTTAATTTTAAAAACTCTTTATCTCAGGGGTCGGGTTCGAGTCCAGTAAAGTAAAACAAAGATAATTTTTTAAATAATAAAAAACCAAAACAAAAGAAAAACTCATAGATAAGTTATATCCAGGCATAGATAAACAAGTATTACCTGATATAAAGCCAGCTCGGTATTAACTGTATAGGACCGGATCTTCTTTACAACTGTATCTTCTTTTCACTGAACTGCACTTATGAGATTGTATCTTCTTGTAAACTGAACTGCTTTTAATAGACTGACATGTATGTGACTGTTTGTAACCGACTGTACTAGAGCTGCATCCGGAGTGGCGTTGTTTCTTGGCGGGAGCGTCATACCGGTCTCCCCAATGCTACCTGTATCGACTGCTAGACAAATATAACAAATAATATTTGCTTATCCCAGCAACGAATCCAACATATCAATGAGCTTTTTTGGATTTTCAGAATTTTCTGTGTTAGTTTTTTAAATTAGAACTTTTTATCTTCGATGAAAGTTAATATAAGAAAAATTTATTTGTTTTTTATTTTCCGCAAACCTTGTATTCGTCTTTACCCGCCTTTTTTACCTTTAACGGTTATTCGAATTTAAAACTTTTAAATATGTAATGTAAAATATCATTACTATATATATATATATATATATATATATATATATATATATATATATATATATATATATTTTAAGAGTTTTAAATTCGAATAACCGTTAAAGGTAAAAAAGGCGGGTAAAGACGAATACAAGGTTTGTGGAAAATAAAAAACAAATAAATTTTTCTTATATTAATTTTCATCAAAAATTAAAAGTTTTAAATTAAAAAACTAACACAGAAAATTCTGAAAATCCAAAAAAGCTCATTGATATGTTGGATTCGTTGCTGGGATAAGCAAATATTATTTGTTATATTTGTCTAGCAGTTGATACAGGTAGCATTGGAGACCGGTATGACGCTCCCGCCAAGAAACAACGCCATTCCTGATGCAGCTCTAGTAGAGTCGGTTACAAGCAGTCACATATAGTGCAGTTTAAAAGAAACAACACCACTCCGGATGCAGCTCTAGTACAGTCGGTTACAAACAGTCACATACATGTCAGTCTATTAAAAGCAGTTCAGTTTACAAGAAGATACAATCTCATAAGTGCAGTTCAGTGAAAAGAAGATACAGTTGTAAAGAAGATCCGGTCCTATACAGTTAATACCGAGCTGGCTTTATATCAGGTAATACTTGTTTATCTATGCCTGGGTATAACTTATCTATGAGTTTTTCTTTTGTTTTGGTTTTTTATTATTTAAAATTATCTTTGTTTTACTTTACTGGACTCGAACCCGACCCCTGAGATAAAGAGTTTTTAAAATTAAATATAAAATTTTTATTATATTGGCTCCTAACGTAGAGGCGTACGTAAATAAACTTATTAAAAATATTTATTTTTATTTTTTATATTATAACATTTTGGCACATCTACTTGTGGCTATATTAATTTAATTTTTTATAATTATAACAATATATATATAAATAGATATTATAGATATATAAATAAATAGATATTACAGGGTGTCTACTGAACGAAAAAGTCATGAAAATGTCACAAAATTGATAATAAGGCACGGAAATCACGAAAAAGTCATGAATTTTGAAACCATGTCACGAAATTTCAGTTTATACCAGAATCTAACGTATTCCCGGTACTTGGGCGCATTCATAATTGTTGCCTTTTTGCATTCTTAAATTGTTGCAGACTTAAATATTGAAATTAATTAATTAATTAACTAAATTATGTACTTTTACAATAAATATTCAGTTAGTCATATTTTTAGAAATTTTGAATTCTGCTACATTTGGTCAATATTTTTGAGGCTCCTAATTCCATAGTCATTCTATAATTTTTAGTGTAATCATTTCTTCACTTCTGAAATTAATTTAAGTATTCTCTCTAATATAAGATGTACATTTTTTGCAGTCTTATTAATTGTTTAAGTATACATATGTAAAAATTGTAAGCTTATAGATATCATGGTAATCTGTGTAAGATTACAAATAATTTTAAGCTATTTGTTAAGGCTTTTTCTTTTTGATTCATATAATTTTCTTTTTAATGGGAATGAAATTTGCTTTTCAAATCATGAAAATATCACGAAAAAGTCCCAAAACTGGCTTTCACAAAAGTAGTAGACACCCTGTATTAATTCTACACTTATTAGTAAATAGTGCGTGCTTTATTAAATATTTTTTCTCTTTTAGTGTCGACCAGGAGAGACGATCCCTTGGTATAGTAGGTTCGAAGAGTTATTGCCTGCTTGTCAGTCAGCTGTCCAGGAAGGACGAGTGGTTCAATGCCTTTCATGTTCTGCAGTCAGTCTCCTTCCGATCAGGGGGCATTGGCTGAGGGCTGGTGGCGTTCTTTATCAAGCCGCTTCTAAAATGTCTGGTTTCCTCACCGACGGCTTTGAATATGTCTTCAGGAGTAATCTATGCATTTCACCGGTAAGTTTAAAGAGCTGTGAATAAAAATAAAAGTGCTATTAAAATAAGTTATTTTGCTGGTTCTCAGTTGCTTAAATTTCTTGCTTTAATGAGTTAAATTAACTTTTTTTCATAAATATATTAGGGGAGGCATGGGCATCCATCAGAATGACTTAAAATTTTCAAGCTATCGCTGTTCAGTTCTTTCTAGCGTAGTACCGCTATTTTTCTTTGCTCTCTCTATGAAAAACTTCCCATTTTTCTCCCCTCCCCCTCTATATTTGCATTGTAATTAAGTATATGGCCATTCTAATGTTTTTTATTATTATTTGATAATTATTTAGTTAATTTCAAATAGCAGACCTTCTATAAAGTTTACAAGTAATTACAAAATATTTCTATCAATCTACTGTGATGGTGTTGATTGTATCCCACCACTGCCACCAAAATCTGTCGGAGATTCGGGGGCTATGAATGAAAGGCAGCCTGTAAGTAGTTGCGTGTATTGATAGGACAACTGGCCTGGACGGGATGAGCGATAGAGAAGAGTGGAGAGTGTCGAGCGTGGAGTCTAGTAGAGAGTAGATGAGAGTGAGGGGGGGGGGCTTGGATTTAGCCCAGCCTAAATAGGCAGGTAGGATTGGGGAATCGTGGGAGAGCACTGCAGGTCTCTAACTGCTGATGTTCAATTCTGCTGAATAGTTTCTGCGTTCCTTCTTTTCCTATGCTTTTCCTCACACTACTTATCTCCTCTCCTCATGAAAAATAATTGTCATTGATGTACTTAATAAAAATCATTACTGTACTTGATTGTACATTTTGTCTCTTTGGTCTTTCTCAGTGTGGTTGAATCATTGTATTGTAGCCTGTTCAGATAAACCCAGGAGTTCAATTGCGCATGTGCGAATGCCTGGGCAGGAATTTATCTCTGAACTCTCCCTTCTGTTCCGCCATTTGCAAAGCCTTTTAATGATCAAACCCTTTACGTGAATCACTATAAAAAATGATTATGTCTCGTTTAGGAGCAGGAAAGGCTTTTAGAGGCCAGGCAAGGAAGATAGTGTTTAATGTTTATCAATACTTAGCTAAAGCTAAGGCTGAAAACAATTTAAACTATAACGTTGCCGATTCCACAAACGAGGCGACTGGAGTAAACGTTGAAAACTGATAAGGTTATAGACCCCGCCCATTCTCTCCATTTCCCCCACCAACTAATCAAACAAGCTATAGTTTAAAAGCATTAGTTTCGGCTAAGTATTGATAAACATTAAATACTATCTCCCTTGCCTGACCTCGTAAGCCTTCCTTGGTCCTAATCAGAAATAATCAGTTTTTATTGAGTTCCACGGAGTGTGACGTTCATTGAAAGGGTAATGCAAATGAAGGAACCTTCAGGAATATTTCCGTCAGAATTTCGCGCATACGGGATTTCATCTAACTGAATGGGCTACAACAGAATTTGGAAATCAGTTAGATACTATTGAATAATTCAAAAAATAAATGCAGTTTTTTTTTGTTTTGTTTTTATTATTAAGTTTAATAATAAGATTTATTTATTACTGCTTTCCTCTCAAATATTTTTTTGTCAACCCTTTCCTGTACCTATAAAATGCACCTACCTTTGGGATTACGGGTTTGGTAACTTTTTGTTTTAGTATAAATAAAATTGGTAATTTTTGTATATTTTATTGTATTTTTTTTTTTTATGTTACAGTGTTTTAGTTTCAAGTACAGTTCAGATATGGATTTATTAGTAGTACATAAAATTGATCCAAATTCTGGATGCCCTTTCTGCCAAGAGTAAGTATAATATTTTTATTTTACTTTCTTCTCATATTGTCAGTCTATTGTTGGGTTCAAAGCCCATGATGGCCAAGGTACACAGCTTAATACAACATTTTGTATGGACGTATTTATCATTTGTAATGTAAGTAAATGTTTTTTTTTTTTATTTAGATGTTCTTTGAGGAAAGTGCTAAATGATGGATCAGTCCTTTATGAAAACGGTGACAGGACATTAATTCCTGTTACTGATCCTTCCAAGACCCGTTGTGGCTGTGGTGCTAAACACTTTTGGGATAAGCAACTCTATGACAATCCTCCAATATTTGTATGTATTTTATGCATAATATTACTTTAGTAAAAAGTCATAAATATACTTAAACCTTTTATAAAACTAGGTTATAATCAATCTAAAATGGATTGGCGTTGTTTGAGCAACAGAGAATTTAAAAAAATTATACCACCAACCTTTAGAAGAAGTATTTAACTGGATTTTTTAAAACATACTAATAATGGATTGTAAATTATTTTTTTATTGTGCGAATTTCAGTTCTCTTTAGATCTGACTTGGAATGGAATCAATATTCGAGAGCGAGTCTTGTGGTTCGAAGGAGAATCGGATGAAAGCCTTAACAGCAGTTTATTCGAGACTGCGACAGCCATAATCAGGAAACGTTTCTCTCAGACAAGACTGGCTGGAAGTTCAAGCTCGTCTGGGAGTGGTAGCCCAACCAGTAGCCTTATTCTCGACGATTACGAACTCAGCAAACTCCATGACTACATCACTGAAGAACTCTTGGAGAGGACGAGTTCATTTCCAAAACAGGTGTGTTTCAATATATTACATTACTATTCTACATTTTTTTATGAATAATTTAATGGTGGAAAATGTATTTATATCTCTTAAGGGGTGATGAGAGTGTAATTTGCGGACTATGTCCTCAGTCACAATCTCATTAACCTCATCTAATCAATTGAATTTGTACATGTCATAAAAGAGCATAAAACATTTCTTATAAAAAATTTATGTTTTTTTTTTTTTTTTTTTTTTTTTTTTTTTTTATATTAGTTTTCATTATAGAAGCAACACAAAACGTCAATAATAACATAATTTACATGTCAGTTCATTTATTTATCCCTCGAGGTCATGCCTGTTTATATCCGTACCCTTCTCAACACGTTTGCGGCTAAACCGTATGACGTAAGGTCTTTTCCCCTGGCTGAGTTTTTTTTTTTTTTTTTCCAAAAATGTTATCGTTATCCAATGCTTTAAATCTATCAAAACAAATTTTACCAATTTGAAAAGTTTTCAGTGGTAAAAAATGCCTGTCGAACACCCTTCGATAGGCGCCATTTGAAAGGGAATTCCTCCCAGATGGGTGTCTGAAAGGCATTTTTTACTAGTGAAAAATAAACAAATCTAGAGAAATTTGTGACGGAACATTTTTAAAAATAAATAAATATTTTTTATAAAAAATATCTTTAACCTTTAGCTCTTGAGGAGAGGTGGACTATGGGTTGCGGTGCTTATGTGAATGTGAGAGACAATATTTCAAACATCTTTTAGACTTGTGATGTGTAAGGTCCTTGTTACTAAAAACAAAGAAAAGGATAATAATGTACAAGGGATTTTGCATGTACCTGAATATATTTTCAATCTAAAGGATATATTACCCAGGTAATAAAATATGTTACCTGGGAATTACCCTTTCACGATTGAAGGATATACTTGCTAAGAAAAGCGTTTCCCCAGCTTGCGATTTTCAAGCATTCCATTTCCATAAAAACATAATAATAATATCAACTAATTTGAATAGAAAAATAATAATAAATGTTAATTTGTATAGATTTTTTTTATATTTATTTACAACTGGTGATTTGTACTATTCACCCTGAGCAAACAATAATAATGTAATTTGTGGATGTCTGAAAAACGGAAATCAATTAATTTAAATAAATAGTGTGCTCATAGTAATTTTTAAAAAAAGATCCGAACTGTTTGGGAAAAATGCAAAAAAGATTTTTTTATCATCGTAACAGGATAATGGCGATTTGTAAGAAAACTTCGGTAGTGTGTTGAAAAATAGAAAATTCCAGTGGCAGGCCGGTCAGGTTTGAAGAAAACCTCTTTATAATGGCTGCGAACGAGTAAGGAGTTGTTTCAGTGTGGCGAGACAAACACAGGCTGAATTGAGGGATCACCGCCATTTAGTAGGAGACGCTACTGTCAAATACCCTTCGACACCCGCCATTAAGGTCTTAAGTCTGCTCTTCTCTTGTTCTATTTACCGAACCTTCTCATAATCATTACCTCGCCTTGCAATAATGTAGCACTACTTGTTCTTATTATTACTTATTTTATTTCAATTAACGCCCGAATTGTTTTTCCGTGTGTTTTTTTTATTGATATCTTCTCTTTTCTAAGTTATCTAGTTACGCAAACTATCTTTGACCTAAAACATTCTAATTAGCCTTGTAATATTCATTATACTAGTAGATTTTATAACTATGCATTTTAGGAATTAGATCGTGTAATATTTCTGTAAAAAGAAATATTTACAAACAAAAAATTGTCTACTTATATTTCAGTTTTTCAAATAATAAAGTTGGAATTTCTAAACAATTAAATGTGTATATTAATTATTAATAATTATACTATTTATTCAAATGATAATTATAAATTGTAATTTGGTTTTATCTTTCTAGCCTGCAGAGAATGCAAAGAGGCCACATCCTGAGGAAACTTACGAAACCCCAAGGAAAAAGCAAACAAGGGAAGATTGCTCTCCACAACCTTCAACAAGTTCTACATAAAGATATTTTATTATTTTGAAAGAAAAATTTACTGAGATATTTTTCCAATCAGTTTATTGTTATTTTATAATACGATTTTGCTTTGTTCATTCAAAAGTTCTTGATCTCTTGCATCCAGTCATATTTTTTTTTTTTTTTTTTTAGTTCTGGTCTTATTACATTAGATTATTTAAAAGTATTTTTATATATTTTTTCTTAAACTTGTTTGTATTTTTTTTTTATTTATTAAGACCTTTATCGCTGCATTTGAAGATAATGTAGGGTTAAGGAGAGCTCTCATTATATACATTGAGCTCTTATTATTTCTTGTCAATGTTTTGTCCAGTAAGGCATTTTTAGGGTTCTTTACATAATTTTCTATAACTTACAGCCAAAATTTCCGCAAAGTATAAATATGTACACTTTTTATAAATCATTTATTAAATTTATCAATGTTTAATGGTTACAGGTAGAAATCACAATATTTTTTTTTTTTTTTTTAAACCCATCTAATGAGACCTAATTATTATTAATAATGTAAATAGACCAGATAAGGTTTATTGTTAAGGGAAATGTTTATTATTTGCCTTTTACCTTATTTTGAAAAACTAAAAAACTTAGTAAACCTCAAAAATGTCCCTAGAAATCTGAACAAATTTACTCAGGTTTTATTAAAAAAAAAAAAAAAAAAAAAAAAATGGTGCGATGGCCACAGAAGATGATGCACCATAAAAAATTGATTTTAGTTTGAAAATGTATGATGATAAATAACAATCAAATAAGAATACTTTCCTTAAAATGTTAAACCTAGTCTATTTAAATTTATCTTTCAGTTGTAGTCTTATTTGGTGGATTTTAAATATACGTAAAAATATTTCAATCCTTAGTTTGTAGTAAATGATTTTATTTTTATTTAGTAAAAAATATACATTTTGTGGTTAAACAATTTAGTTAAATTTGATTAGAACTCTGAAAATGCCCAATATTAAGCAAAACATTGTCAATGAATCATAGAACAACTGTAATTTTGATCCTACATAACTTCTAATTATTTTTGTTTGGTTTTTATGTTATAATACGGTTGGATCTTGGTATATCAAATTTAGGGGTTTACAAAAATTTTTCGATTACTTGATATTTACATATGCTCTATTTTAGTTGAAATTCCACATTTATCAAAATCACTTTACCTGGAATACAAATATTTTCTCTCTTTCATGACAAGCAAAGTTTAGAGCAGAACTGGGAGTGGCTGAGTCAGTATAAGGGATCTGAGTATCTGTTAAACAAAGAATTTTGTGTTACATGCCTCGTTAAGCATTCTTGGCATTGCAGATTGAACTAACTGCTCTTCTCCATAGATAAATTTATCCATTTGTAAATGTTTTCTTGGCTCTCCAGGTGATATATTTTCTTTGAAACCATTTTTTTTTTTTTTTTTTGTTTTTTTTTTTCAAAATTTATAAGCAGTTTTCTACGTCAAATCTTGCAGGAGTTTGACAAGGTTCAATAAATAAAGATTTTTTAAATAAAGTTCATTCTCTAGGAGCCCAACTGTATTTTAATTGTTTTTGAAGTCTTTCCAACTAGTGTTAGGACTTGTTGAAATTGTTCAATTTGTTTTCTTTATTTATATTTTATTTTATTTTTTGTTATATCGGAACTCTTTAGGATTAGTGTTCTTTGTTTGCATATTTTTTTTCACACTTTTTTAAAAATTATTCTCTTATTTAGATTTCATTATAAAAACATGAATAATTTAAAATGAAGAATGTGTAACCACGCACACAAAGAATATAAAAAGTGTGCCACATACTCTCTGTATAAGTACTGTACAGAAATATTTCTATACCTCAGTTGCATTTTAAGGCAATTTTTTTTTTTTTTTGTTAACTAGTTATATAATAAAATGGCTCCTTAGGCTTTGTAGAATTCTAGAATTGTAGAAGTGTGAAGCTAATATTGTAAATATCAATACTTTGAGAAACATATGTTTTGCATTATATTGCTGAATATCATTAATTTCTTGACCAGGAATAATAAAAGTTTATGAAAAAAACAAAACAAGTATTTTATTTTTATTAATTATATTGCTAGTAAAATAATTATTATATAACTTGTATAACCTAATAATCATAGGACTTGATTTCATGGAATTATATGCATATAAATTGTGTACATAGTTTTGCATAAACAATTATACAATGTATTTTTTAAATAAATATTTATTTATGCAACAGTCTGAGATGAGGGGGAGTAGCGAACATCTCTTAGTTATAATTCTATCATATATGTTTGTGATATGAACAGTAAAACTAGTAAACCAAACATTGCTAATTTAGTGCAGTATATCATGTGATCTGTTTCATTTTATAATACAGATAAACTGAATAAATAAAGTGTTTATTTACAAATTTCTTTGATATATTTTTGCGCTGTTTAAAAAAACGTTCCACATTTAGCTGTTAAATAGAATAATTATTTATAAAAAAAAAAAATAATTTTCTATCAAGATAATCATTGCTTGGAGTTTAAAGAAACATATTGTTCTAAAAATAAAAATGAGATCATATCTGTTTTATTCAGTCGAGAAGAGCCATCATTTTTTTCTCTCTCTCTCTCTAAAGTTTTATTTCTTTGGATTTCCCCCTCAATACTTAATAATTTCCCTAAATCTTCCTAACCTTGATTTCATTTTTTTGTATTTGCCTTTTCTTGTTATCATAGAAATCACTGAGGCTGTGGTGCAGTTTAGAAAATTAAAGAAGTCGAATTAATATGAGTTTTTTCACAAGACATCGTAAACAATTGAGATTGTCGGGGCTGAGCATCAAAGTAATTAATTAAACTCAATCTTCAGCTGGACTGCATTTATTTCCTAAGTTTAAACTGGTGCTCTTACACTCAGATTTCCCAAGGCATATCTCTTTTATATTTTATTATTTAAAAAATAATTTCTTATAAAAATATTTTATTTGTCTAGTGGGAAGTCGTAATTTTTTTTTTTTTTTATCAAGAGTTCTCTCGCAAAAAAAATCATATTTAGCGACAAATCATATATCCAAATATGTAATAAGTAAATTAAGTTCTCAGTTCCTAGAAATGAGGGGGGGGGGGAAGTTTGTATTATTTTTTTTTATTAACACTTTGACGTCTGGTTGTAGCAAAAACAATGGCAGAGTTAGAATAGTATAAAAAGAAACAAAATAAGGCAACACATCTGTCTCACCAGTCATCAAAGTGTTAACATTATTCCTTAAGCTTTGCTAATGTTCCAGAAGTCAATGCACCATAAAACAAATATCCTTAAAATGATTTAGGCATTTGTTTGTCTGGTTAGCTTCCACGAGTCTTCCTAACCTTCTTTTCAGAAATAAATGAAAATTATTATTGATGAAATTGATATTTAATAATTTCAGTAAGTCTTACATTAAAGTTGAATAAAAAAGAATTACTTCAAAAATTAAAAAAAAAAATGCTGGAATAATTTTCATTTATTTCTGATAAGATTGACAAAATTAACATTATATTAGTTTTATTTATCAGTTGTTTTTCCCCTAAATTTCCAATCAAATTATGAAATTGAGAGATAATCTCAGTTCTGAGTATACCCTTGAAAAGATAATTAAATTTAACAACTTCTTTGAGATTCGCAGTTAGAATATTTTTTGGTGATTCTCTAAAATCTGTCGCTAACTGACTAGACTTTTAACTAACTGACTAGTCTAGCTAATTAGACTTTTTTTTAAGAAAAAAAGATTGACAGTTAGTAAAATATACTTGTGAACATAAAAGAAAATGTAATACTGATTTCAAAAAAGTAAGACAATGTTGAAAAATAATGTGTACAAGCAGAGAAAATTGAGGTTTTTCTACAAAAAAAAAAAAAAAAAATGCGTTTTTTTTCTAAACAAACTTTAGAACAGCATATCTCTGAAACAAAATAGTATAGAAACATGTGGTTTGCAGGGTTTAACTACATTTTTGGTCTAGTTTCACCCTTGAGTATTGTCATTTACTTACAATACACCCTGTGTTTATGTATGTATATGTGTATATATATACATAAAAAAAAATCAGTCCCGTAACAGGCCACAAGGGCCCTGAGGGGCAGATACTATAGAGGTATCTGATTCATGACCATACGGTACACTAGGGAGATAGTGTGGTCAGTACTATGCTCTGGCCGCCTGATTTTCCCCTTGGCCGCTTCGACTGCTAGAGTCATTAGCACCCAAGGTACCCATTATTAAATTAATTAAAAGGCTGGGTTGGCCTAGGGACGGTCAGGGAGGCCGAATTCAACCCTTGAGTGAAGACACTAGAAGAAACAATCTTTAGTGCTTGCTCGGGATTTGAACTCAGGACCTCCAACTTATTAGTCCAGTGCTCTACCACTGAGCTAACCTCGCCCTGTGTGTGTATGTATGTGTTTAAATATATATATATATATATATATATATATATATATATATATATATATAGGTAGAGAGTGAGAGACCACACACCGATAGTGGAACGTCAACATTTCTCACCAGCTCTTCCGGATTGTGTCACCAGTTTGATATCATAGCTGGTTTTCCTCCCTATCAATAGGAGATGCATGCTAATGAAAAATGTTATTATGGTAATCAAATAAAAAGTGTTTTTTTCGGTCACATTGTTTATTATTTTATTATCAGTATATTTTATTGGAGCCTGAAAATATATATTTAACCATGAAAACAAAATGAGCATTTAATATTAACACAGTAGGAAAATAACAGTAAACAAAAAATATCAAGTCAACAATATTTGATTTCATAAATATATCTTTAAAACCAGCCTCTTTTTATTAATATATGTATATATATATATTTTAAATATCTAAGTAATATACACACCTACATCAATATAAACAATCCATTTTTACATTGCACATACAAATACTTCAAATACCTTGTCCAATTAACAGGCCTTTTAAGTGTAATTTTTATTTGTTGGTTATTTATAACTTTTGTCTTTTTTAGTCTTTCATTTGCTAATAAAATATCTATTTTACAAAGTATAAGAAGTATGATCATTTCTTTATGATAAATCACAATTCTGTCAATCTACATAATATTATCAAGACCACATACCTTTTTTTACGTAAGACATTTTTTAAATGCCTCATTAAAATTATACAATAACTATACATCAAAGTGAAAAATATTTACAGCTTATTTTATTAAACACAGAATTAAGGTAAAATACATTAAACCGGATGTTGAAAATTAAAACAACAACAAAACATGATAAAATGTTAAATAAAGTTTTTACATTATGATGGGTATCTTGAAGGATTGTACATATGTGGGGGGAGGTTTCCAGGCACCTGAAAGATAAATTTTATCTATTAAAATCCAAAGTAATAAGTACATGAAAATTGCACATTAAAATGGTGAAAATTCAGATTATTCACGATGGGAAAATTCAGATATACCAATGGTTTTTGAAAGATTACTTTAAAAGGCTACTGTTCTAACCCCCATGTATGCCTCTGGAAATGGAAGGTAAATTACTTATATTTTTCAAGGAGCAATATGATTGAACTAATAACTTCCAATCATCAAGTTAAATTTTTAAAGTTCTTTCTGATTGGAATAACTTCATAAATTGACAATAAAAATGAAGATGTTGAACAAGAAATTAGATGCGAAGCGGGAATAAAAGAGACCATTCGTGACACTTTTGAGAGGATTGGGAAAGGGATTTCGAAACCTTTAAAAATCACTTGAAACTGTCAACTGACAAATTTGTTTTTCTGCACAGCTATCATTAATTCACAAACGAGAGAAAGCTTTCCTGATAAAACAAAGTAATAATATAGAATAATTGTGTTTAAACAATTAATTACTTTTACCTAGTTGGTTTAATATTCTAAAAGAAAAACCTTTCAGGATAGGGATAGAAAGGTACACTCTATCATCAGTGCTCTGTAAAAAACGATTTAACAACTGATAAAAAAGATGCACATTACAAGCCTTTGGTAAAAAATATAATTTATCTAATTTAATAAAAACTGTCATTAACAGAGCACCGATATTGAGTGTATGCATGTATTATGTAAGTAAATTATTTGTAAAAATGTAGAAACGAATATTAATCTAAAATCAGGATTATTGAGAGAATATTTGTTGAAGGGGACAATTGAAATGAATATTTTAAAATCCAGTTTGTGTATGTCCTGTTTGCATGTATCGATATAATGTTTATCTCTGGTGTGATTTGGAACGTTTAGTATAGAAATTTGTAAATATATTGCCTTCAAACTTGTGCGGTTTTTGCTGAAAACTTGAATATAAACTCATTTTACAATTAAGCAAATTTAAATAACTAATCGATTGAGCTCTCCAAGAAAAGTGAGATGTTTGGTGGTAAAAAAGGCCTAAAGCATAAAAAAAAAAGTGGGGGAAAAACAGCTCCCTAATTTTCTTCACTTTTGGTAGTTCTAAAAGACTATGTTATTATAAACACAAAATACAAAAAAAAAACAAAAAAAAAAAAAACACTTCTTTTCATTTTTAATAACTTGACTAATTTCATAGTAAAAGTAATTCTACTACTAAAATATACACCTTTCAGGGAAACAACACTATCAAAATTTCAAGCACTGTTTTCCCTGACTGATGGAGTTGGTCCTGAATATTTATGTGCTCACCTTTTTTGTAGGAAATTTATTAAGATTTTAAACAATCACTTATTACTTACCAGTTTACAACCGTTTCAGAGATATTTAATAAAATACACAAAAAGTCTACAACTTCTTATCGTAATAACATTTTTTTTTTACACTTTGATAACCAATAGGCTTAGAAGCGATTGAGTTTTGACCTGATGACAGGTTTTGCCATGATAGATCGTGAAACTAGCTGAGAGATGTTTTGCTTTCTGTGATTTAACGAGTGATAAAATCAGCATTACTTTGGATCTACATAATATTCATTAGAAACAATAAGCAATACAATTTTATTACATGTTCATCGAATTTGTGGGGTCTAAAAATGTAAAACAACTGGGCACAGGAACTGAGTCAATACAAAACCAAAAAATAAAATTAAATTAATAAACCAATAAAGAAATATATACAAGTTTGTTTTGTATACTTACCCTCGGTCCTTGTGAGCGGCCTTGGGATGGAGCCATATAATACTGTACTTCCCTTGAGAGTGAACTCACCGAACTGCTTCTTGACAGCTAAAAGCGCATGCACAATACAAGCAATGCTATACCACCACACACCTTGCAATCTACATACTAAATACTAAAATCTTTTTTTGGTGAATTCAATGTTCAAACAGACAATCTGATCAGAAATACTAAATGAAGATTCACACCACATTATAGCCAATTAGTTCTCATATATTAAAAATATTTTTGGTCACTAAAATGGATAGCACGAGAGGGTCAGGTAGGGTGATTAGCATGCCAAATTATCATAGAAGTAATGTTTAGTTCAAATTCAAGGAACAGTTTCAATCCAAAGGTAGCAATATGGTGCTAATGGCCATAAACATACAAATAAAAATAAGATAATACTGAATGCGGTTTCTAGATAAGTTGTTCTCGACTATAAGTCATACAACACAAATATTGAAGTCGTAATTTCATTACAAGAATGTCTTTGTATTATCTTATTTAGCGGTATTTTTTCACAAGAGAAAAAAACAGTTTGGTTTAGACATACAGTAAAACCTTGTTAACGCGGACCAGTTTTGAAAACGAAATTATGTTCAGTTTATTAAATGAAGACATGTTTTACAGACGATAATAAATTGCAACTCTCAGTAGGTAAATTATGTGAGTTTTCCTATTGTCTTGGTTGAAGTACAGTATCGTTTGCTCGTTGTCCGCGATTTAGACAACAAACATAAAAAAAGTTGTTGTGACTATATAGAAAAGGGTGGAAGCATTGGAAAGAATTGACAGGGGAGAATTGTTTAAGAACATTGCTGCAGAGTTTGGAGTAAGAACATCGGCCGTATCGGATTAAAGAAAGAACAGAAAACAGCATTGAAGGTTTTTGTTTCAAGATGATTTCTAAGGACAGTTTAAGGTGGTTATGACCCACGCAGAAGCAGTAGCAGACAGTGATAGTGTATTTTGAGAGTCAAGCCAAAACATTGCCAAATGAACTTCTAATGTTAAAGCGGGTGCGAGATCGCACTGGTCATAAGCAATACTCTAAACTGAGACAGCATAAGCTCACTGCCTTTCTAAGTACACACTAGTTTGTAGCTATATTGAGTAAAGTGAAAATACATAGGCTATTACAGTACATACAGTGTATGTGTTTTTAGGTGAAAGTGTTTTCTCAATTTCTAAGCAACATTAAAAATATTTCGGTGATTTATGTGTTTTTTTTTTCCATTTTTTCATCATTCTCCGGATAACCCGGATTTTTGTTAATTCGTGTTTGTTACTTATTATGTAAAATAAAATAAAACAAGCAGATTGAACTTTTGAACAGTTCTTTATTAAAAACATTTCCTTTATCGAACAAAGACAGGGAGAACCAGCTGTTGCTGCTGAAGATCCTCAGCCATCTACGCCCATGATATAAATAAACAAATAGAATATAATTATAGGTATGTTTAACTTAAATTAGTTTATTTTTTACTGCAGAACTTCTTTGTGTGTATTGATTGCTATGTGAACCTAATCACCAGGATAAGCATACCATTTGTGAAAGGTTATACATAATATAATTTAATTATGTAAGTTGAAGGTGAGGGTGGGGAAGAATCAATGGATTCTTGAAATAACTGCCAGGAGTAGCTCCCCAAAATTGTTTAAAACATTAACTTATATTTGCGACGTTTCGAACCTGTTTAGGTTCATCATCAGACATCTACAATGTGAAGTAAAAGTAAAACCAAGAACAAGGAGGAAACTTCTCCTATGTCACTAATATTGTAAATTAATATTTTATTTTACATTGTAGATGCCTGATGATGATGAACCTAAACAAGTTAGAAACGTCGAAGTTAATGTTTTAAAAAATGTTGGGGAGCAACTCCTACCAGTTACTTCAATAATTTAATTAATTTATGTACAAGCAGAAACAATGTATTTATTTCAGATTGTCTGTTTAACTTAAATTATAAAAAAAAAAAAGCAATTAGTCACAACACAAATAAAAATACATTTTATAATTCTATAAAAAAAAAATTAAGTGTTTAAAAAATCAAATATACATGTAATAATAATTAAATAAAAAATAAACAATCATAACGAGGACCCAATTAATATTATACTTCATTTACAATAGCCTACAAAACAAAATAAAAAACAAAAAAAGAGAATCTTTACTTGTGGAAATAGGGATAAAAAAATAGTACAGTCGTGTAAATAATTATTGTTGAGGTATATTAGTATAAACTAAATCATTTCAGGCAATCACCAATACCTGTTCCAAAAGGAACTGTTAAGAGTGACCAGATCGCTGCAGTTAGATTTAGCACAAACATTGTCAGTCAGTGTAAAATCTATTTTAGAATTTAAACTAATTGAAAACAAAATAAATTATTCATAATTTTTTTAGATGACTGGGCGGTGGGTTCATTTTTAGGAACATAAGGAAAAAGTCACAACCACCATAGGTTTTGTCTTAGTTACGAAGTACTTTCAGAGGACTGCCTCTATCTTCAGCCTTCTCCACTAAATCTACGCTTGTCCCGAGTGAGAAGAGGCTGTGTTTAGTGGAGTGTACTGTAGATGGAGGCATTATTGCCTCTGAAAGTATTTGGTAATAAACTAATACAAAACCTGTGGAAGTTATGACATTTTCTTCACATTCCTGTAAATAAATTACTTTTTTTGTCTGAGGTCTCCCAGTCTCAAGTTAATTATAGCATTTCAGATAGACGGAAAAGTTCAATTCCACATGGGCGAAATTTTGAGGGAAATATTCCCAACGATTGCACCATTTGCAAACTCCCATCCATTTCAAGGAACAACAGAATACGTGAAACATTATAAATACCGATCATGCCTCGTTTAAGATTAGGGAAGGCTTTGATAAATCATACAAAGATAATACTAATAATATTTAACAATACTTAGCCAGTGATAGGTTATAACAGAGAGAATTTTTACCACCAATTTCTTGCACAGGGAATATAGGCCACGCCCTTTTCTCTCCAACTAATCCATCTACTTGAACAAGCTATAGCTTAAATTGTTTTTAGCCTTAGCTTTGGCTAAGTATTGATAAATAATAAACACTATCTCCCTTTCAAAGCTTTCCCTGGTCCTAAACTAGTCATAATCAGTTTTTATTGAGTTTAAAGTAGCGTGTTGTTCATTGTATTGGAAATACAAATGGCAGAACCGTATGGAGATAGTGTTTATTATTTATCAATACTTAGCCAAAGCTAAGGCTAAAAACAATTTAAGCTATAGCTTGTTCAAGTAGATGGATTAGTTGGAGAGAAAAGGGCGTGGCCTACATTCCCTGTGCAAGAAATTGGCGGTAAAAATTCTCTCTGTTATAACCTATCACTGGCTAAGTATTGTTCCATCTAACTGAACGGGCTATAGCTCAGGAGGAATAAAATGGTTAAATTATTTTATTAATAAAAAATGAGACACTAGAGGATTTTGTTAATTTATTTTGAATAAATCTACCTTTACAATGATAATTACAAAAGATTTGGGACAAATATTTAAATGCTACACAATATAATACTATCAAATAAATTAGAACCAAAACCGATAATACACAGAAAAGAAACCTTGACCGATAATACACCCCCTGATTTCTCTTATTATTTTTTTGGTGAGTATAGATGTTATTTAAAATATACACACCTATGAATATTTAAGTCCTCAGCCAATTAAGCAATTAAAGTGGTAAATTTCTTGCTATTTAAAATATTTCCAGAAAATCCAACCAGTGCAACCAAAAAGTCAGTTAAATTCCAAATTTTCATGCAAAATCAGCCAGGAAAAATGTTAAATCCAAAGCTTACGAGAGTGTTTTGGCATTAAAAATGTTGTCACCATTCGCAATGATCGATCATATGCAATACAAACCTATTTTCCTTTGTAGGGCACTATTTACAAAGAACCATCTTCGTGTGTTAAGTGTATAAGTAGCATTAAAACAAAAATGTGATGCAAATGTGCTTGGCATAATTTTATGATTTTATGCAGAAAAATTGAATTGTGATTTCAAACTGTGAGTGCAATCAAAAATTATTTAATGTAATTACCACTGATTGAAATCTCTTAGGCTCGCCTACTAAACCTTCATGGTAAATTGTAGGATAACTGCTCGATGGAGGTTGCGTTTCACTATAAGTGTAAGTAATAGAATTTAAAAATGCATTTATGCAATAGAAGATTAAATATTGAAAACTGCTTGATATGTATTGGATAATTTTGTAGCAAAAGAAGAAGAATTTTCTCGAATTCAAAATTGATTACTCTTTTCAATCTATCAAAGATCGCGTTCACTCTTTGTAATTTTGTAAAAACAATCAAGGTGAATGTTAAAGGTTTTGCTAATAAAAATTATTTCAACTTATAAGACTTCTATTGTTCAAAAAAGCCTTTAAAATTAACTTTATATTGACTCCAATATAATGCAGATACGTCTGACAGTTTAGCCTGGTTATTTGATTCCCCACACATCAGATAAATCTGCTGATACAATAGGAACAGTGCCTTTGAAGGTTTTCTCATTTACAATTTTATTATCTTCTGGAATCTTTAATTGGGTCAATTTATCTTCTTCTCTATAACTCAGGTTGGCTATTCTCATTAAATGTGTGTTTTGTTCTATCACAAATTTTCTCCAACTTTACAGCATCCTTTAGTACTGGAAACAAAATCTTTGCTTTTTTCGACCAACAGACGAACATATTATCTTGGGAATTCCCATTACAAAGAAAGCCTATCGTATATAAAGACAATAAAGAAAATAACTTTAAAATGGTCATGCACTGCTTCCCAAACTCATCCTCCAAGACAAACAATTTAATATGTTCGACGGCGAAGACATATTTTCAGACAATGGAAAAACTGCTCAATATTTTGCAGATCAGCGAGAAGAAATTGTTGACTGTTGAGATTGCGAAGGTGACTGTCAGAGGTTGGGTATGAGATAATAAAGGTACATTTTTTTTAATACAAAAATGAGTCCATGGTTTGGTTGGAGCTGCTATATAATAATATTTTGTTTTTCTTAATAATATTGTTCTAATGGTTCACAAACTAATACTTATTTGACCAACGTCTATTGTTCAGAAAATAATAATTCCAAGTGGAATTTTTCTATAATGAGAAAATGTTCCATGTTTGTTAGAGATATTGAACGTTCAATAAGAGCATCAAAATGCATAACATAATACAGAGGAGCTCAAGTATTGGCAGATTTTGAATGTTATTGTTTATATTAATTAAACTCAGGAATATGAAATACCTTAGGAAGGTGGCTGTAGGGCTGGAGAAATACTGTGGTATATCAAAGAAGATATTTGCAATTTCTTTGTAACGATTTTTATTAAAAGATTTTCATTTCTTGAAACTCGGGCTAATTTATTAAAAAGATAATAAATGAAGATATTTTCACCTTTTGAACATTTGCCACAAAGAGTAACTAATTTTCACTCCTCCCAGAACAGGCAAAGAAAATGGACAACATCCATGAGATGTAACAGGAATTTTAAAAAGCTTCTGTTTCATTATTCTGACCACATAATTAACAAGGATTCAAAGAAAATATACTTGTGATTAAACAATAAGATTAAATACCTGTTGCTTGTTATTTTCAGACGAGTCTCCAATAACTGGATTATGGACAGCAGGAGTTATAAAATCTACTGGAGCATTCTCATTCCCCTCAACTGAAAATTAAGATAAAGTTACTAGGAAAACTAATAAATAAAATAAAGGGGTTTTGGTAAATTGCATAGATTCAACCAATTTTATGAAATATTTGCTTTTCATTAACTCCAAAATATATTTGTATCAGACACCAAATCTACCATAAAAAAAATCCCTCTTTTCCAATGAAATTTTGGCAGAACTCTGAAATTTTTACATTATTTCTTGACTAAAAAATTAGCTTTAAATGAAAACAAAATATTGAGTAAAACCAAAATTAATAGTTACTTACCGGGTGGTGGTACAAAAAAATTAGTTTTAACTGGTGGTGGGACTGAGGTAGGCATGAAATTGGCTTGCGCTGGATCTGCTTTTTCTTTGTTCCCCATTACATCAACATAATTCGACTTCATCACTAAAATAAATAATAATAAACATTGAGTACTGTTTTAAATTAAGACAATTTAATAGCCTTGCTCATAAAAAAAAAAAGAAATAAGGAAAACAAGGCAACCTTTTGTACATTAATAAAAATTGTCCTCTAGGCTTTGAAGAACAGAATGCTATATTAATACTGAAAAAATGTTTTAAATTAATGATGTATTTTTACATTGTTGTAAATTCTGAATAAATAAAAAATTAATGAAAAATGTCATGGACTTACATTTCCCCTTCTGAATTTTATATTTATTTCCCTGAGGAGGCAATGCTTCACTCGCCTTTGGAGGAGGCTTCACGCTTCCACTTCCTTCGCTATCACCATCCAAATTCACCCACTTTTTTTCCTTATCATCCCAAATAATCTGAAAAACAATTTTAATAACTTTTACAAACAATTTCAAAGAAAGTATAGTAAAACTTAATAATAATTTGTTTAAAATATTCAACAATTTTCATTTCCATTAAAGAGATAGGAATGACATTATATTCTCTGTGGGTTCAGTCTGGATTCCCTTTAAAATAAATGTTCTTCATTTCATAATATTCCCAGCGATAGCGCGATTAGCTTTTTATTCAACTTGCATTCGTTTTTCACCACCAAGAGAGGCGCACGGTAAAGGGTTCTCCGGTACAGGATACTCCCACTGAGCCTCAAGTCAATGTTACGAGATACTCTTGCCACGCTTGCTCAGAGGGCCTTGACTTTGAGCGATCTCCAGACAGAATTAAAACTCGTATTTTATAGTTTAAGATTTTTCTTTTTTTTTCAATCATTATTAACTTTTCTTTATTTATCTTACAATAATAAATAAAATAAAGAATAAAGAGTTGGAATTATTTTTAAGTTAAATAACTTTGTTAAGAAGAAAGTTATATCGCATGCCCGTACAAAAAAAAATTGTCCTGCTTGTCATTTATCCTATGTGTTATGAATAATAAACACGTGAAATATATACTCAATAACCCAATAAACAATTTGATAAGAATTGAACGGGTGAATGGGCTAAGAGCGCAACAAATTTTAATAAGCCTGAATACCTCACATGGCCAAAAACTTCATGAAAACCTATTTATTTATAGATGGGTCCCCATCAAAATTTATAGATGGGTCTTATTTGTCATGCAGCATGATTATTTTGGCTTATTATATAAATAATTAAAATCTTTTGATGTTATACTATGACTGTTAGACTCTTTTATATAATAATAATTTGCTAAAGTATATATGCCTGAAGGACAATGAATTCTAAAATGTTACAGTAAAAATGTATTTACTTATTTAAATTTTTACATCCATTTAATTTATTTGTAAGGGAGATTTTTAGGACGGGTCATCTATAGGTTAGGTTACCACACTTTTCTAGCCAGGAAAGGCTGATACCTTTTCTTTCTTCCAAAGAAAAAGCACCACCTCTAGTGAGAATCGAATCCATGACCTTAGGCACAGAGAAGTCACACTTTAGAACTCATGGTCTAGGATAAAAATTAAAAAATAAAACTATGGAAGGTTTTACCATATCGTCCCTACCATGTCAAACAATCGAATATGCAAATCGGAGCAAACTAGGGAACTAACATATTCTACCCATTGATGAAGTAATCTATTGAAAAACAGTCTTATTCGATACTTTATTTAATGCATTAAAGGCTATTCTAAAGGGATTAGAGTTGCGACAATTTGCAAAAATCCGTATCGTCCACAACCCAAGAGCAAAGTCTTGAATCTGAAAAACCTGATTTTTCATATTCGATAGTTTGACATGGTAAGTACGATGTGTTCAATTCTACCCATTTTATCTGATTATACCCTTCCAGCATGTTCATAACTTTTATTTATTTAAGAATAAAATAATTGTCTGAAAATAATATAATCTTACAGAAGGATTACTGTCGTCCGGGAGTCTCATTTGGTTTTTAGGGCGAAGAGCAATTTTCTCCCATATTCCTCCAAACCATCCACTGCTCTGTTCCTCAATTTTACTCAGACCTTTGGAGTCTACAGCTTTACCTCCTTCTCTCTTTTTATCGCCTCCAACTTCATTTAACTACAATTAAAGAAAACACGCCACCATAATTCAACTTCTAAGAGAGAAGCGTAAAATATGCATTGCAGGGAATAAGGCACAATAAAATAACGGTTAAATCAAATATCATATTCCCTGCAAGAATGAATTATTTTCTAAAAAGACAGTTGTATAATCAAGGAGCATAAAATTGTCTAAAATTATTATTATTATAAAATTACTCCTAACTACATAGAAAATTAATTTTACCACAAAATAGGTAATAAAACTCTTAAAAATTATTGTTCTTCCTTCTAAACAATTCTGATCAAAAACTGTTATTCAAATGAATTATCAAACAATTTTGGTAACCCCTTTTCTAAGTTACTTTACTTGAAAACTATCCATAAGAGCCTCTTCAAAATCAATAAACTCAAATATATAAGAAATCAAGCCCAAAATATGTGAACGGAAGTGGCCACAACAAAGATATCAGTATTCACAACAAAGAGTCCGCAATAGGTCACCTGTGAGTCATGATTCATTTGTCTCATGCCTTAAGTGCAAATTATGATTCACATGAGTATGTGTTCAACAAATATTTGTGAGCATTTTTTAGAAACTACTTAATCAGTAGAGTTACAATTTGCCTCAATAATCAAGGAGCAATTATCATGGAGAAAATTTGGGCAAAAGCAACCAAGAGAATGTTTTATTTCTTGAGATGCACAAATTAAAAGTAAGTAAAAGTTATCAAATACTAATAAGAAAAGAATAACCTTGGATATTTTGAAATGAAATTTTGGTTTCTGATCAGAGAAATCTTTTGAAGGGTTATTCTTCAGTGCTCTCTAATGATTTCTTTACCAAAGTCAAACATAAACTCCAAAAGTCTACAAACGTTTCGACTAATTTTTCTATAATTTGAAAATTATTACATTTTTTTAGAGGTATAAAAGGTTCTAAAAGAGCGTAACCATGCATAACACAATACTAAAGAGAAGTACGAGTATTTACAGATTTTAAATTTTATTTTTACTAATCTTTAAATTGCTAAATATCTCAGGAACATTTAAAACATGCCATTAATGTGGAGTAATAGACCAGTTCTACAGAAACAATCAAAAGATGTTTTTTTCTAATGGTACTCGAACAGTACAAATATCCAACGGAGAAAATAATTAAAGAAATCTTTAAAAAATGGAAAGTATGCAGCACCCAGGGCAGGTAATGCATTGCAAGCTCACCACACAATAGGATTGGCAGGCCTGGTCAACTCGCAGCACTCTAAGGATTAATGGTCTTACAATAACAAAACAAACAATCTAAGATTGCTTAAATGGGATCAAATTTTACTCAATTTGACAAAGTCTACTCCATAGCCTACCCTTTACTCAAATTTAGGAATTCACGTTATAGGCGGAAGATCAAACTTCACAATATACTAACAATGAAGGTAGCAAGAGTGTATAGTGAAGTTTTTTTGACCTCCTGCCTAAAATAATCTTTGAATCAGACCTACTACATTCACACATGCATATGCATGTGTGAACGTAAGTATGAAAATACAAGCAAAAGAATTAGTAAACATTTGATCAATTTTTGTAATTGCTAACAAAAAAAGAAAGAATCCATGATTATACAACTGTCAGAAAAGCCCTCAAAAGAGGACAAAGTGTACTACAATAATAAAAGGCACAACTACAAAAAAACAAGAAGCCTTTAAAAATAATAAAAAATGTAAAAAAAAAAAAAAGGAAAACAGAAGGACAAAAATTCCTTATGCGATATCACACCATGATTATTTTATGCAACTTAATCTAGTATTTCTAAAAACAAACACACAAAAATGGTTAAAAATAAAAGAATCAACCGAATAGCTACAATTTTAAATTTATAAATAAATGGATATTACCTTGCCTCTAAGCGTATAAAAGTAATTTATATATTTTTAAACAAATACCTAGAATTAAACGAAAAGGATCCATTAAAATTAAGGTATTCAGGATTAAAACAAAAAAGATTTTTTTTTTTTAACTTTTTTTATTAAAATCATATCTAAAATACTATAAAATATATACAACAATAAGTTCAACAATTAGTATAAAAATCTATCTACATCTAAAAATAGCAAGCTATAAGTTATGGTGCAATTTCTTTGGTTGAGAACGAGTTCTATCTAATTTCCCGATCGGCCGATCTATTGGAAAAGTCCCCCCATAAATTATATTTGGTTTCCTAGTAATATGTTTACATAAATCTTTTGTGAGCTTGAAGATATGTGAATTATGTGAGCAACAATCTTGGTAGAAAAGGTGTTTTTGCTTGTGATTTGTGGGAATAAGGGATGCTGAAGAAGGAGAGAGAAGGCGAGCCTTGATGCTACAATCTCCGTTTGTTTTCGAATTGAGAGAAGGCTTTTCACATGTGCAACAAGTAGGAAGAGGACTCTCAAGTGAAATACTTACAACTTTCATCGTTGGTTTGTTCTCATCAACAGCCTGAACGAAAGCATGTAATAAATTTATAAAATTTACTTCAAGGCATTAAATTCGTAAACCACAAGAGAATATAAATAGTAATTATACAAATTAATAATAATGAAATGAAAAATAAATAACTGTGTCTTTCCTATTACTCTTATTCTTTGAAATACTATATAGAGGAGACTAAAATATCCTACTCCTTAATAAACCAACAAGAAATGTTAACTACTGAAGTCCTCATTGAGTAAAACAGCAATGAACAAAATACAATTACCACAACTGAAAAAATTGCCTGCTCAAGACTCATCCAGAAAAAAAGGCTATCAAACTAGAGTATGGATAAATTCACTAATAACTGAAGACAAAACCATATATAATGTACATAATAGCCTATGAAATAAGGAGGCATAATAATTTATCTCAGGATATTCAATGATAATTACTTTAATGTTTAAAAAAAAATCTATTTTCTTCTATTTCTTTGGAAAATTATGCTCATATGTTTATTATTAAAATTTGTTAATAGTGTATCAAAAGAAGTGAATTTGGCTGAGTGGTAGACGCTCGACTCTGGAGGACCTGAGTTCAAAACTCGTGCACACACTGAAAGATTTTTACTTCAAGTGTTGATCGAGGGTAGAATTCAGAGTTCTAAAACCCGGAATATAGTAAAGACCGCACTTTCTCCCAAGTGTGCAGTAAATTCAAGATCAGATACCTTTTTAAGTGCCCTTATGGCCAGTCAGTTTTTAAAAAACTTAATAATGAGTAAATTTTCCTTTCGTCAATGGCTACAATAATGTGGCATAATCTGGGAGAATGAATGATGGTTATTAAAAAAAAAAAAATCATTGCCCACCAAGTAGATTATATTCCTTAGGACTACTCTGGTTTTAAGGGGTGCCGAACATTTAAGGTAAAAATAAAATAGGACACAGTCCATTGACCTATGTTGGCCGTCAGACGAAGTTGTGTGACTTTTGTATAAAGCTAAACAATTTAATAAAAACAAATTGCGGTTGTAAAAAAATCATAAATATCTTTCAATAAAAATATCTTTTTTAAAAGTTCAGAGTATATACATCACAAATATAAACTACAATGCCAAGTAAAAGTAAAAACAAAAATTTCATTCAAGCCTTAAAATATCAACATTACTTTATACTGTAATCCATGTCTGATTCAAGAATGAATACAAACCAATTTTCATTAGGTTATATATTTAAAATAACTTAACTAAAATGGATTCCTCAAGCAGACACCTTAGATTTACGACGGACAATAGAAACTGATAGCAGAAGTATTCAGCCAATATTTTTCAAAATTAGAGACAAAACTGACACCATTTTTTCAGTTTCAACGAACAAGAGATGAACAATTTATCTAACAACTTAGAAATTAATATAAATAGTAGCAATGGAAATTTTTGTGTAAGTAGAACTTAATTCATTTATATATGATCTTTTACAAACTGTGAAATAAACAAGAAGAAATGGGCACAAAATAAAAACTAATAGTTACACTTATTAGATTAGAACAGAAACAAAAAACAAGTTTTGGGGTCTACAAAACAAAGGGAAATCTGGCCTGCTATTTTTAAATTATCCCAAACTTCTAAAGACCAGTTGTACAATTGTAAATGTAACACAAAAACCCAGTCAATATTTAAACTCAACCATGTTAGGAAAATTATAATAAAAACATTACAATACAAATGATTAGAGTTTATTTAAATTTTGAAGTCCATTCGCACATAACGCTCGTTATCAACTGGTTTCCACCATTTTTATAGCCCGTTCAGTTAGATGGAATAGATCTAATCCCACATGCGCGAAATTCTGAGGAAAATATTTCCGATGGTTCCGCCATTTTCATTTCCATTACAATGAACAACACGCTACTATAAACTCAATAAAAACGTATTATGTCTTGTTTAGGACAAGGGAATACTTTAAAAGGTCAGACAAGGGAGATAGTGTTTAATATTTATCAATACTTAGCCAAAGTTAAGGCTAAAAACAATTTAAGCTAAGGCCTATTCAAATATATGGTTTAGTTGGAGGGAAAAGGGCTTTGCCTATTTTCTCTGTGCAAGAAATTTTCCCTGTTATTATCTTATCACTAGGAGGTTTAAAACATTTTTGGTCTTAGCTTTGGCTAAGTATAGATAAATATTAAACACTATCTCCCTTGACTAATCTCTCAAAGCCTTCCCTGGTCTTGAACGAGACATAGTTAGTTTTTATAGTGCTTCATGTATCGTGTTATTCCTTGAAATGGGAGTTTGCAAATGGTGAAACCGTCGGGAATATTTCCCTCAAAATTTCGCGAATGCGGAATAGAACTTTTCCGTCTTTAAAATTTTTTCGCTTACTCACAATCCCTAAACAGTTAATAAGAACTCTCTTTTAGTACTGCGCTGTGATTTTCCTAATAGAAACATTTTTCTTACGCCAATGTATCAATGATAGATGCTCGACATTTTTTTTATTTATTTTTATTAGATTAAATAATAACATAACACATGCTAACAAAATTATATACTGTTATGCCTGGATCTAATAGTGACCTTTCCACAATTGTACAAATGGCCCTATACTAAGAAGTTAGCAGAAAACCAAAAAAAATAAACTCAACAAGCCATTTATAAAAAAGTTAACACTTAACATATAAATGAATTATTATCGTTTTAAAAACAAAATAAAATAATATAAAAAGGATAGGAAAGCACTGATACTATTGTAGAGAAAACATGCACACAGCTAAACAAAAAACATCAAACAGAACAACACAAATGTTCAAACCTGTGAGCATTAAGAGCTTCATATATTTTAAGTCCTTCATGAAAGAATAAACTATAGTATAAATAAATGCGATAGTACACTGAAATACTTAAAATGTTTTTAAATGTGATTATGAAAATGTTTAATTCAATAGAATAAGTGTGGATTGTTTTTAATAATTTCAAAGGCCCTTAATATTAAATTTGACATGCAAAACAGAGCAATTCTTGCGGTGTACAATTATTCATCTTGATCTAGAAAGAACTTTATTTTGGTAATAAATAATTATTTTTAAATTGAGATACTATGTTTTACTAATATTTTAATGCTCCATTTTGAACATCAATTCAAAAAAATCATTTTGTATTACTTTGAATAATCATATAGAAGTTGTTAGTAGTATTATTAAGAGTTAGGAACTATTCTATAGTTTTTTTTAAAGTATTTTTTCCTTAAAAGATGCTTTAGAATTTTTGTCCTCTCATTTTCACTATTTATATATTTTATATTTTCTCCTAATCACATCTATGAGCAAATGAATGAATCAATGCAATAGGGAAAATTTTAAATAGCTTTTGAATTATTCTTAAAATAATAATTGATAAATATTCCAGGAGGATAGGAAATCAAACAATTTTTAAACATCTCTTTCACTTGGGTCTCACCATGGTCTAGTGGCTACCGCTTAGATTCTAATCCGGGAGACGGGGGTTCGAGTCCCTCCGGTGGCAGGAATTTTTCTCATCTTAAGGCATGTTGAGAAGGTTCCTTGCCATACCATAGATGTCGGCGCTAATTACCCAGTTGTTTGTACGCCGTAAAAACTAATTCACTTGATGCAAAAGGGGACAGATTAAGAGCAAGAGAAAGAAGAAGCAGAAAATAACCCCCCCCCCCCATAACTAATTGAAAATTTAACCAATTTTGTATCTTATTATTTCATTTATTTTCTCAGGCATAATTTTATAAACTTTATGGTCCCATATTAATTAATTGGATTAAAACTAAATTAGGGTAGAATACAAAGATGAGTAAAATCTTCCAAATTTAAGATTTAATTTCTACTGGAACGTTTCAGACTTTATTATCCTTCTTGAGGCATAATTCTCTAATTTCACAAATGTTATTAAATATTAGTTATTAATTATCATAGAATTGACTATGCCATGTTGAAATATACTAACACTATGAAATTATTAATAAATGAATATAATCAAATATTGTATTCAAACATTAGATTATATTAATATTGTCATACCTTCAAACAATTATAAGTAAATCTCGGAGTCTGACAGTAGTAGTATAAAATCAAGAAATTTAAATTCTTAACATAATGAGCCATGTTTGAACTCTTTGTCATTTATAGTTTAAGGTGGGCCTTACTTGGGCAATTTAAATATATAGTTGGATGGTTTTACACAACTTGGTATCTTTTTGTACTTTAAATTTGGTTTATTTTATTCATTATTAAAAAAAAAACTGGCCCAAGCCTGGCCACCAAAAATAAATGGACAAGATGGCCCCAAAATGGGTGATGGGTTTGTGACGTTCTGTAAGTGTGAAAGTCCTAGGTTGCCTTAGGAAGTTCTTTAATTACAAAAAAAGAGGCACCGTCATAATGGTACAAAATATGTATCACAAAGCAAAAAGGGCGTTTAAAAATTGTTTGGCTTTCTGTGTACCTGAAATGGCAAAATTGATAGCGGTGTCAGAATTAAAACTTTACTCTCTTTTATCCAAACAGTTTTTTTGTTTTTTTTAATTTACGAAACAGGTGTTTTTAATTGTAGAATTATTGAAATCCACATTTCAGGTTTTTTCATTTCAAAGAATAAATGTTAAGCAAGAGATTATTATCGATATCATCTTTGGAAAGAGTGTTAAGTTAGTTATTGAGAATAAAATTACACTCAAATATTTAGAAACAAGATTAAATATATATGTAATTATAATTTATAAAACCTTTTGCTAAATTTGTTTAAATATATATTAGAACAAATGTGTACCTTAAGCTGTTCTTCTGTAGCCTTAAAAAAACTATTCCTCTGAGGCTGACTAGGTTCAGAGGAAGATTGAATCAACGGAGGAGGGACCCTCTGCTCCCATGAGGACTCGCCACCACTGCTTATTTCCACATTTTGCCCAGGAATTTTTTGAGGCTCATGAGCAGGTTGATAGCCTAATGTTAAAATAAATAGTAACAATGAAACAATAAAGAAGGTAATAGGAAAACAATGCTAATAAATTTAGCTTTTTTTTTAGGAACCATAAAAATACGCTCATGAGTTTTCTTATATACATTCAATTTTTTTTTGGCACGGGATCTTTATAGCTGGGCGGTTCAAATATTGGCCACTTTTAGAGAATGAGACGTTAAAGGAAGTACTTTTTGATGCCGCACCTGGATATTAAGGAAGAATGGCAAACCGATCTACTGATCTGGGCGGTTGATGCAACCAGCCAACTGAACATGCCGATAGATCCAATCAGTCTATTGACCATAATGCATGCAGCATAATAAAAAAAGCTCGCTCACACATATCCACCTTCACTGTGGCACTTTTGAACTTGTTTGGTTAAGACATTTTGAATCACCCTGCATATTCCCCTGACTTGGCACCTTTCTGAAGACTGACTTAGGCGTCAAACAAATTGTAAAATGAATTCTCCAAGAAGAAAGGAGGCTACATGGAAAAATAAGTAACACAAATATCTTCTACATCAGGTATTTGTTTTTAATTAAAATTGTTTTATTAGATAGAAATATTTAACCCTCTTGCTTTCTGGACTTGCCTCGACAGATCTATACTCCGGAAGAAAAGAACAACATGTCCATTTTTTTATTAAATTGACTTAACACTATGTTCTTAATGTGGGTTTTTCGATCCACAGAGCAAAATAAAATCATATCCGTTTTCATTAGAGGTAAAAGACAACCATGTGGACTTGGTTTTGTTTGACTATGATCAATACTTCAAATTACTTATCAATGCCAATAATAATGGGAACAATTTTCTTTATGTGACATGGTGTACTTTATCTCCGGGGTACAGATATATATATATATATATATATATATATATATATATATATATATATATATATATATATACAGGGTGTCCCGTAAATGTCTAGTCATATTGTGAGGGGTAATAGAGGACCCTTAGGGGAAGAAAAAATGTTCTATGACGATTTCCCGAATTCTCGCCCACAAGGGAGAAAACGTCGTTTTATTGTTTTTTCGATACAAACGTGGTTTTTAGAAGAATAATCGTTGTAGCTCCGTCCCAGATAGTACTACTAGAAAGAAAGTGAAACCAATCGAAAGGTGAGTAAATTTACTATAAGACTAGTTGGGAGTAAACATAAAAATGAATGAATGTAAGTATGTATATCTTACCAAAAGAAAGCTATTCTAAATTTCCTGACATTTTATTGATATTTCTTTCCAGCATTACTCCTCAATGGGGAGGATCTGAGATTTCCGGGTTTCAGAAAAACTTTCTCATTTAAACAGCTTTCCATGCATCACAACCCTGTTATTGGAGTATTTGAACGATTTAAGAACAAAAGTTTAAAAAAAAAACATGGATCTGTGAAAAGAAAATTATATTTTTTTCTTCAGTTTATTTAAACAGCTGAAGAGAAATATTTATTTTTATAAATGTTTACATAAATATTAAGTAAATATTTACTTAAAACAATAAAAAAAAAAAATACTTCCACAAATATAAAAAAATATCCTAAAACAGTAAATAAATAAAATACACATTTATTTTGAATTTGTTAATTACAGTAACTAATACTGGGTCCAGGAGGTGGCCATTAATGAACCCCAACCATACATTAACCTCAAAAATTACTATTTTTACCTAGATCACGCATTTGTACACATTTTTACAGGTATTTATATTTCGAAAACAAATGCTTTACCTTGAATTTATACTGATGGCTACGCTTGTGAAACTCACTGGGATTCTCGTGGGCCCATGCGTTTTTGTTGTGGTAATTAAAAATTCTATCCCTCATAAATAAGATGTAAATAGTTCTGTAAAAATGTGTTCAAATGTGTGATATAGGTAAAAATAATAATTTTTGAGGTTAATGTATGGTTGGGGTTCATTAATGGCCACCCCCTGGACCCAGTATTAGTCACCTGAATTAATAAATTCAAAATAAATGTTTATTTTATTTATTTACTGTTTTAGGAATTTTTTTTATATTCGTGGAAGTTATTTTTTTTATTGTTTTAAGTAAATATTTACTTAATATTTATGTAAACATTTATAAAAATAAATATTTCTCTTCAGCTTTTTGAATTAACTGAAGAAAAAAATATAATTTTCTTTTCACAGATCCATGTTTTTTTTAAACTTTTGTTCTTAAACCGTTCAAATACTTCAATAACACAGGGTTGTGATGCATGAATGGAAAGCTGTTTAAATGAGAAAGTTTTTCTGAAACCCGGAAATCTCAGATCCTGCCCATTGAAGAGTTACGCTGGAAAGAAATATCAATAAAATGTCAGGAAATTTAGAATAGTTTTCTTTTGGTAAGATATACATACTTACATTCATTCATTTTTGTGTTTACTCCCAACTAGTCTTATAGTAAATTAACTCACCTTTCGATTGGTTTCACTTTCTTTCTAGTAGTACCACCTGGGATGGAGCTACAACGATTATTCTTCTATAAACCACGTTTGTATTGAAAAAGCAATAAAACGACGTTTTCTCCCTTATGGGCGAGAATTCGGAAAATCGTCATAGAACATTTTTTGCTCCCCTAAGGGTCCTCTATCATCCCTCACAATATGACTAGACATTTACGGGACACCCTGTATATATATATATATATATATATATATATATATATATATATATATATATATATATATATATATACTTCTTTTCTAGTTCAGAAAGCTCAGAGGAATGGTTGGGATCTAATTAAAAATAATGGCAAAAGTAACTGACTAAGAAAAGTTTAAATCTGACTACTTGGTGTTCATTGTCCTTCCCATAACTTAGGCAGAGAAAAAAATGTTTCAGACTGCAGGAAAGACAATATAATATTATTTCTTGTAAATTTCAACCATCTTATAATGGTTTGTTCGAAGATATAAATTAAATGCTATAAACAATCGGATTGCAAATATACATTTGAAATCAGATGAATAATAATAAATAAGTTGAACAAATTTACCTAATGAATTTGGTTGCTGTGTAGAATGTTGAATTGAAGGAGGTGACATATAGCCTTGTTGATGATAGACATCTCCAGGGGTTTCAGGCTGTGAAGAAATTATAAGCAATTAAAACACTAAGCATTGCAGAAGGAATTATGTAATTATTTATCCTTATACAAACAATTTTGAAGCAGTGCAAGTAACTAAAAGTTCCCGCTGTTTCACATGCATTAAATTTTGTTAAATCAAATTATAACATAAAATTGCTGTTAAGGTGATATCAATCGTTGGGTTTCAGCTAAAATAAACAGTCAGATTTCAGGAAAAATTAATAATTTGGATGTTTTGGCATGCTCTACAGCAATGAATGAAAAATTTATTTTTGTTTATTTACTGAAATATATTTGCTGATACAAAACAGAAAATAAACATTAGTGGCTTTAATTTATTCTATAAACTTTTTCCTATTAAGTATTTTAATAACAATTACTTAAAAACTTTTATTTTTCAAGTTGAAAAATAACAGTTTAAAAAAAAAAATTAAAAAATTTAAACCCAAAAAGTTATTTTATAACTTTTACTTTTTCAAAATGAAAATAAAAGTAAAAGTTTAATAAATACTTTTTTAAAATAAAAGTTAACAGTTATTTTCGACCCCTGATTTAAATTAATGAGAAACTACAATTTTAATATGAATTTGATCTACACCTTAGGTTTCTATAATTTATTGAATAGTATTCTATCTTCGTCCAGGAACATATTAATGACAAGAATTTGGAGTTTAATAATAAAAAAACTTAAAACCATGCAAACTATAAAAATGTAAAACTCTTTGAAGCAGGAGCTTAAAGATTTAATTTAAATTTAACAAATAATAATGTCTAAAAACTACAGAAGGAATCACATCAAAAATAATTTGCAAACTATTATTTAGAGGAAGACTATTAAGATTAAAGACAATATTTGGAAAATAAAACTACATTAAGACTATGTAGTGTCATTATGAAACTTCAAGTTCCCAATACTTGCTGGGGAGGGGTCTCCCGTGGTCTAGTGGCTAGCGCCTTAGATTCATAAGCGGGAGATGGTGGGTTCGATTCCCACCGGCGGCAGAAATTTTCTCATTTCAGGGCTCGTTGAGAAAATTCCTGGCTGCATCCTGGATCTCGGCGCTAATGGCCTAGATTTGTCAAAAAAAAACTTGCTGGAGAAATGCGTTTTCATGGATTCTTCTTCAGAAGTCCTTAATAAAATTCTACATTTAGATTTTTTACTCAAGGAAAATATAACAAGTGCACAATTGTTTTGTCTGACAAAACAAGATGAATGATGAGAATGAGGATGTTTACATGCTTTCAAGCAAATGCTCAAATAAATTTGTTTACACAGAGCGGTATTTATGTAAAAAAAAATTTAATTAGTAAAACGAACTTTACTTAGAACATTCGATGTTCTGCTATTAGCAGGAATTCTCCCCTTACCAAAATTTACCTGAGTTCGAGGCGGTAACTGAGACATTGGCTGGGTAAGAGGTTGGAACGTCGAACCCCCAGGTGGGAGCATAGGCGGTTGGTTTAATGGCTGATGTTTTGGGACATTTCCATTAGACATAGGTTGATGAACCATCTGATATGTATTTGATATGTACGTAGGCGGTGGTCCAGGTTCAGCAAATGAATTTGGATTTGTATCGCTCATCTGAAACAAAAATATTAGTTAATTAGTTGAATTTATTTAATTAATTTAAACTTTTAATAGAATATAAGTAGAATATTCTATAATTTACTCCTGAGGCCAATTATGATTAATTATTTTTCAAACATTAAAACTAATGATATATGTTTTAATTTCTTACATTAGTCTTTAGCTTGTCAAAACAAGTCCCTTTTCCGAAGGGGGAGGAGTAGAGCTTTATTTCAGGAGCTGTAAGTTCGAAAAGGGGTGCTAGTCACAGTAGACCCATGGGGGTCGCGCTGACATGGGGGGGGGCTTGGACAGCTTAAAGTCCCTTTTTTTATTGTATTTCAAGATTTCTAAAAAGCTATTAGTAATGGATTTCAAATGAAAAATAGCTACGTACCTGATAATTTATGTCCTGGCGAATTAACTCATCACTAGGTTCCACAACACTCAATGGTGATTGGTTGTGGCTCACTACTTCTTCATCGACCTATTACATACAAATTTCATGTTTGTGAAAAAGAGTGAAATAACTTTGATAATACCTAATCAATTAAAACACATAATTAAGTGGCCCTGAAGAAAAATATTATTCCTTTTAATTTTTCAATTATATAAAAGGAATCCTTTATAATTTAAGCTCTAATCATATATAATAATGAGTTTGATATTGGAACAAAACATCTAGCATTCTATGCTTTATGATTATAATATTCCTATAGCGTATTGTATAAAATTCCATTTTACTGTTTATCCAATAAAATAGTTAAAACTGTGCTTTCTCCTCCACTCAAATTTAAAAAAGTAGGAAATAAAAAAACTTACCGGTAGACGATCATTTAGGAGTTTCAGGTTACTTAACCAATCTGGGTCTTTGTCAGTATCACCAGAAAGAGCAAGAACCGGATCGAACATTTTGAGCCTTGATGAAAAATCAATGACCATTGAAACTATAGATTTCTGAGCAATTGAGCTTCCTGAGAGGATCTCTTGAGCGAGAAGCTCGCAATACTGTAAAGCATTTCTTATCTTTCCATTATCAATCAAACGAGCAGCCAAAATCATTTTATACACCTATAACAAAATAAAAAAAAGCTATAGTAAAGTTTAAAATGAAAAATTAAAGACAATTCATTGGAGTAATGACCATAAGTCTTTGCCACATAAAATATAAATAAAAAATACTGTTTCTTCCCTTTCAATCGAGTCTCCTATGAGGAAAAACTCTCTTATGACTTCGACCCAACTAATCTAAAAGTGCTGACGAGAAATGAAGATGTTTTATAACTTTTGCGCCAGGAAAAAAAAACCAGTCAAATTTGTATTAATTAGTTTGTATTTATAAGTCTGTTCCCACTCTACCATCTATATCTATAAAAGTGGTCTGATTTTGATGAAATTGTATAAAAATACTTTGCCTAAAATGAACGGTCAAGGTCCTTAACTAGCAGAATCTGCCTAAAGAAACACTATATTCTTGGCAAAATTCACATGACAAAATCAAAACAATTTTGAGTCAATAGGCTTGCAAGTACATTTTGTTTAGGTATTTAGACAAGGAGAATCAAATTAAACAACTTTAAATACAATATCTTAAACTGGTTTTGTAAAAATGTTTAAAAAAAATTAATTTTGGTTTTGTGTTCTCAAAAACAGCAGAGGGATTGTATAATTTTTTCACGTAGTCAACATTTATACAACCCAAGATATGCCAATTATTGTTACATTTGAAAAATAAGAAGTATAAAAACAAAATTATTTTATTTACACACATGAGCAGTTTTTGACGTTTCTTCAATATCTCGAAACTGGTTAAGAAATTGTGATAAGTTGTAGATGAACGTAATAAATTTCCAATGAAATAAGTTGAAGTGTAAATTTTGATAGCATCACCTTAGTCACTAGAAGCGTCGGAAGTGTTGGTTCGTTTCTAAGCTTTCCACATCAAATCATAAATATAAGCATTAAATAAGATGACACAGTTTCTGAGTTGTTCTTTTTCTGGATGTTAGAGAGTTATAATATAATGAAAGAACTACATACCACAAGGGGTTGTTTTCAGGGTCTCCACAAGGAGGGCACGGAGGACAATTTGTCAGGGGCCCATGGCATCCCCTATTAAAATTTGGAAATGTTAAGGGGGGTTAACGGGCCCGTGACGTTTTTTTTGGACAAAGGCTTACCAAGCCTTGGTAATTATCAAGTTAATGGAGGGGAGGTTAAGGAGCCCGTCATTCCTCTCAGAGGCCCTGGTAGTTTTGATTTCTCGAAAAGAAAAAAAAAATTAAAGTATCAGATTCTTGACCATACGGCACACTAGGGAGATAGTGTGGTCAGTGCTACACTTCAGCCGCCTGATTTTCCCCTTTGCAAGTACCCTTTAAAAATTATTTAAAGGCTGGGGGCCTAGGTACGGTCTGGAGCCCCGAATCCAAACCACGAAAGAACAGACCAGAAGATAAAATCTTTTGTGCACTCGAGCCTTGAATTCGGGTCCTCTAGCATATTAGTCGAGTGCTCTAACCTCGCCCCTTCAAAAAGAAAAGTCATATTTATTTTTTTTTGCAAAAATTAATAATTTTTTTTAATCTTAAAATTAATAATAGTGATTAGTTTTAATAAAATAATAATACTTTGGAAATAATTCTCTGTCAACCATCATCATTTTTTCAAAAGCCAATATAAAACCTAAATTGAAATAAAAATAGTCAGAGTGCATTCTCCTACCTGAAGTGTAGGAATGTTAAAAGTTGGTTGTCTCAACTTCAAACCGTATTCATAGCACATAGTCAACATTATAGCGCGACAAGTAGCAAATTTTGAAAACTCTTGATTATGGGATGATCCAAGTAATACCAGTTTAGCATCAGGTCGAAATGAAGAAAATTCTACTTGAGCAGTTACATAACAAAAGTGTGATGCAAAGAGTCTTCCACTAGCATCTAAAAAACAAAAAAATGTACCCAATTAAATAAGCTTTTAAGTATACCATTACAACAAAAGTATGAAATCATCTTATAATATTAGAGGAAAAGGTGTACATGTGGGCACCTTCTTTTGCTTTTGATTTAAAGTTACATTCATTTTGAAAAATTCTAGTTTTCTGCCTTTCAATAAAAACTATAACATGTTACCTAAATATAAGAAAGCAAAACAATGATTAACATCAGTTATTTCATTGTGAAAATGACGATTTACAAAAAGCTTTAAAAAAAAAAAAAAAAAAAAAAAAAAAAAAAAAAAAAAAAAAAAAAAAAAAAATGGGGTGTAAATATGGGCCCCCTCAAGTCACTAAAAATAATTTAAAACAGTATAAAACATTGTAAAATGATACAAGTATTTATTTATTCCATGAAAACAATTATTATTATTAATTTAGAGAAATGGAAAGCATAACTAGCTCTTTCAGCCCCTACAATCTAAGTATGCCCACATTTGGCACATAACACATTTCAAGAATCATTGAAAAATTTGGGGTCATTTTTGCGAATCACTATAAATATTTATATTCCAATAGGTTCAATAAAATTAGTTTATCTTTCTGAAAACAAATAATACCTAATTCTGAAAAGTTAAGGTGTTCCTAGAAAATGCTTAATTTTTTTTTTTTTTTTTTTTTTTTTTTTTTTTTTTTTTTTTTAAATTTACATAACATCAATTCCAGAAGCAATATTTTTAGAAATGAATTCAGAACTGACTTTTATTTTTTGATGTATCCACCAAATAAATGTGCCAAGTTGCAACAGACCAAAATGATTCAATAAAATAATTATTTAATAGTTATGTGTAAAATTGGATCTGATTAAAACTTACTGAGAGAATCTCCAAGAGTTATGATGGATTGCCGATCCAAATTGATGTTTCCTGTCGGATTACTCAAGATCATCGCAAGATGAGGCCTCCAATCTGACCATTTTTTGTCAGCACAACACTGTAAAGAGTAATGTTATACTAATACAACAGTTGATGAACAGTTCGATAACACATTCAAAAATATTTATAAATTATGCTGGGGATCATTTTATAACATAATTTCTGTTGAGTTCAATTTCTAAAATGTTTGAAGATCAAATAGGCATACTGATTTCAAAACTATAGTTAGTTTTTTTCTAGTACGTCAAGTTGTTCTTCTACGCCTTATATGAATGTGACCACTCTCTTACCCGGAATGTTTTTCTTCCTAAGATTCTGGCATGATTTTTGCTTTTTTTTTAATTTAAATTTAAAATGTATATACAATAATTATGGAAATTATAGAGACTACTAGGTTTAACAATACAACATATGGCTGACCTTCTCCTATTGGCACCGGGTGAATGATATCATTTTAGGTGACCAGCGAAAGGTATATACAGGGTTTGTCCGAAGAGTATTAGGACTGAGTCGATTAAAAAAAAATTTGGAGCCAATCGTTACAATTCTTTAAAAACTTTCAAAATAGACTCCTCCTGCATCGATGTAGTGCTGCCAGCGCGAATTCCAAGCATTGAAGGCATCACGATAGGCATTCTCCGGAATAGCCTTTAGCAACGCGGTGCAAGCTGCTTGGATCCCCTCTGACGTCTCAAAATGCTTTCCTTTCATCGCTCTTTTCAGGCGAGGAAACCAAATGAAGTCTGAGGGGCCACATCTGGGCTGTAGGGCGGCCAGGGAAGCGTTGGGATGCCTGCCAGGCTAGGTAGCTGGTCACAGGAAACGAGGTGTGAGCCGGGGCGTTGTCGTGGTGCAACTTCCAGTAGGCTGCGATGTCTTTTCAGACCCGATTGACCCTTCGTTTGAGTCTCTTGAGCATTTCCACGTAGAACTTGGAGTTGACGGTTTGTCCACAAGTCACATTGTCAGCGTTTGTCGAAGTCGAAGGTCTTCCTGCACAACCTTTCTCGGAGACCTCTTCCCGGCCTTTCGAAAAGGCCTTGTGCTACCAAAACACACCTCTTATTGCTAAAGTATTAGCTGGGTAAGCCCGCTTGATCATATCAATCGTCTCTGTCGCAAATTTACAGAGTTTCCCACAGAATTTAATCTCCAACCTCTGTTCTAACAAACGCTGCATTTTCGGCTTGCACCACTCAAAAAAACTAGTCGCGTGACAAAGCCTGTCTTGACTCTCCGGATGCTCAGAGACAGCTGACCAACCTCTTTTTCGTTAGCTAGGGCCAGCCAATACCGAATCCAGTCGGCTAGCACGTGTTTCCAGTCACGGCGGGAAAAAATCAGTCCTATTACTTTCCGGACAGACCCTGTATTATATTTTCACCTTCTTATCTTATGTTTATTTAAATGTTACCATCCACTTATATATAAGACGGATTTTTTTATGCTTATAACCCAGAATAGGGTTGATGCATTTTCTATTTCCGAAAGAAAAGGCACCATACCTAGTGGAAATCATCCTCGACCTTATGCGTGGAGTCCTTATGCTTAGTACTCACAACCATAAGGCCACCATCTAGTTATAAAAATTGTTACTTAAAATAATAAATGGTTTGTTACCGTGGCGGCTTGTGGAATGAATCCTGACATAAGCTGGTAGAGAGTCTGAAGTGGATCATTGTGAGGTATACTATTGGCAAAGCGAATCATGATATCGTTGTGTGTTCTGTCACCCATTTTAGAAGCAAGGAAAAGTGCATGACCCCAGGCACCGTTTTCCATTGCCCATTCTGAAAGAGAAAAATTACATTTATAAAGTCTGTAGTTGATGAAAATTATGGGAGATAAAGTTATATAAGATATGCTAGGAAGGTAGCCTTAATTCTGGCAGGTACTGCATAGCAATTGTGTTTGTTACTTTGCTTGCTATAGCCTGTTCAGATAGATGGAAAAATTTGATTCCGTGTGCGCTCCCTTCTGTATGGCCATTTGGAAAGCTGTTTAATGAACTACAATTTACATGAAACACTATAAAAACTGATTATGTATCCTTTAAGATCAGAGAAGGCCATGAGAGGTTAAGCAAGAGAAATAGTGTAAAATCCTCCTCTTTCACCTTAAGTAAGAAGTGTTGCTATCTGCATCAGCACTTCAAGACTCCATCCCTTCCCATTTTCATGCAAAATAAATTATTTTTTTGGCATTGAAAAAGCAAAAATCTTAAAGAGAAACACTGATTCAAGAATTTTGAATATTGAAAGAATCTATAAAAGATAAAATATAAAAACCTAATGCTTCAGCTTTGTTTCCCTGTTGCAAAAGTTCCCTGAACCTTGAAACAGGACTCGCCCTCTCTTCTATGGGCTCTACCTCTTCTTGCACAGAATTTTTGTAACTTTCCATTAGAAGTTCTGCGACATCACTTCCATTAATGTCCTGAAAATTAAATAAGAATAAATTATAGTAAAACAAACATGAAAGATGATATATTTTATTATTGTGCGTGTGTGCGTGTGCGTGTGTGTGTGTGTGTGTGCACGCGCGCAATTTGAACAATCATTGTTTTCATGATCTACAGGTTCTGAAACGTGAAATTGACCAGATTGCGTCATGAGGTTAACTTTATAAGCGAGTTTTCTCATAATGAAGAGAGAAAGGAAACACACTATAACATAGTAAAATATTTTTATGGTTTAGGAATAGATGCCCAAGGTGTTTCCAGTTACACCTTGACTCTTGGAGCTCCTAAGTGCTTTACTTAAAAATATGTTGTTGTTTTTTGTATTTTTCTGCTTATTACACGTCAAAAAAGACTGTTTGGGGAAAAAAGTAAAAAAATAAATAAATAAATACTTTTTGATTACTAATGTTTATCAAAAGAACTTGTTAAAAGTTCTCAGATTTCTAGTCTTGTCGACTAAAACTTTAATTGTAAAATTTGTACATTACTTATATTACAGTTATTTTGTATTTCTGAGTATATTGTATGCTAAATTCCTTTTTTGGAAAAATTTAACTTTTGAATTTAAATTTAAAGGTATTTCAAGAGTACTACATACTCTCCCAAGAGAGGGCTCTTGGTGCCAATGAGCCAAATTGAATTAAACCAAAAATTGCAATGAAACAAAAAATTCTAAAAAAACCTTTATTGCCATATTATTATTGGGGAATGTATTTCTGACAAATAGGGATATGAATAAAAGAAGGAAAAAGGGGCTCCACCAGCCCCCCCCCATGGGCATACTAGGGTTAATAGAAACAAACTGTATTTAAAAACTTTTCAATTTACAGGGATCTGCTAAAGTTAATGCTGTAATATTTAAATTAATTGTACTAAAAATTCATCCTTGAAATAACAAAAACAAATTATCAAGAATAATATAATAAAGATAATTTATTTACAATAAATAGATTGGCTTATTTTTAGGGGAAAAAATGAAGTATTATTTACCATATAAAAAAATACTAATAAATGAAATAGAAAAGAATTTATTTTATAATCAAAATATACCAAATCAAAGAGAAAATAAGAGGGGAACTCACCCCATTTCCTTTCACTGTCATATGAACAAGATCATATAAAAGTTTTTCAGAACTTTTTGAAGCTTTATCTGACATTCTCTTAAGATATTGAAGCACAGTATTCCTATGAGTCACGCCTCTGAAAGTAGAACAAAATGCTGTTATCAACATAAAGCTATAACATATTTTCTAAAACCTAAAATTGATCTTTGATTAATAAAGCTTATGTGATGAGCCGAATGTGAAATAAAAGTCTAATGATCACATGCAGATAGAACTGAAATAAAAAGGCCATCCTTTCAAAGTAAATAAACATTTGTCAAGTTTTAGGAAATACGGCTAATCATTCTTTCGAAGATCATTTCAAGTTATTTATCAATAACTTGAAACTATTGAGAATACGCAAAATTTACTTACGGAATAAAAGGACCTGGGCTTTGAAAGAAGTCCTCTGAATCCTTATCCAACGAAACTTGTGAGAGGCGACAGACACTGATAGTAGCCTTCTGCTGATCCAATGGATAGTTTGGTTCAACTATTATAAGTCGCCCATGACCATCCATATTACCTGAAAGATTTTTAGAAATAATATGAATGACAATAAGTATGCTCATTTATGTATTGTCTTAGCAACTGTATCCTATCTTTGCCTCCTGGACTCCATTCTTGGGCAATAGTTTTGTGACAGGCCAGATAATAAATAAATAAAATGATAAAAATATTCTTCTTTATTAAAAAATAAATAATGCGCAACTGACGATAATAATAAATATAAATCAAATTAAAAGTCTCTGTGTCCAATTCACCACACAAACACCGAAATGCACTGATTTCGGGGAACACAAAGGAATGCTTCAAATAACACGAGGTACTGCACAACAGCTGATGAGCTAGAAATTCATTATCCGTGCAAGTAATTAATCATTAATTTACTAATTAGTAGTTGAGTTAAAGGACGTGGTTCGAAAATAATAGATTTGATGCGAGCTTGGCAGGGGGAGTTTGACAGCTAGTGCAGTGGAAGGTTATTGTGCATCAGGTTAAGTGCGGCTGCTACAGTGTGTACGTCGTAGAAGGTAGGAAACGATGAGAGACGTACCTGTGCCTTGCGACCTCAACTCATCTCTCACCTATCCAGCCCTCTAGCCGACACAAAGATGCGGATGCCCCCGCAAGCCCTCGCACGTACGTCCTCCCTTGTATGTCGCAAGCTTGCGGACGCATCCCCGGAAAGGGATACCTACATCTCTAGCTTCCACCCTGAGTCAGCCAGTCACCAGAGAACTGGGCAAGCTAACCCAGAGCTTCTAACACACGCCACTACGTCTGTAACCGGTGAAGCCTGAAGGGCACCCGGCCACCAACCCAACCCGTAGTACCATTTTGGGACTAAGTCCCTACAGCCTTGAATGGTCGCAGGCCCGGAAAGCAGCTTTCCTACGGTTCCCCTATCCCCAGGTATCAGGGGGGGACTTATCCCGATACACCAGAGAGAGGGAGGGCTCCGTACCCTAAAGTGCGGCTGCTACAGTTTGAACGTTCAGCTCGTATAAAATACTTCAAAATTATTCAAGGCAAGGAATATGAATATTAGCCAAATATTTCTGCGCTAATGGCCAAGATGTCGATGTGCCGTTAAAAAAAAAAAAAAAAAAAAAAAAAATTATATTAGCCAAATAAAAATATGGGTTTTGCTCAAAACCTCAAACATGAGCAATTGTAGGTTTTTGCTTATTTACTGTAATGACATTCAGATAGCTTGAGTTTCTTCACTAATTATAGTATTTAATTGGTTCCTTCCAATAGCTACATTCCTTCAGAAAGTGCTAAAAGACATGTATAAGTTAAATTATATTAAATATTTATAAAGAGGTACAATGAATAATTTTTGAAATTACCTCTAATGTGAGCACAATCATAAAGCCTTGTTGTATAATCAGCTTCCTCTTCCTCTCGGGTAAGATCATCAACAGCTTCTTGGGGCCTTGAAATGAAAGACAAATTAAATTGATATATTATTAAGAAATAATAAATTTCTGAACAAGTATTAAAAAGAAAGTACAAAATCAATTATTTTAAAATCAAATTGAATTCTACTTCCTTTCAGGATGCTGCCTACATTTAAAAGGGAGTAAACTTGAGAGCAGTGATGGGGTGATTCTCGAATACGAATCGATTCGAATTGAAATGAAAAGATTGATCCACAAAAAGAACCGAGTTTAGATCGATCTAAAATAGGGATCGATCTTTGATATGGATCAATTTCACGATTACTTACAATTACCTACAAAATTTGTATTTAATTTAGATTCGAATCGATTCACATTATTCGAGAATTACTCATCACTACCACGAATCAACCTGCAGCATAATTAGTTTCTATCTTCTTACCTGTGGAATGTGACAGGTTTTTATCCGAAACATCCCCTCCTCACCTTTCATAACTCCATGATGATAGCGGTCTATGGTTTGGATAAAATGTAACCATAAAGCCTGATTAAAATTTGAAACGATTCTAGATACCTTGATTCTTTAAAAGATCGGTCCTTGGAGATCGATTCAATAAAAGATCGGGCCTTAAAGATCGATTATTTAAAAAGATCAGCCCTAGGAGATCAACAAAAATCAATATATTGTGTTAAAAAAAAGATTGATCTTTTAAAAGATCAAGCCCAATTCTGACCTGGCACCCCAATTCCCGAATAATGACGCCAGAAGATAAAATGTTTAGTGTGCACCCAAGCTTCGAAATCAGGTCCTCAAGATCACAAGTCCAGTGCTGTATCACTTGAGCTACACCCTTCAGAGAGATGAAAATATGAAGGAATTTACCATAAACTCTTGTGATGCAAGAGCAACTTCACCAATTATATTCTTTTGGCATGTGCAAAGACCTAAGTTATCTTGTCTTTTTACAGGTGAAGCTTTTTGTATAATTTCAGATATTCTGTCAAAGCTTAATATCAAAGTACAGATAATTAAGATACTTACGTTGAAACTCCATGTCTCTGATTAGAACTGCTCTGGCCAGAATGAACAGAAGCTCTATCACTTGAAAACGCCCTCACCGATTCCTGCATCATCCTCCCTTGCATGTATTGGTAGTACCAGGCTGCATAACCTGCTGGATCAACCTGTCGCATTCTTTCAAAGTACTCTCGTTGGGAAGAATACTTCATGTTATATTCATGAAAACTAGGAGCTGAAAGCATAAAAAGAATATATTTAGCTCTAAAAGATTATTTGAATGGATATTTAAATTTAATTTTTTTTCTTTTAAGGTGTAGATAGTTGGGGTTTAGTCATTAGGTAAATAAAACTACATTTTATAACTAAAAAGAGTTGTATTTTTGTAGACGTTTCGGCTTGCATTGCGGCTTTGCTAACAATTATGGTTGTCTTTGTTTATAGTTGACCCCTGTCAAATAGTTCCTGTTTTGCTATGGATTTACCACTTGGAGACAAGACACCCCATTCACTGAGTCTCTTACACTTGTTTGTATTATTGTAAACGTTTATATTTATCTGCACTAATCGGATGGATATCACTTTAAGTGTTTTTAATAATATCAGCCTGTAATACATATATTACTGTAAATGTTGGCATTTACTCCATCTCTCATTCATGTATTACAGTAAACATTTATATTTCTATCCGCTGGTTAGATGGATATTACTTCAATAGTTTTTAATAATGTCAGTCAGTACTATGGATATTACTTTAAACGTTCCCTTACTACCCTAAAGCTATTAATTCCTTCATGTTAGATGGAATAATTCTCTTGGAGTAAAATGTTTTCTTATCTGAATTTCCCCTTTCCTTTATTATTTTATGTCCATCTATGTTTAGAATCTATTTATTCAGAAGGTGACCAGGAACAAAATAAAAGTGATAAATAGGGGAAAATGAGTCACTGTTTTTACTGTTTTTTATCTGAAAAATAGAATAAGAAACTACAAGTGTGTCAAGTGTGATACACACAGTTGCTTTGAGTGTTCCAAAATATCTCTTAGTGCAGGATTTGTAAATTTTTTTTATATTAAAATTATTTTTTAAATACATAAAATTCACTGTAAACACTATTTTTATTTTTTTAAATTTACTTCCTGCTTTTATTGTTAAAAAATATTGCCTTATTGCTATTATTTCTAAATGAAAAAAAAAAATAGAAACACCTTACTTAATCAATAATATCCTATGTACAAAATCCCAATCTATGTTTTTTTGAAAATTTGTGTTAGTCAATAATAAAGAGAAGAAAACAAAAATCTTAGTCCGTGTAATGGATGTTCTCAGGAGTGAGCGTCAGGGAGATTTTATGATTTATGGGTTATTCAGCAGTCTATAAGATGTAAATATTGGCAGATTGGAAAGTATTTCTAAAAGCTGTGCAGAAATGAAACTTTTTTTGATTTGCTGTTTGCCACAATAAACTTACAAGGATCATGATAGTAATGATGCCCAGGCAATACTCTCATCGAATGTTTCAAAGGGTGACGATAATCCGATCCAGATCTAGAAGAAGGCCTTGAACGCTTATTTTCTCTGTAATAATCATCGTAGTCTCTGTGGTAGTAATGTTGAGGATGCCTAATAACATTGAATAAATGTATTAAATAGACTGCGTATAAAATATAATACAACAAGCTTTAAAAACTAACGATTCTTTGCTGACTCATAAATCTTACAAAGGACAAATTAAAAGTCCCAAGAATAATCTAATTTCATGATCAATGAATCCTCAAGGCTAGCAAACATGACTAATATGTGTGACTTTAGAATTCAGAGCTCACAACATTAAAGAACACACGTGTAGAGGAAGTATTGGATAATTGCATATTTTTTTACCTTTTACATCAATCACCTAAAAAAGGGTGGAAGGTCAAAAATTAAAATAAAGAATTAAATCTGCTTTAAAATGTTTATTGTAGCTCTACATTATTTTATTTTATATTATAAAATTGTGAACCTTTTATTTCTAAATTATTTTAAAATTGGCGGGAGGTTGTATGTATATTTAAACACTTTAATCTTCACATACTAATCTTTATTTCATGCTCTACATGTTTCATGCCCTGCCACATCAAGAGTTTACAACTATAACTAATTTAAAAAAATGAATCTGTCCCATTACAGGCCACGAGGGCCCTGTTCAGATACACGGAAAAGTTCAATTGTGCATGCGCGAAATTTTGAGGGAAATATTCCTGACAGTTCCACAGTTTGCCCACTTCCATTCCAAGGAATAACACGATATGTGAAACATTAAAAAAACTGGTTATGTCTCGTTTAAGACTAGGGAAGGCTTTGAGTGGTCAGACAAAGGAAATAGTGTCTAATATTTCTTTATTTATATTTATTATTCAGCCAAATCTAAGACCAAAAACTTTTTAGTGATAATGTTATAACAGAGAGAATTTTTACCGCCAATTTCTTGTATTGATAAATATTAAACACTATTGACCTCTCAAAGCCTTGCCGGGTTCTAAACGAGTTTTTATTGCGTTTAGTGGTGTGATCTTCATTGTAATGGAAATGCAAATGGCAAAACCATGAATATTTTCCTCAGAATTTTGCACATGTGAGATTAGAATTATTCCATCTAACTAAAAGGAATATAATTTAGTCACTTTTAAAAAACAAAACAAATTTAAACAGTCATTGGGGCAAGCCTTCCAACAATCTTAGGCGGGGGCTTAAGATTGATACAGCTATGGTCGGTAGAGGGATACACCCTGTTAATATGTTTATAATTGTTTTTAAAACATTGACCAAAATATAGCAGATTTAATTCTTTATTTTAATTATTGACCTTCTCCTTTTTTTTAAAGTGATACATTAGATTATTTATGTGAACATATCAAAAGCATAAAAAACACAGATAACCAAAAATAAGTAGTCGTAGAACATCAATATGCTGAAAATTGTTAACCATTTTATAAACACAAAAGACAGGGTGCTTTTGAGATGATAAAAAACTCAAAACTTTATCCAGGAAAGCTTTAGTTGATCTACTGAATTCTGAAAATACTACAAATAGTAGAACATTGATGAGCAACACTCTATCTTCATTTCAATATCCTAATTTAGAGTTAATAATAATAACCCTCCCCTAAGAAAAAAATAAGACAATTGAAGCAATGTGCAGTGCCTTGATATAACTACTACAAAAGTGCCAAAAATATTTCACTTAGATTTTTCAAGACAATTGTTAGTTTGTTAATGTTGCATTCCATTTCAACTTAGAAAATAAATCAAACACATACCCCCTCCAAAAAAAAATTACAAAATAAAAATAAAGAATGTTAACATTGTATCTTCATATTCAGTCTTCAGTAGGAAGTATTCAACATGGGAAAAAATATAAAAAAATGAAAATATGGCTCTATTTGGGAGTTTGAGTTTTACAATAAAAATAGAATAAAAAAAATGATAAAAAACAATGCATATTTATTGAACAAAATGCATTTCAGCTCTTTCACAATTAAAAAGTGAATATTAAATTAAATATCAACATACAAATTATTAACCTGAAATTTGTGTATTTCAATTTATTTTTAGAATTAATGCAAGAAACTTCAAATTAAATAAATTAATCAGATTTTATTTGTGCTTAGACAAATGATTTCAAAGCAGGATAAAATCATTTATTTACTTTTTATTATTGATAACATATAGGACAAATGTTAAACAGGAAAACTTTTTTTTACACACATACAATATAACTTTTTTATAACTTTCTTTTATATAAAGTTATTCAACTTAAAAATAATTCAAACTCAAAATTGATTCAAGATAAAAAAAAAAAAATTAATAATGATAGTAAAAAAATCAAAAACCAAAATTATTTATTTTAAAAATTATTTTAAATGTTATCGTCCATTTAGTATTAACTAAGAATTTTAGGACAAGTTTTCTATAGGTTACCACCTTTCTATAGGTTACTTTTCTAGCAATGATAGGGCTGATGCCTTTTCTTTTTTTTTCTTTTTTTTTGTAAAAAAAAAAGCCATCACCCCTAGTGGGAATCAAATCCACGAACTCTGGCACTGAGTGCATCACAGCCACTGAGCCTCCGAAAAAAACAAAAAGTAAATGTGAAGACGAGGGTTCTAGGCACCGATTATTTAGAAATTTTGCACAATATCGTATTTTGATGCACTAAACACGAATCCGTAAAAAAAAAAAAAAAAAAAAAAAAAAAAAAAAAAAAAAAAAAAAAAAAACACGTTTATCAAACAAAATTATAAAACACAAGGAGAACACTCAAAGTCAAGGGGCTATGAGTAAGAGTGGCAAAAGTGCCCGGTACAGGAGGCCCGAGAATACCGTACAGGAGAACCCTTCACCATGCACCTCTCTTTGTACAGAAAGAGTTAAACCACAGCATAACAAAACAATAATTATTAAAAATATAATGTATTTTATACCATTTGAAACTAACTCACCTTTGATCTTCTTCTCTATAATAATCTCTATAATAACTCCTATCTGGACTGTAATCACGCACTCTCCTGCTGTAAAAGCAAACAAGCAAGCTTCACAAACACAATGTTAAAACCAATTTTGCCTCAAACTATTAGTAGTGATAACCAATTAGCAAAGAATCTTTGTGCCATGCCAAAATAAAAAACTTTCAGTTAATTCAACACATTTACAGCAACATCTTGGTGACATACCTGTCTCGTAAACTTCTGTATCCTCTTCGTTCATCATATTCCTCCTCACTTCCATACTCCGGTGATCTGTACATAAAAAATTATAATATGTAGATGTTCAGTCCGAATATATATGAGTTTGGGATTGCTGGCTTGGACTTTGTCCACTAAGCCCCTGATTAGAACCGGCCAGTACAGTTCTGGACAGAGTGTCTCCCTCGATGCCTGCAGCATTGTCTCAGCCTACAGAGACACAAATTTTTCTCGGCACCTTTTTCTCATCCTGATACAGCCAAAATCATACTTGCTGTAGCAGTTTTCTCAAATACAAGACTTGCATGCCATCCTTTCCTAGAACGAGCCGGCGAGGACCAGCCATCAGACAGGGGTGTCAGAATTATCTATTCGCATAGGCTTTACCCTCTCCATGTATAGTCAACTCTTTAAATTTCAATCACTCCCTCTCAATGTTCTCAGCCCCCCCCCCAATTTTGATTTGATCGGTAAAAATTTCATAAAACCCTTAAAAATAAATGCAATAACATCATTTAGTTCATAAAACATATTCTATTTTGGGTATAATAGTGTTTAAGTTGGCTAAAACTCTTTTAAGATCTAAATTGTTAGTATCCATACACCGGAAATGGTCTCAGCTTCCCCCGAAATTTTCCCAGCCCCCTCCGAAATTATTTTCTATATACGCCCATGCTTGGGAAGGAAGGCACACACCCTTAAATTGTTATTTTGTGACGCTCATTGTTTTTTCAACCCCTAAATGAATTTATGTTTTTTCTGATTTCTCATATGTTTCAAAAGAATTAATGTTTTTTTCTGATTTTTCATATGTTTCAAGTATTCGCAATATTTGTACGCCATTTTTAATGCTGTCACCTCTTGGCGAGCCCGTGAGTTAGAGGTTAGTACAGCGCTCTGGTGGGTACTCCTGAAACCTATCTCTGTTATATTACCTACCTCTTGTAACTCAATGTTTATAAAACAAACCTGGTTTTATTCTCATTTTTCTTTATGTGGTTTTTGAATTGATTATACATTATTATTATTAATATTTAAAATCCTTTTGTCTATCTCTTTTTCCAATAAATATTTATAATGGCACCTAGTTTAGAAATTCAATACTGTCCACTCTATATATTGCAATCACTCCCTCTCAATGTTCTCTCACTAAAGGAGGGAACAGTAGATATGTTAAAGAATAATAAGTGTTTAGATTAGCAACAAAAAGTATGATTGAGTGGACATTTTTCTTTAAACTGTTTCTATAGGTAAAGAAGAAACAAATTCAAGGTTATGGAAAATTGGCTCTCCAGAAAAATTACAAATATGAGACATGGTGTCCTTTACCTCCAGACATGGTGTCCTCATGGGGTACAGATATGATGAGTGGAGAAATATTTAAATTGCAGTAAAAAACATCTAGAATACTCTTCAAGGAGTTACATAGTAACTAATGCTGGCCACTCAATAAAAACCTTAAATGTATTACTTTATGCATATAAATAATGAAAAGGAAAACAAAAATTGGTAATATTTTTAAATAAGTTTGGTAAATTTATTTTATACATTATATTATGCATGTCTAAACAGTTCATAGGAAATTGTATTATTCTGAAATTAAATTGAACTTATTTCTTAACCAAAACTATTTTAAATATGTAGACACAATTTAAAAAACACGACACAGGAACTGCATTAGCTCAGTATGTTTCCATGTTTACCCCTTGTGTGATTTGGAAGATTTTTTTTGTAGAAAACCCTAATATTTTCCTTTCAAGCGTGTTGCTAGTTTCGCTCTTACTTCAAATTTATGAACTCATTTTACAGTTAAATTTTAATACAGACAATCTCATTTTACTATTTTTTTTTTTTTTTTTTTTTTTTTTTTTTTTTTTTTTTTTTACGGCGCATCTACTTCTAGGTCATTAGTGCCGACATCCAGGGTGCAGCGAGGAATTTTCCCAACGAGCCCTGAGATGAGAAAATTCCTCCCGGAGGTGGGGATCGAACCCACCACCTCCCGCTTATGAATCCAATGCGCTATCCATTAGACCACGGGAGACCCATCATTTTACTATTAAATGAAATTAAAAGTCGCACTAAAAAAAAAAAAAAAAAATGCAGTGACCATACCTGTGTTCCCTACGCCTTCGAGTCCTTTCCCTATCCCTATCTCTTTCTCTATCCCTATCATCTCTTCGTCGATGATCTTCATTCCTTCGGTCTCGATCACTAGAGTAATCTTCTTCTTTCTCATAACTACTGTAATTATAAAATGATTTTATTAGCAACTAATAATTAATAAAAGTACATATTCTTATATAATAAGAATACTTAAAATTTTCACCTATTACCTATTTTTTATTTAACTAATAAGCAAGTGAACTCCTACAGAGTTAAATGTAGAAATCAATCAGGGAGTAAAGTTCATTTATTAAGCCTAATGATGTGCATAATGATACAAAATGGAAGTGGTAGAAAATGAAAAAAATTGAAGAAATTTGATTGAAAAAATTGCAGAATAATGAAAAAAAATGAAAATATAAAATTAAATACTACAGCTTGAATATAAACTAGGGGTGGGGTAAAACTTGCAGGGATAAAATGTAGTGGAAGAGTCAAGATTTAAAAATGTCTATGTTGGTAGAATGGTGGACAGAAAGATGTAAGGAATTCCATAGTTCATGAAGTATTTATACAGGGAATTTAATAAACAGGGAAAACCAAAATCAAAAATCTGGCTAGACAAAGTTGTTTTAAATTTGATTACCTTTCATTTAAAAAAATAATTCATTGAAATCTGTTGAGAATTAGAGACTGTAGCCTTTTTGAAACAAAAAATGTTGTTTGGCCCCACTGTGCGGCGGGAAAGAACATAAAGATCAGAAGGACGAGATCGGGTGTTACGGGAGTGAACAGATTTAAAAAGTTGAAAAATATAAGAAGGTCTTCAGCATTAAATTACTTGGTAAAGGATTATTATTATTGGATCGGTCCTTAGCCACATTACGGTTTTATAAATCATTTAGCACTGCCATTAGCACTAAAATTGTTTTTGTTTAATGAATTTCAAAAGGGATAATAGTTTAAAATATCTTACTCATTCCTTCGGTGTCTTGTATGTCTGCTTGACCTTCCTCCTTGCCTATAGTCATCAGATGTGTTACCACCACTCTGATTCTGTTCACCAACGACCATTCTTTCTAATCTATCTCGTTCCCCTCTATCATCTGGAAGAAAAAAATGTATATAACATTAAACGATTCTAAGATATTGTTATACATCATCCCTACCATGTCGAACTATTGAATATGAAAATCGGGCAAACTAGCTAATGAACATATTCGATAGATTGACAAAGAAATATATTGAAAAATGGTCTTATTTCTGGCTATTCTAAAGGGGTTGTAGTTGCGACAATCCATCCACAATCGCAAAATATAGAATATGGAAAACGAGATTTTTCTTATTCGATAGTACATAGTAGGGACAACATTTTAGAATTAATCTTATAATAATAGATTTATGTTGATTGTCATGCAATAATTAATTTATAATTTTAATTTTAATGTCCCAATTTTTAATGTAACATATTTCTTGAGCTGTCCTTTGAAATGGGGGTCTAAGAACTTACAATCCTGACCATGGAGTGTTCTTGACTGAATACTCACAGCTATCGTGGTTCCAAGTTTATTAATCTATATACATTTTGACAAAAGAGGTCTACTTTTTCAGGTACTATTCCTTCATAGTTCGCACAGCCCCCATATTCACATTGTCTTCTCTAGAATAGTAAACAATGATAAAGGAGCTCCTTAAGAAGAAGCATCCAAGCTAAGAAACATCTAGGGCAAATGAAGTAATAATAAAAATAAAGCAGTGAATAAGAACTTGAAAGACTACTTTTTAAGGAACCCACCATTACCACATGATTATATTAATAATCACATTTTAAGTTTAAGTTTATGTCATGGTGTAAAGAATTTAAAAATATATTAGATAATTAAGTATTTATTTGGTGAATCAATAACCCCTTTTGGAATAAGCCTTAAGAAACTATGACTTACTTCTTCTATTACTCCTCGAGCATATGTCACACCAGTGGTACGGTTTTCTAAAACAAATTTTATCCAGCTTTTAGCGGCTGGCTGTAATGTAATGCCAGAGAAAATTTGTGGTTTAGGAAACCAAACCACTGGTGACTTACGTTAAGGAGTAAGAAAAGATTAACCAGCCAGCGAAGAAGTTTAAAATAGAATATGACTTACTTCTATTCATAACAACATCTGGAGGAGTTGGAATTTGCCCAAGGACTACTCTACCTTGAAGAGGTTCCGCCTCACCTGGTACTTCCCTCCTTCGTTCCTTTCCGTCGTCTTCTCTCTCTTCTACAATAACAAGAATAAATAAATTTATTACAACATAATAAATTGTGATCTTTCATGTAAATATTTGTTACATCCATTAACATATTTTGTGAACCTTTTTTCACCTTGTAAGTTTATTTAGAACACCTGGTTAGCACCTATAGAAACTAGAAGCAAAGTACATCACACATATCAATGTGTCAGGACAAGAGTGGGTTTTGATAAAGATGTTGCCAATCAGAACAACTGTCAAATAGGATAAACATGCTTTAAGCAGGAGAAAAAAGGCATTGAACTGCATAGACAAGGAAATCAGCCAGAGGGCTTGTGAGGTTGAGAATGATTGAGTCCTACTTTGAGGGTACAGTAACCCAGCCTATAATCCAGTTTAATTTAGTCTTTCTATGGTAATGTGGGACTAAGCTGGAGGCGACTTGTCTACTTGAAATCAAGGGAGAAGATAAAGAAATATTATGCAGTTCCCTACCTTTGAAAACCAAGTCCAGTGTGACATTGACACAAGATTGACCCAGGCTGAATCTTGAAGAGGTCTAGGAATTATTTATTTAAATTTTAACGTCCATTATTATTAACTAAGAATTTGAGAACAGGTTATCTAAAGGTTACCACCCTTTTCTAGCAAGGATAGGGCTGATGCTTTTTCTTTTTTCTAAAGGAAAGCCACCACCACATAGTGGGAATGAAACCCATGACCCTTGGCGCGGAGTGTTAAGTGTTCACACCTTAACATTCACGGCCACAGGGCCTCTAGAATCTAGGAATTAAACATGTATGAAACTTATTATCTATTATTAATGTAAATATATTTTAGATGAAAGGGGCGTCAACCGGTGGCTTAAGGTCGGTGGCCTGCAGGTTATTATTTTATGGAACTATATGTATAAATTGTTATCATACAAGTGGTTTTGTGACAAGGTTTTCCATGTACTTAATAATAATAAGAATCCTTCACCAGGTAACAACCCCCGATTGTATACACACTCTCTATTGTGTATTCAATTTAAGAACTACTTCAAATATTACACATAGATTAAATTTTGTACCAGATTCATCTCCTATAGAAGATAGAGGTGAACTATTCCTAGTAGCTCCAGTGCCAGGGACGCTCTCTCCCACTGGTGTAGGATGAGAAATGCTGTCAGGCTCGACTCCCCATGGTTCATAACCTTGCCCTGTAACGAGTCTATGGAGTCCAGGTGGTGGAGCATCGCCTGTATAAAACAACACAGACAGCATCAAATGTATTTGCTAAACCAGATGATGTCTGTAAAGTAATTCATTAATAATAATCTCAAAAAAGTATAATAGCTCCTGTTTCTTGCTATAGTTTTCAAATGTGAGCTTAAGGGAAATTCTCGGGAACAGCTTGAAGAACTAACAAAGTAGTGAGTGTTTTAACACTCCTAAGTGAAGAAAAACTTGATTCTCTATATGGATAAATTAGGGGACACCATTATTTCACAAATAGGGCTATGAATTTAAAATGACAGGGAAAAAACAATGATTCAATGAAAACCGTATTCATCAGGCACTTTTTGTTGTTTTTTTTTACTACTCTATTCAAATCGAATTTTAAATGGGAAAAAAATTATTTACGCTAAATTGACTGTAATTGACTCCTGATGCTTAGCCTAGAAGGATTGAATCAATTTAGTATATCAAATGGAAGTTAAATAATAAATGTATCAAATAAAATATTTATAAAACATTAGAACTATTAAATAAACTAAGCACATTCCTTATTAAGGTTGTTAGATTATAAACCATGCATAGGAATACGCTAACCATAAGTCCAGCTCTTTTCAATTTTTTTTAACAAGCTGATTCAATAATCTATTGTTTCCATTAGTAAATATAAATCAGCACTAGTTTCAAAAGCTATATATAGTCTGTTCAAATAGATAGAATAGTTTTAATCCTACATTCATGAAATTCTGAGGGAAATATTCCTGGCGGTTTCACCATTTGCATTTCCATTACAATGAACCACACGCTACTTTAAATTCAATAAAAACTGATTTGTTTAGGACAAGGGAAGGCTTTGAGGGGTCAGGCAAGGGAGATAGTGGGGGGGGATAAAAATAAATAGTGTTTAATATTTATCAATACTTAGCCAAAGTTAAGGCTAAAAACAATTTAAGCTACAGCCTGTTCAAATAGATGGTTTAGTTGGAGGGAAAAGGGAGTGGCCTAAATTCCTCATGTAAGAAATTGGCAGTAAAAATTCTCTCTGTTACAACCTTATCACTATGAGGTTTAAAAAGTTTTTAGTCTTAGATTTGGCTAAGTATTGATAAATATTAGACACTATTTCCTTTGTCTGGCCTCTCAAACCCTTCCCTAGTCTTAAACAAGACATAATCAAATTTTATAATGTTTCAAGTATTGTGATGTTCCTTGAAATGGGAGTTTGCAAATGGTGGAACTGTTGGGAATATTTCCCTCAAAATTTCACGCATGAGGAATTGAACTTTTCTGTCTATCAGAACGAGAACAAAAATTACACCCCACAGTTGTACATTTACATTTTAGCGTGGTTTGTGTTTCTGCTAAACTGTCATTCCAAAGGCACCAATTTTGCTTACTAACACAAAATATTTTTCTCATTAGTTGGGCATGATATATACCAACTTTTGTTACATGACAGCAAAAATAATCGCCAGTAGGGATAAATTAATAATTCTTTTCTGGAATAAACCATCTCCCATAGTGGGCCAATTTTGCTTCTTTTCATTACAAGGAAGCAAAAATTGTAGCCAAAAGAAAATTAATTTAATAAGAGTGAATAAATATTTATATGCACAAGACCTTACCTTCATCGTTAACTTCAACATTTTGAATGTAAGTATTATTTTCTTTTTGTGCCGAAAATTGTCCTGTTTCAAGGTATTGATTTCGATCAATTGCACAGTGTTTTTGAGCTTCTTGTTCAGCCTGTAATAATAAGCACTTTTATGAATAATTTATAAAGTTTACTCTTATTTTTGTACAAGAAAAACTAAAGGTACAATGAATTTCTTTTCTGATTATGATAAACAAAAAACAAAAAAAAAACACCTGTTCAAACAAAATTCTTAGCTAGTTTCTCACAGGGAGCTTATAATTCACACATAAATGATCCTTTATTCTTCTCGGTAATTACAGTAATACCAACGGATAAAAACTCTTTACTCTTCATATCATGACTCTCTTATCTTGATGAGAATAGTTTCCCAATTCTTTTGCTCAGACGTGTGTTGTGTTTGAGAAATTGTGATTACACTTGTACTTACAGAAAATAGTTGTAACTACAGGCTTAATCACAGAACCAGCTGTGATTACAGAAAAATATGTGATTAAGTTCACAACCAGAGAAAGTTTATGATTACAGGTGTGATTACAGAAAAGGAAATTGTGATTACACTTGTACTTACAGAAAAATAGTTGCAATTACAGGCTTAATCACAGAACCAGCTGTGATTACAGTCGTAATTACAGAAAAGTGATGTGATTACAGTCGTAATTAAAGAAAATATAGTGATTATGAGTGTAATTATAACCAAAGAAATCATAATTGTTATCATATCTCCAGGGTCTGTGATTATAATCGTAATCGTAATGACATCTTGAAAGCCTCTGATTGTAATCGTAACTGTGATTATGATTATGGCTAACTTGGCATACTAAGTCAAAGCATGTGCAGCAACTAGAAAATAATTGGGTTTAGTAAATACTTACATCACGAGGAGGGCTGATTTTTAATCCCTTTAAATCTTGAACAATATCTTCAGTATTGTCTGGGTACTCTCTATTTTCTGGGATCCTCTCCTCGTTTTCAGGTGGTAAATGGCTATTGCTGGCAAGAGGAGAACTAGTAGCTATTGGAGGGAAAACATTTATACTGGATACTTTTTGGTTAACTAGATTGGAACTATTAGGTGTTTTTAGTTCTTGAACTTCTGAATTCACTGGTGGCGGGGGCCGAGAAGAATGACCGATGGGTGGTGGTGGATAGGTATTTGAAGAAGGTTTAGGAATTTGTTGTTGAGGAGAAGGCGTATATCTTGGAGAATGATTTTCTACATGCTGGCGAGGAGCATTTGTCTCTTCTTTCTTCATTGGAAGCTGTCTGAAAGCTGATGGATGCTGCTGTTGAGAAGGTGGCATGCTGTATTGTTGATGTACTGATGTCACAGTTTGAGGGGTTAATGGCTGTTGTGTAAAATTCTGTTGAACAGGATGAGAAGGCATTATTTGTTGCAATTCATTGTTCTGTGGTTTCGGTGGAGGAACTTCCACTGCCGGTTGCTGGAACCCCGGAGCTTGATATCCCGAAGGAAATGCTGGCTCCTCATCCAATTGTACCTGATGTACAGGCACACTGTTATCCCCCTTAATCCCTGGTCCCTGTAACGTATTTTGGTACGTAGGAGGAGGTAACTGAGTATTACCAACAAGCTGCGGACTACTAACATTGGGATGGTACATATTTAGATTAGAAGATTGATTCATTAAATTCCTATTGTGGTTTCTTGTGTCATTAAAATCTGATTTAGGAGGTACTTGAGAAGGATAGGGCATTGAAGGAGGAGGAGCATTAACCGAAGAATTCTTCAAATTATGTTGCTGAGAAGGAGAAAACCTTTGGCTATTTTCATGTTGACGAGGCGTAGAGATATCTTCTCTTGGAGACTTGGGCTGTTGCCTAAATACAGAGTTTCCTGAGGAAATCTGTGGCGCTCTCGAATTATGATGAGTAGTCGATTGGTACTGCTGCTGAGCTCCAGGAGGCTGCTGGAAATGAGGGTTAGGCAGATCTTGTTGCATTCCAGTGTTCAACTGAACGGAAGAGTAGCCAGAAGAGCGCTGTTGAAACTCTAAATTATGATCTTTAGAATGATTTGAATCGGACAAGGGTTGCTCAAACGGATGAGTTTGATGGCCCAACGAAGAGAACTGTGGTTCTTCTTCCAACTGTTGTTGATGAACAGGTAGACCTCCTCCAAAACTCGCAGGCCCTGATATAGTATTTTGTCCGGGTTGAACATCAGTAAAATGTTGTGAATGAAACGGCTCTGATTGGTTCATAGGTACCTGATTAGTTGGTCTTGGGTTAAAGTAATTAGAAATATTTGATGATTCCATGCTATTATAAAAATGTTGTCGTTGTGGTGGTAATTGTTTCGAAGTTTGAGGTGGTGCATTCACTAATTTCTTAGGCCTTACATTATGAGGATCTTGATGATTATTACGAATTTGAGATGTTCCATACCTAAAAAAAAAAAAAAAAAAAAAAAAAAAAATAATTATTATTTAAGGAAAATATCTCACTAATCTAGAGAGGGCTTTATGTGTGTTGTGCGTTGGCTTATATAGAGGGGGGCTAAAGCCTCCCCCCCCCCAAATTTTGATTTAAGCAGTAAAAATGTGTCATAAAAACCTTATAAATAAATTAAATAAGATCACTTAATTCAGAAAAAATATTTTTTTTTTTGTGTGTGTGTAATAGCGTTTTAGTTGGCTAAGTATTCCAAGTTCTCGATTGTTAGTATTCCCTATCCCTAAATGTTCCCAGCCCCCCCCCCCAAATTATTTCCTATCTACAGCAATAGATGGGGTATCTATAGTATAACCAGTATAACTCTTATTTTCAGAAAGCACAATGGCTTGGTGCAGTGAGATTCTCGCATCTGTTTTGAAGTAGTACATTTGTAATGGTGGTTCTGAGATTACAACTCAACAAGCATTTCACAGAAAGTGGCCAATGTTGTGATGTGAAGCCCATTTCTTTCGAATCCTTGCTTCCTCATGTTGCATTCTTTTGGTTTGACGTAAAGAATGGCTTTGTCAAAGTCTAGACAATGTGGAATGACATTTACCTGACAATGTTCAACAAACATTAAAAACAATAATGTATAATAATACTATAAGTATTTATTTAAATTTAACGTCCATTATTATTAACTACAAATTTTGGGACGAGTTATCTATAGGTTACCACCCTTTTCTAGCCAGGATAGGGCTGATGCCTTTTCTTTTTTCTAAAGAAAAGCCACTAACCCATAGTGGGAATCGAACCCACAACCTTTGGCACGGAGTGTTAACTGCTCATGCCTAAACACTCAAGGCCACTGGGCCTCCTACAATAAGTATTATAGCATTTGTTGTTCACCAAAAAACAAGATTATATATACCTTTGTTTATTGTCCGGAGGAGCTATTTCTCTATTTTCTATTTGATTGTTATTATTTACAGCTTCGAGAGAATAAGAGGGATTTTGTCCCTGAACACTAGACGTTTGATTCTGTATTATCCAATCATCTTCAGTAGTGGCTTTCTCAAAATAGCCTGAAGCTGATTGATGAACTTTACCTCCACTGTTAGCACTTCCTTGTTCCTAAAAACATATAAATTATGCTTAAACCCAATTATGTGCTCATTAAGAACTCGAGGGGTAAAACAAGAAAAATATATGCAATGTCTATGTTATTGTTTGGCTTCTGTCATCAGCAGTGGTGGAATTATTAAGACATCATATCAAATATGCAGCAAAAAAGAGGAAGAGCTGAGCGATCGGACAAAAATCTGTTGGAATACGAAACCAAATTTATCTAAATAAAACCACAACTGCTAGTGACGTAAGCCAAACAAATATGAACATTGAATGTAAGTGATCAAATTTAAAAAAAAAAAAAATACTTAGAACATATTTTTCTGTTAAAAATATGTTTTGTAATAATCTGCTGTAAAATAATTAATATTTAAATTCCAAATGTCCAGTAAAAATTATATAGAAAAACGGGAAAACTGAACAATGGGCAGCATAAATTTAATAAGTACAGTAGACTCTCTATAATCCAGCGTCGTCGGGACCGGAGTACAGTCAGATTAGAGAAAACGCCGGATTGGAGAATTCAGTTAGAAGCAGTCACTTATGTATTTGAAAAACCTTGTTTATTATTTGAGAATACGATATGTACCATTTTTAATATTGCATATTTGGTAAATATTATTAAAATTACTTTTAAAACTTGCATTCTACTAGTGATGAATGTTCGAACTAGACTGGCTATAGTAAAAACATTTCTTTTCTTAATAGAAACACAAGTTCCTGCTTCTAAAACGAAACATATATGTCTCCTTTGACTTACATTGAATGAAACACGATGAAACAAATGTTTGGCAAGCTAGGAAGGGAAGGTTTTCTAGGAACCCTCGAGCTGGTCTAGCTCCGTCACTCATGCCTCTCAGAGACTACCGATTAGAGAGAGCAACGGATGAGAGAACACCGGATAAGGGAGAGTCTACTGTACTTTTAAGTAAATTTACTTTCATAAACACACACCTTTCCCATTTTTGTTAGTTTTATCTCATTTCTGTGATTGATTCTTTGGAATCCATGATATCAAGCTAGAAGTAGATACAGCGTTTTGACTTCTCCTTATCAAATACTTTTTCCAAACAATTTGTCAATCTTTTCATATTATTTTACTTTACCCCTACAACCAGAATTTACACGTAATAACTAAACTTTAATGGCTCACTGAGATTCACAGTACTTACAAAACAGGGTTTCTGTTTCAGTCAAATGTAAGGAACTATGAAAAGTTAACCAAGAACTATGGTTTCATGAATTTTCTGGATTTTTAATGGTTACTCAACATTAATATTTTCCTTGAGAGGAGATCATTGACCTTAGATGATGCAAGGTAGGGATTTTCGGGGTTTGGTCACTGCTACTTAATAAAACTACATTTTATCATAAAAATGGTTTTATTGTGCCGACGTTACGGCTTGAACTTCAAGCCTTCATCAGGGCTGTAAAAACAAGTAGGACATATTTAACACTAATATATACACATAGCTATCTAAATATACCTAACATATATATATATATATATATATATATATATATATATATATATATATATATGTATGTATATATATGTATTGATATATATGTATTAGGACATACACAACAAATATGCAGCAAAAAAGAGGAAGAGCTAAGCGATCGGACAAAAATCTGTCTTTATATCTTTATATATAATATATATATATTATATATATACTACATATATATATATATATACACGCATAGATATATACACACATATATATATATATATATTGTAATGATATAAAAGGGGGGTGCTCTAGAAAGAGTCAGTTTCTGGCATAGCAAAGAGTAGCATTCCTATTCAAAATAAAAGCTAACTTATATTTCATAAGTCCATCACAAATATTATCATTTGTCAATCAATAAAATAAATAAAAGAGTAATAAAAGAGATAGCATTTGGCAGTGTTTAGTTTGGCAGTGTTTATTTTTTCAAAAAGGCAGTGTTAAGTAGATAGAAGAGTCCAAATATCTCGGCTAGGAGCGATAAGGTATACAAGTTCCCACAAAGATAACGATAGAGGTGTTTTCTAAGTATGAACAGGAAAATCCAGGGAAGGACGAAGAAGTCAGACACCCTTGGTGTGGTGGGGGTACGCCTCTATAAGTAGGGCCTTCCCCCACCACTCACTCTCACTCCAGCGCCGACGAAGGGCCAGAGCACTCACTCTCACTTCAACGCCAGCCAAGGGCGAGAGAGCACCCTTTGCACCACCACAGCCTGACACCGAGCACCAACTGGACATGATGGGGAGACAGAACTCCAAGATCTAACAGCCGACCATCCATCTCCTCAACACGACCACAAGCAGCCTGCCTCTTCACTTCAAGAACATCATCCGTAAAACAAGCTGAGTATAACTCACTCACTGCCAATCTTTAATTAAACTCTTAAAGCTATCTAAAATTTCACAATGGCCAATAGTTATATTTTAATATATAAGTTAATAATTTGAATATGTTCTAAACATTTCTTAATAACCCAACATTGATACAAATATGTGAGTCAAGCAAATTTTGTATTTAAGTTTATATCACAGCCAGCGGCATCTAAAATTATATCTTTTCTTCAATATAAGTCAATTATTTCCAACTCTATTTTATTTATAATGAACCTATCTCCTGGTATTTAATATGGTCTCAACACATAAAATGACAAATGGTAAGAAATGATTCTAATCATATATTTCTCATGCTTTTCTTTCAGGAAATTTATTAAATTAATTTAATTATTCAAATGGTTATTCATAAGTCCGTATGTGGTGAGTTTGGTAATATTTTAAATGAACCCTGAGATTTAATGAAAATATAATATAAACTTTTCTAAATAAACTTTTCCTACATTAACTTTCAAATATATCCAATTTTCTTGTTCTTCCCCCCCCCAAAACACCACATATTGGCGCCCAACGTGGGGCAATCCACTAAACCTGTCGCCGAAATCCTGAACAGGTTGAGTCATGTAATCATTCCCGTAGCTTTGTATTGCAGCTCGGCAGCTTAGAGAAGAGTTGCAGTAGGCGCGCGTGTTTTAAAACCAAAATTAAAATTTTTATTTTTTGTTTTTATGTTTTCAGATTTTAATATTGGGACCATATATTTCAAAAAGTGTGTTTTAAGGTTCAAAACATAAATTTTTATGAAAACTAAAATTTTTTGAGTGATATTAAATTTTTAGCAAATATTTTATTTTTGGCTGTGATGTTTATTAAATTATTTTTTTATTCAAGTTTTTATATGTTGTTTTGTCAGCTTGACAATTTTGCTACGACCACATAATTGGATCAATGTTGGGAAATGTGATGGCAATTTTAAAAGATGCCCTAAAGATAGATATAATTCTATACATTTATTTCTGTATCTTTTATATTTTATTTTTGATTTATTAATTTTTGGATCGTATTTATAATTTTGTATATATTAAAATTTCTTATTCAATAATATGGAACATAACGAAGGTAATAGACGTTTCACCCAGAGTAGTAGGGAGGAAATAAATTCGGGGTTCGCGAAGATGCAGTTAATGATGAAACAAATGATGGCCCTAATGGTAAGCCAGAAATCAGAATCCGAAAAATATAAAAATGAAATAATAGAAAATCTAAAATCAGAATCAGAAAAATTCAAAACCGAATTAAAATCAGAATCAGAAAAATTCAAAACCGAATTAAAATCAGAATCAGAAAAATTAAGGACCATAATGACGCTCCGTGAAATCAAACCAACTCCTCTTGTAATCCATAAAATTAAACCTGTTTCTTTGATGATAAATAATCAAAGTAGTCATAAAATAACTTCCGTGTCCAACGATCTATTTACTTCCGATGACATTTATATTTTAAATAATTTATTCAAAATAAATAAAATTACAGCAAAATTAAACAATAACATATTCACTTCCGCCGAAAATTATATTTTAAACAAATTATTTAAGAAAAATCAAACAAAAATTTTAAACCCAGATTATTTAACAACTGTTGAAGATTTTATTTTAAACCATTTATTTAAAAACAATATTTTAATAAAAGAAACAGCTAAGGTAAACATACAATTGTATATTAAATGTCCCATTATTAACATCAACCTGGGAGGAACATCCTGTAAAAAATATTCTTTCATTTTATCGAATAAAAATGGAATTATACGGGGAATGTTCCATTCGATTCTCCTTAAATATTATCATGAACCGACCAAAGATGATGAAATAAAAAATTTAACCAGTAAAGTATAACGATAAAACCTCTCTGTTTTGGAGCTCCTCCGGCGTTGGGTACCGGATTTGAGTGGATAGGGACAAATAAATAATAAATTTATTAATATTTAAATTATATTACCTATCAAAATTCTATGGTTTATTGATAAAAACCAATGTTTATAATTTTTTTGACACCATTTTCAAAATTACGAGAGGCAAAACCCATATTCTTTCATTTTTATTTTATTTTTAAAATCATGTGCACAACCGTACACTAAAAATGAAAAATGTTACGAAAAAGGTCATTATATTATCCTTTTTTTTGACGTAGATTCAGTAAAATGATAACCGGTTTTATCCGTTAAAAGCAGTAAAATTATTAATAAAAATTAAAATTTTGCACCAACATAAAATCCTAATGTTATTATAAAAAAAAAAAAAAAAATTTGTTTCATTATCGGTCGTGATAAAATTTTAGACACGCAAGTGTAAGACAAAGAGAATCGATAAAAAAAAAATCAGGAAATCTCCAGTTTATGTTAAAATCCTATTCCCATCTCGGGAAGGCAGAAAGTAGGATTAGTAACTCCCAAATTACAAATCCCCTAAGCGACAGATAATTACCTAAAAGATAAACCAGAAAAATCCAGTTTCTGTGAAAATCCCTAAAACTATCGGGAAGGCAGAAAATAGGATAAGTAACTCCCAAAATTACAAATCCCCTATGAACATCCCTTATCTACCTCGTGGGAAGAAAGCTTTGATAATCCATAATGTCAACAATGCAGGCTCATGCTAGTTCAAGTTCTCGACACGCGCACCGCGCTAGTAGTCAAGAAGTTCCTATAATTGCCACAGCCCCGAGCAGCGCTCGCATCACTCCCCATTCAATGTAACTAGAACCCGCTAACTATAGGAGGTTTTTAAATAAGAAATATATCTTTGAAGCCAATAAGGCTATAACGAATTAATGAATAGAATAACTAATGGTTAAACTACGTTTTAAATAAAAATAATAAAATAATTAAAACTTAATAATTGTTTAAATAAAGATAAAGACAGACTTTGACAAGGACAGTTAATAAATATTTAAAGGGAAAAAACCTTTTCAAAAGTTAATAATAAATAAATGAAGAAGTAGGAGTAAAGAATAATAATAATTGAAGTAAGGGGAAGGAGAAATAAATAAATCTAATTGAATTTATTTATGAAATATATTGATTGATATATTTGAATTAAATATTTATTTTATATTGAGGGCTCACGGACCCATGAAGAGGCCGGAGTACCCATTATTTGTTTTGTATTAAAGGCTCACGGACCCATGAAGAGGCCGGAGTACCTTATCTACGAATTGGGAAATATTATATTATACTATGTTATAATAAAGGGGGGAAACTTATTAATAATAATTATTGAAGTGGAAGGAGTTTAATAAATATTGAAGTGGAAGGAGTTTAATAAATATTGAAGTGGAAGGAGTTTAATTAATATTGAAGTGGAAGGAGTTTAATAAATATTGAAGTGGAAGGAGACGTTTTTAAATGAAATGTAGTAAGAAGGAGTGACTGACAAACAAGTTGACACCGACAAGGACTGATAGACTATAGACAAATTATTTTAATTACATTAAAATTTCAATTTTTTTAAAAATGGGCTAGTGAGGGAACAAACTTTCTTGAACAATTATTGGAGTCATGTCAAATGCATTGGGTAAAATAATTAAATATGAATAAAAACCACAATGAACTTAAAAAGAAAAATTGTTGTACATAAAATATAATTAAAGAATAAATAAATAATAATAAAACTTAAGATTAAATGAGCCAGGAAGCTCAGCTTTGAGCTATACTTATATTTTTTTTTGTTGTCGTGGTAGATATTTTTAATTATATTATATTGTTCATTTGAAATTAAAATGATTAAATATTGAATTAAGGGTAATATTAAAGATTAAAAAAAAAAAAAAAAAAAAAAAAAAAAAAATATATATGTAAATAGATAAAAATAATTTTTTTATGTTTTGATAAGTGACTTTGTATTGGAATAAGAAGTATACAGCCATACAACATGTGTTGTAAATGTAAATGTTATTATTGTATGTAATTTTTTTTTGTTATAAAACATAATTTATAATTTTTATTAAGACTTTGGAATATTTATAATTTAATGTAGAGCATCTAAAAAACAAATTTAAACTTTTTAAAAATGAAACCTGTTAATAGTATCCAGTATTTGAATAGAAATGCTACCCTGAGCCGGAAAACAAAATCTTTAGACCAAATTAAATTTAAAAAAAAAAAAAAAAATTTAAAACATGCTAAGCAGTTTTTTAATTTTTTTTACACCGGAGCCCACCCGAAATGTAATGATATAAAAGGGGGGTGCTCTAGAAAGAGTCAGTTTCTGGCATAGCAAAGAGTAGCATTCCTATTCAAAATAAAAGCTAACTTATATTTCATAAGTCCATCACAAATATTATCATTTGTCAATCAATAAAATAAATAAAAGAGTAATAAAAGAGATAGCATTTGGCAGTGTTTAGTTTGGCAGTGTTTATTTTTTCAAAAAGGCAGTGTTAAGTAGATAGAAGAGTCCAAATATCTCGGCTAGGAGCGATAAGGTATACAAGTTCCCACAAAGATAACGATAGAGGTGTTTTCCAAGTATGAACAGGAAAATCCAGGGAAGGACGAAGAAGTCAGACACCCTTGGTGTGGTGGGGGTACGCCTCTATAAGTAGGGCCTTCCCCCACCACTCACTCTCACTCCAGCGCCGACGAAGGGCCAGAGCACTCACTCTCACTTCAACGCCAGCCAAGGGCGAGAGAGCACCCTTTGCACCACCACAGCCTGACACCGAGCACCAACTGGACATGATGGGGAGACAGAACTCCAAGATCTAACAGCCGACCATCCATCTCCTCAACACGACCACAAGCAGCCTGCCTCTTCACTTCAAGAACATCATCCGTAAAACAAGCTGAGTATAACTCACTCACTGCCAATCTTTAATTAAACTCTTAAAGCTATCTAAAATTTCACAATGGCCAATAGTTATATTTTAATATATAAGTTAATAATTTGAATATGTTCTAAACATTTCTTAATAACCCAACATTGATACAAATATGTGAGTCAAGCAAATTTTGTATTTAAGTTTATATCACAGCCAGCGGCATCTAAAATTATATCTTTTCTTCAATATAAGTCAATTATTTCCAACTCTATTTTATTTATAATGAACCTATCTCCTGGTATTTAATATGGTCTCAACACATAAAATGACAAATGGTAAGAAATGATTCTAATCATATATTTCTCATGCTTTTCTTTCAGGAAATTTATTAAATTAATTTAATTATTCAAATGGTTATTCATAAGTCCGTATGTGGTGAGTTTGGTAATATTTTAAATGAACCCTGAGATTTAATGAAAATATAATATAAACTTTTCTAAATAAACTTTTCCTACATTAACTTTCAAATATATCCAATTTTCTTGTTCTTCCCCCCCCCAAAACACCACAATATATATACATATATATATATATATATATACATATATATATATATATATATATATATATATATATATATATATATATATACATACATATGGGAAAAAAAACATATAAACGTAATGTACAGCTAGAACAACAAAGTGCTATAGAAATTAAACAGATATAAGAATACAATAATATGGGCTTACTGATGGGAAGGTTGAGAACTATACCTCACCGATGTGGGATCATTTCTGACTTGATACAGGTAAACATAGGGGGAAGGAGTTGGTGAGGGGGGGGGGTTCTGGACTACCCAATGGACAAAGTACTTAGGTGATGAAAGAAAGAGGAAGCGGCGTCGTAAAATAAGGTGTCGTAAAATTTTGTGTTAATGGAAGTGAGACAGGTATGAAGGGCTATATTGCAGGCGGTATAGGGTATTAGGATGGAGTTTTTAATAAATGAAAGATGTTGGAGTAGGTAGAGGAGATGACTTCTTTATCAATTTTGTCATTAACTCGATTATTTTATAGGTGGATAAAAATTGATTCGGAAAGGAGGCGTTTATCTTCGTTGTAAAACCAAAGTCATGTCCGTCTGTGATGGCATGTCTAGTTAAAGCTATCTTTATTCCTAACGTCGTTTTTGTGATTGTTAATTCGTTTTCTTACTGGGTTTTTAGTCTGTCCAATGTACGCACTATTGCAGTTCGGTGTGATGCAGGGGATTCTGTATACTACATTGGTCCTGTCTTTTTTTGGGATAGGGTCTTTTAGAGTCGTATATAAGTTTTTTAGTTTGCTCTGTGTCGAAAGTCCTAGTTTTAGAGTGGGGAATGTATCGCAAAGGGATTTTTGGATTTTTTCGATGAGGTTTGGGATACCTCTGAATTGAGGGACAATATTGTCTTGGGTAGTAGGGATGGGTTTGGGGTTTTGAAAAGAATTCATGAGACGATTGATGATGTTGGTAGGAAATCCATTGGCTTTAGGAATATCGAGGAGTCGGGATTTGTTGGCAGGGTGAAATTTGGTGTCGGATAGGGAGAGGGCTCAATTAATTAAGTTGTGGGCAGTATTGAGGATTTGGTGTTTGGGGTGTGAGGAAAGGTAATGGAGAAGTCGTCCAGAGTAAGTGGGTTTGGTATACCAATCAGTGGATATAGAGCCGTCTGTATTTCTTATGAGGAGTGTGTCAAGGAAAGGAAAGGAGTTGTTTGTTTCGGTCTCGATGGTGAATATTAACCGGGGGTGGTAGGAGTTAAAGGCTGTTAGTATTTCTGGAATCTTATTAGGATTAATTATGAGGAAGAGGTCATCAACGTATTTTTTAAGGAAAATAACATCGTCGGGGAACATGGGGAGGATTTGGTCAAGGAGGTCATTAAGGGTAATATTGGAAAGGTCAGAAGCGAGGTAGTTTCCCATGGCAAGGCCAGAGATCTGGTTGAAGAATTTATCTTGGAATAGGAGGTATCCGGATTTGCAGCAGAGGGATAGGGATTCAAGATAGGAAGATCGAGATAGCTTGGTGTGTGGTTCTAGGGTGGTCCAATTCTTGTCAATAATTTCTAGGGTTTTATCTATGGGAATGTTTGTGAAAAGGGACTGGGCATCTAGAGAGGCTAAAATGAAATTAGGGGGGATGAGAAGGGAGTGTAGTTGTTTTTTGAGGTCGTGTGCATTCTGTACGTCATAGGGGTTATTGTGACTTAAGGTCTGGAGGGAAGTAAGGAGAAATTTGCTTAGTTTTGAGGAGGGGGAGTTTATATTAGAAATGATGGGATGTAAGGGATTATTTTCTTTATGGACTTTCGGGAGGCCATAGCATCTGGGGGCTTGGGAGTTATGGGAGATGAGGTGTGAGCGGGTCCGTTGGTCTATCTCTTTGTTGTCATGTAGTTTTTGTATGTGTTGGTTAAAAAATTGTGTGAGGGAGGGGGTGGGATTTCTGTTATGGGGGGTTGGTGAGTAAGTGGTGTTGTCAGAAAGGAGTGTGATCATTTTTTCCGTGTATTCAGTCCTGTCCATGATAACGGTTTTGTTCCCTTTGTCAGCCCGGGTAACAATTATTTCGTTATGGGATTTAAGGAAGGAGCGGGTGGTTCTTATATCTTTGTAGAGTAGGGGAGAAATTTTGGGGGAAGGATGGTGTAGGTGGTTTGTGATAACGTTGGAAATGCTTATTCGGGTTAGTTCTCTCTCTTCATCATTTACAATAAGTGTCTTATCTCTATGTATGTATTCTAAATCGGTGATAAGTTTCGGGACCAATTTGCCGAGGTTCATGACAGGGGTGGCAAAATTGGGCCCAAGTGACAGAATATTGTTCACTTCGGGGGGCATATCGATGGAGGAGACGTTATGGACCCATTCTGGTTTCCCAGAGGGGAATGAATTATGGTTATGTTTCTTGAGTAGGATTGTATCTAATTTGGATTTAAGGGTGAGCTTTTTTTGTTTTTTTGTACATTCTTTTGTTGATGACATTTCCATGATGGAAACAAACGAGCTATAATCTCCTTCATCGATATTTTCCCGGAGTGAGTGGTGGAGGTTTTCTAATTTTAAGTCCGAAAAATGAATGTTGCTATTAATTTCTTTTATTTTTAAATTCAAAATAATTTTTTTAATTGATATTTGGCCTCATCTAATTTTTCAGAGTAGCGTGGCGGGAGGGAGACTTTGTTCAAACAATTTTCGATAAATGTGGGGAAAACATTTTAACTCCGGCATTTGAGAAGGAAAATTCTCAGTTCCCGAGCAATCGTGTTTGCCTGGGTAAGCCGGGATATTTTGTTGATGAGAAATTTATAGGTAGGGAATTTGGCTTTGATGGAGCTAAAGGAATGATCTACCTCGGTTTGTTGAGAAGCTTGAAGATTCCTCTGTTGTGAGGTGGAGTCAGGTCCTGAGGCGGTGGATGTGGTGAAAAAGTCTGCGGAGGAGTTGGAAGGAGATCTGGAGGTTCTACTGTATTAATATTTTCCTTTTCCTGACTTTTTTTTTTTTTTTTTTCATTGCTATACAACTTCACAACATTTTCAGATCTTCTCAATCAATAAACATCCTTACTATAAAATGTTAAAATATCGCTGTTCCGGAAGAACAACGACGTAACTCCAAAAATGTGTCAAATGTAAATAAGTCCATAGAAAATATCAGGGGACTATGGACGTAACTGTAGTACTGTCCACTCAGGACCAGCAGAGAAAATTTGACAGAAAATTAGTCTTCTAGAACAACAAACCATTTTTTGAGAAACAATGACATAATTGCACTTAAGGGTTGAAATTAAGGTGATTCTAATCCCCGGTAAATGGAAGTAAAGTATATTTTCTACAAGCACTCAATATACCATTATTATCTTTCACTTACACCCTTTTCAATTATACAACAGTAAATAGTTTTGTTTTTTTTTTTTACTCTCCTGTAAAATAAGCTACATACCTTCGGTGTTGTCTGCCTGTTAAAATTTTGAGAAATATTATTAGTCCAACCATTGTCCCAATCGCTCTGTCCCCAATCAGGCCAATCATTATTGACCTCCATTGACTAAGAAGATCACTGGAAAAAAATAAATATTTTCATTAAAAACACTGTTGAAAACAAGTAACATAAGTGCAGAAAAAACACAGAAGGAAGGATCATAAATAAATATTGTTCAAAATAATCCCAAGTGAAAACATGCTGTTTTCAGACTATAAAAATCAAAATGTTTTTTGAAGATTAAATCTGTTCAACCTAATCTTAACTAATTAAAATTAAAATAAATTGTATATATCGGTACCCCAAAGGTAAAGGGCACCATGTCCAATGTTTTATTAAATTGACAACATGTTCTTAATATGGATTTTTTTATCCATATAATGGTATAGGTCAGTATGTCCTGTTCCCATAAATAACAAAGATAAGACACTGAAAAATAAAACCATGTCCGTTTTCATTAGAGGTAAAAGACACCATGTGGAGGACTTGGTTTTGTTTATGATCAATAAGTCCAATTATATATCACTGCTAATAAAAATGTGAACAATTTTCTTTGAACTATTTCTATAAGTAACAAAGAAACAAATTTTAATAGTTCAAGGTTATGGAAAATTGGCTCTCCTGAACAATTACAAATATGTGACATGGATCTTTACCTCTGGGGTACAGATATATATATATATATATATATATATATATATATATATATATATATATATATATATATATATACCAGGTCATTCAAAAAGTCCTGTCGTTTTTTTGGGGGAAATTATAAATAAATAAATATTTTCAAATAATCACCTTTATTCATCAAAATATCCACCGTTACAGTCGGTAACCTTCTCCCAACGAGATGGTAAAGCCCAAATTCCTTCCTTAAAAAACTGTTGATTTTTACTGCAAAAATAAGTGGTCAGTTCGTGAATTAGGTTGTCACGGTCTTGAAAACATTTCTGTCTCAGATTGTTGTCGAGATCTCTGAATAGGTGATAATCAGTGGGTGACAGGTCAGGGGAATATGGTGGGTGAGGCAAAACTTCCCAGCCTATTTCTGTCAATTTTTCAAATTTCTGTCAATTTTTCAAATTTCTGTCAAAAATTGACAGAAATAGGCTGGGAAGTTTTGCCTCACCCACCATATTCCCCTGACCTGTCACCCACTGATTATCACCTATTCAGAGATCTCGACAACAATCTGAGACAGAAATGTTTTCAAGACCGTGACAACCTAATTCACGAACTGACCACTTATTTTTGCAGTAAAAATCAACAGTTTTTTAAGGAAGGAATTTGGGCTTTACCATCTCGTTGGGAGAAGGTTACCGACTGTAACGGTGGATATTTTGATGAATAAAGGTGATTATTTGAAAATATTTATTTATTTATAATTTCCCCCAAAAAAACGACAGGACTTTTTGAATGACCTGGTATATATATATATATATATATATATATATATATATATATATATATATATATATATATATATATATATATATGAAATATATAACCTTAAACATGAGAAGTTAGATCAGCAGCTCAATCATAGTCTATTTAAATCCATATTAACAAACTGCCAGTTATTATTCATTGACACCTGACTGTAATAGTTCACGCATAACTTGTGCAGTAGAAATTAAAAAAATATTAACTCAGGGATCTCATATTGATAAACTATGCATACGTAAATACACATTTGGTCCACAAGGACACTGGTTGATTATATTCTGAATCTTCAAATATACTCTTATTATTGACTCAATCAACACATGGTTTTTGATTCGCTTGTGAGGAAATGCCTTAATTCAAGCTAAAATGAAGAATTGGATTATAATTAAACTATTGACTGATTTTTCAAATATTTCCAATCATTTGTCAGAAAATGATTACTATATTATTGGAGCTCAAGGATTTTTTACTTCTGTTTTGCTGGGCTGACCCTATCCAAAGGATAAATAGAAATTTAAGAATAAACCGGGACATTTTGCTTTCAGCTAACTAACAAGCATCAAGTGCCAACTGAGGAAGCCATCTGTAATGCTGGGAAAACATTCTGGTTTAAAAAACCGTACTGTTGGTGATATGTGCCTTAATAGGAGGAGATTAAATCACTCAGCGACAAAATTTAAAACAGAAAAATAAACTTGTTATTATTTTATTTAACGATGCATCACTTCGGAGCAATTCTTTAAAGATATGCTATTGCCCTACGCCAATAAAGTACACTATTTGGTAAAACTGAAGGAGAGCGTCCTCAGCTACGATTTTCTTCAAAGTTTGCACTATAACGTATTTTGATGCACTAAACACGAATCCGTTGAAAAAAAAACCCGCTCTCAACTAGGAAAGAAGTTATTAAGCACTAAAGTTCACTGTTATGGAGGTTATAAAAGATGGGGTAAACAGCTTATATGTAAACACGCGCATGCGCAATAGTCCTTAATGACGAAGTGTAATTGAAATTTAGACTCATCTGTGGTAGCTGACTTGGTCGTAAACTGTCGCTTTTGGGCATATGTGCTATGCGTTTCCGCTACGCTCCGCTCGCTCAAGAAAACATCAAAACCCCTAGTCAATCCAACTCGCAGAAATGAAAAGAATTCTATGCCCAAAAGTCGTCGAAGGCATTCTTCCCTAACCTTCATAACAGTGAACTTTTTTTTTAAATAACTTCTTTCCTAGTTGAGAGCGGGGTTTTTTTTTTTCAACGGATTCGTGTTTAGTGCATCAAAATACGTTATAGTGCAAACTTTGAAGAAAATCGTAGCTGAGGACGCTCTCCTTCAGATTTACCCACTATTTTAATAGTTACAAATACAAATAATAATTAAAAAAATATATAAAGAAAATGTAATAAATAGAAAAAACACAACAAATGAAATGTTAGATAAAACGCAAAATTATTTAATTTTTAAATAAAAAGAGTATCAGATTTTTTTATATTCTATTGTACATGTTTATGTTTCTTAAATGTGTACAAGTAACATATCATTTTATTAGAATATCAGTAATCTCTCCAACCAAGGGATTTAGGATTTTTATTTTTTTATGTTATACATTTATATAAAACTGAGCAGTTCTGCTTGAGATGAGTAAAACAGAATTTGTAATTTTTATCAGAATTTGACAAAATAGAAACAGAGAGTTTTGCTTATTTTAAATTAGTGCCCTACTGTTGACTGGGGAGGAGTGGCTTCACTCTCCTAGTGTTCTGCCCTGCGTTATCTGAATATTTTCTCTAGGTTTGTCTTTTAAAGGTTCGTTTCCACAAATTTGAAAATATGTAACCATGTTAATGATTTACCTTTGTTTTATAAACATACTCCTCCTTCTACGAGTTTCTGGTATAGTCATCCTCAACCACCTAGTCTAAGGCAGAGAAATTATAAACTGGCCCAACAACATGAGCAGAGAAGACCGATACATATTCCTGACTATGTGGACATTCACCATAAAGAAAAATTTAGAGAAAATACAAAGACCATACTGGTGAGAAGAGGAAAGAGAACAAAACCTCCCCTCTTATAGAAGGAGAGAGGGAAATCCCTCCACAGCAAAAAGTGGGGAGATGCCCACCACTCAACAGGAAAAGAGTTATTGTGTATTATACTAAATGTTCCTCCCTCCCTTCATAGGGGTTTTCTCAGTTTTTTTATTACTTGTTGTTTTAATTATTGCTTTTAGTAGTCAAATTAATTTGTTAGTAAAACGAGGAGTGTAAAATGAGAAACGAGTTTGTATTATTTTGTATTTGTAATAAAGTAATTCTAAAGAACAAGCAGAAGTCATGATGAAAAATAAGCAAATTTTTCAATTATCTAGTAAATAGATGAAAAAAAGGTTTTTTGCTTATTTCATAATTTCATCCAAAGTTAATTTAGTGGTTATTAACTATTTTGTACAAAATGAATATAGCTCATGCCATTGTAAACAGCCTTAATATTAATCAACTCATAAAAATCATCATGTTTTTGTTATTTTTTAAAAATTGAAAATAGTTTACATTGTTTTTACAAATGTTTAATAAATTAAATTTGAATATACAATAAAGAAATATGCAGAACTTTTTATTGCGTTTTTTTTTCAATATAAAGAAATATTTGAAGAAAGAAAATTAGAGAAGATCACTGCCAAAGGGCAAGGCCAGAGGAACTACTTTCACTCAGCCTGTGGCCCGATGTAACAAGGCCAACTTGTATTATTTATGAGAAAGATCAATAAAGTATCACGTTTTTTTTTTATTTTTTTTTTTTTTTTTATTTGGTGAATAAAAGTTTTCTAACAGTCCTATTTAATCGAATAACAAAAAAATCTGTCATTTAAAGTATTCGGAAAAATAATTTTTTTATTCCTTAAAAAAATAGACAAGTAATATATTACTTGTCTATATATATATATATATATATATATATATATATATATATATATATATATATATATATATATAAAATTATTCTTACAAGAAAATTTGTATTGGTTGTTTTAATTTTAAAAACATAAAGTGGATTATGTAACGCACTACATAACTATAAGATATAGAAGTAATTTAATAAACCACAAAGCTTCTTTAGGCACTATACTGGCCCCCACCATTTGCTTTTGGACCAACCTAATGCAGTCGATAAGAAATAAAACAAATTTATGAGGACTGCATCCCATATTTTCAAGAGAAATAGAAGGTTTAAAAAATTATAAGTAATAGGGCTTATGTCTGGAGCTCTCAGCACCGTAATGGAGTATATGCAAGAGGTCACCAATAAATTCAATCTTAAACGCGAGGTCCTAAACATATCAGTATATTCATCCCTCAGGGCACCATTAGTATGGTGAATTACCAACTATATGGAGGAGGAAAAAAATAAGAAAAGTCAAACTAAATATCAATAGAATAAATGAAATAAAAATCACTGCGGCAGAAAAAATGTGTTCCCTTAAATCCATGAATAATTATAATAAGAAAACAAAATGAAATACATTATAAAAAAATGGCCTATTATAATTATTGGTTGCAAAAACTGCTAGAGCCTCCTGGGCAGCAACCACCCAGATTGGTCTACTACTAAAGTATGATATAATGTAGGCATGGGTTTCTTGCTTAAAACCAGTGAGTTTAATACAAAATTTCTAAATGAAAAAGTATTTATTTGGCCTGAGAAGGATATTTAAAGAATAAATGAGGCAAGTATAAACATAATTAATTTATACACACATTATAGACAATTATATACATAGCTATTACAGCTCTTAAGTCATAAACCTAGTTGTCATAAAAAACAAAACAAAAATTAATTTAATTTTTGTTTATATGATAATTTTAAGATTGTCATATATATCATGTTAGTAGGATCCAGATCATTGGAATAAGAATGTAAAGAGATTTGTTTTCATTAAACAGAAAATGGTTTCTTAAAAAACCTCACAGCTTTATTCTTGGGGTAAGAGGCATCAAACAATATATAAGCAGAAATGTTTTTCCAATTAACAAGTGTTTCATTTTGAAAGTTGTATGGTTTTTGGTTTATATTTTAACCAAACATTACTCAAACAAATATTTTTTTTTTTTTTTTTGTATCAAACACATTTTCAGTAAGAGTGTTGGTCCAGCATTTATTTAAGTACCACACAGTAGTATTTTATCTAATTGACTCCGACTAGGGTAAATAAAGATCATAAAAATGTGATAATAATATTTGTTTGAAACCATTTACAAACAATATAACAGAGAAATAATTAGAGAAATAATTAAAGGTTCATAAATGTATTTATTAAAAAATGGAATGGTTTCAGATTTGTTCGAAAATATACATATCTAAAAATGGATATAACTGGTTTAAAAGGGGTCTCCCGTGGTCTAATGGCTAGCGCCTTGGATTCATAAGCGGGAGATGGTGGGTTCGATTCCCACCTCCGGCAGGAATTTTATCATCCCACGGCTCGCTGGTAAAATTCCTCGCTGCACCCTGGATGTCGGCGCTAATGACCTAGATGTAGATGCGCCGTTAAAAAAAAAAAAAAAAAAAAAAAAAAAAAAAAAAAAAAAAAAAAATGGTTTAAAAAGCTCCCCAAATATCCTTCAACTTGATTTTCAATGTTTATTTGTCAATAGAAATAATTTTGAAAATTGGTTTCAAACTTACGTTGTCGTCTTGTGGTTTGATTTCCCGTTATACGACATGAAATATTTTTATGAAGGCAATAAAGAATTCTGCATAAAATTAAACTGAAGTGATTTGTATAATAATAAAACGAAAGATCCAAACAATGATTACAAAGGGGGGGGGGTCAGTAAAATATAATGGAATAGTAGCCAAGATACGAAACAGGAAATCCTATTTATCAAACCATCTAAGAATAAAAAGAGATAATATCACAACTTGACAATAAAAGAGCTGAATATCTCAGTAGGACCCTACATTTCTGTAATGATTGTGTCCCTATTTGTAACCACCTCTTTTTAGAGAAAGACGAAACTACAGAACATATGAAATATGAGTCGTTCAGTTCCAAAGTCATCCACTTAGCAAAATTTTTGAGAAATCCATAAAAACCGTTTTAAACTTGGAATTTTTGGAATATCTTCGTGGATTTTTTTAAATTATTGAAACAAATACTATGGATCTGTTTTTAAGGCTTTTTTTTTTTTTTTTTGCTATTTATATAATACATTAACAAAAGGAAGTTGGACAACAGTCACTTTGGAACAGATATATGGATATTAACTCTTTTCGACCAACATGGTATTTGGAACAGCAGGACAAGTCAAGACTTACTATGGAAGAGCAGGATTGGCTTGTTCAGTCTTATTAAAATAAAAACTTGCAAAATATTTATTAATTACTTAAAAAGTTTGCATTCATACAAAAAAACATGCACATTGGGTTTTGCTTAACCTATTAAATGCATTAAAATTCAAGCTTAAAAAAAAAAGTCTAACATTGGCCCATCATCATCATGAACCGGAACTTCGCTTTCATCCCCTGTTTGATCAACCTGGACTTTGGAACAGAGTGAAAATGTTATGTTGCCTTTTGAATAGGACTACATTTTTTTTTTTTTTTTTTTTTTGACATAATAAGTACACCATCAGAAAAGCCTTTAAATTCTGAATCCAGGGATGTATAAATCTTATTTTCAATTTTTTGTGGACAATAGTCACTTTGGAACTGAACGACTCATATCAAAAGACCTAATACTAATTATATTTTATTCATATGAGTTGTTGAGTTGACACTCCAAGTCCATTTTTCAAATATTACAGGAGAGCTGTTTTTATTATTTTTTCCTATAAAAAAAACTCCCATATCAGTATTTACTAAATACATGGATAGAGTATGTTTGTTGATAAAATACACTGGTCTTGAATTACTGTCGACAACACAACTTAAGCTGGACATTTTGTTAACATAAAATATTCGAATAAATCAGTATCAACTGAACACTGTATAAGATTCTGGTAACACTAATTAAATCCATTGGTTCAATTAGTTTCCAAGAACAAGATTAGAAACAAATGAAGGAAATGAATGAACACAGTTTTAAACAGTTAATTCATTGGGATTAAAAATGGTACAATATAGGTAACAATAAAAAAAGGAAAGTCTAGTCTTCAAATGAGAAATGAGTTTCACTTGAATTTGAGATTTTTTTTTTTTTTAGCGCGGTTCCTCCCTCCCCCATAGGGAGGAACCCCGCTTATAAGGTTGATACAATGAAACAATCCGGAAGTGCCGACTAGAAAATTTCGCGTTTCAGAACCCCTAGAGACCGAAAATAACGGTGGTTCAAATTTGTATATATATATATATATATATATATATATATATATATATATATATATGTATATTGTTATAATATTAAAAAATAAAAATAAATTATTTATATTTAAACTATTTGAATTAGATAATTGCGCCGCGTTGGGTCGCCAAAATGTTATAATATTAAAAAATAAAGAAGAAATTGTTTTTTTTTTTTATAATATTTTATTCTACGTATACCTCTACGTTGGGAACCAATATAATAAAAATTTTATAATAATTGATGTTAGAAACTCTTTATCTCAGGGTTAGGGTTCGATTTTCAGTAAAGTAACACAAAAACCATTGTACATAAGAAAAAAACTCATAGATAAGTTAAATTCCGAATTAGACAAACAAGCATTACCTGATATAAAGCCAAATCTGGAACCAACCTCAGAGAACAGGATCCTCGTTACAAATGCAGCTTCCTTTTAACTCAACAGACTGCACTACTTTCAAAAAGACTGACTATGATACCACTGTACACCAAACTGGAGCTGCATCCGGAATGGAATGTTTCTTTAAAAATGGACTATAAGTGACTGCTTGTAACTGTCTCTTGTAACCGACTCTCATGTGTACCTGGAGCCACCTTTTCACAGACTGCCCTCAACTTTCATGGCGGGAGCGTCATACCGGTATCCACTGCCACCTGTATCGACTGCTAGACCAATATAACAAATAATAATTGTTTATCACAATGAACTTAACATATCAATGAGCTTTATTGGATTTTCCGAATTTTCTGTGTTAGTTTTTAATTTAGAACTTTTAATTTTTGATGAAAGTTAAACATAAGAAAAAATTTATTTGTTTTTTATTTTCCGCAAACCTTGTATTCGTCTTTTCCCGCCTTTTTTTTTTTTTTTAACGTTTATTCGAATTTAAAAATTTTAAATATGTAATGTAAAATATCATTACATTTGCACTTCTGTCAAAAAAAAAAAATAATAAAAAAAATGATTTATGCTCGGTAGCTTATCTAAAAATGTTAAAATTATTTTGAATTTTTATAAAATTTAATTTTGCTGGGCAATGTGGTCCAAAAGTAGGTCGTCATTTGCTGGGTAAAACTTTTTCAACATACTGGCATGAAACATCCCTCGGTGAAATCCATTGTTGCTTTCCAATACGTAAGTAAATTTTGAAATTTTTTCTTTAATTTTGTATGGTCCTTCATATAAAGGTAGTAATTTAGCATTTAATTCTCCTTTTTTAGGAATTCTCATTGCCTTGACAAGTACCTGATCGTTGATCTTGAAAGAAGAGTATTTTGTAATTTTATTATTTAGGATTTCTTTTTTATCCTTTAATTTTTGAAAATTGTTTTTAATTTTTTGTTCTATTTCCTCTAACGTAATAATGGTATCTTGGTTTACATCCTCTCCAATATAAAAGTCCCAAAATCTTCTTGGTTTAATGCCATACATAGCCTCAATTGGGGTAAATCCTGTTGTGACATGATAGATTGTATTTATGCAGTTTTCTATTTTTTCTACATTTGTTGCCCAAATATGATGATCTTTGTTTATAATATTTCTTAAATACGTAAGAATATCTCTATTTGTTCTTTCGGAATTGTTTCCACATGGGTGCCTAATCGATGTTAAAATTCTTTTAATTTTGTATTTATTTAGGAAAGATTCCCATTTCGGTGAGGTAAAAATTGTAGCGTTATCGCTTAAACATTTATTTGGTATTCCAACATCATCAAAAAATAATTTCATTGACTTTATTGTTTCTCTTAAATTTGCTTTTCTGGTAGGGTATAATTTTGTTAATTTAGAAAAATTGTCTAAAATAACGAGTATATAACGGTGTCCTCTACTTGCGGTCAATGGTCCAAGGTAATCAATCGAAATAAGATCCAGTCGGCTTGCAGGAATAATAGTTTGTTCAGGCACCTTGTTCATTTTTCCTGATTTATTGAATTGACAATTTAAGCATTTGTTAATTTCATTATTAATAATTTTTCTTAATTTTGGGAAAATAAAACGTTCTCTTATTATTTGGTAGCATTTTGTTACTCCAATATGGCAAAACCTTTCATGAACTATATTAATTAAATTTTTCACGTCTTTCAAAGTCGGGATTATAAAAAAATTGTTTTTATACTTCTTATGAATTATATTATTTATAATTTGGTAAGCATCAGGTTTCTCCTGTAAATTTTTATTTATTGTTTCATCTTCCTCTTGATGTTTGATTAAATTTTGGAAAAATGTGTCAAGGTTGATGTTATTTATCTGAAAATCTTTTGTTTTAAAACTGTTTATCAAGGGTATACGGCTCAGATAGTCTGCTAAGAAGTTTTCTTTCCCAGGTATATGTTCGTATGTTAAAGGCAAATTGTTTAAAAAGTTGATCCATCTTAATATTCTATCAGGAGGATTTTTACATGATTGCATAAATATTATAGATTTGCAGTCAGTTCTAATGGTAGTTGGATATCCTGCAATTATGGAATAAAATTTTTTAATTGCGTGAATTATGGCTAAAACTTCTTTTTCAGTGCTATAATAATTTACTTCGGCTGCCTTGTATGATTTGCTACAAAATCCTATTACTTTCTTATCATTTTCTGCTCCAATTTGGTATAATATCCCACCAGATGAAAAATTTGATGCATCGGTTTCCAAATAAAATCTTTTATTAAAATCGGGATATGATAAAATTATATTTTTGTTCAGTAAATATTTTAATTTGTCCAAAGCATTTTGATGTTCTTCTCTCCAAAAAAATCTAATTTTATTTGACGTTAAATTATATAAAGGTCTGGAAATGTTGGCATAATCTGGACAAAATTTATTATAAAAATTGATTAAGCCAAGGAAACTCTGTAATTCTTTTTTATTTCTTGGCCGTGGAAAATTAACAATGTCTTCAACTTTACTTTGTTCCTTCACAATACCTTTTGTAGTAAGTACATATCCTAAAAAAGGAAGTTCACTTATGAAAAATTTTGATTTTTTTAGGTTTATTGTGACTCCTGCATCTTGAAAAGACTTAAGTAGACTTTGAAGTGTATGAATAAATTCATCAAAATTATTTCCATGTACCAGTATGTCGTCTACATAAATTTTTATATTTTTATCCAAATTTTTAGGTATTACCGTTTTAAGTGCTCTAATTAAGGAAGCTAAGCTTGAATTTAAACCGAAAGGCATACGTTTATAGGCGTATGTGGAATTTCTGAATTGAAATGCTGTATATTTTCTGCTATTTCGATGTAATTTAACTTGCCAGAAACTAGATTTCAAATCTAAAGTTGCCATATAATTTGTATTATTACAATTTGCCAGAATTTCGTCTATATTTGGTGGTGCATCGTATAGTGGAACAATTCTTTTATTTAAAAACCTTCCATCAAGACAGATTCGAACAGAACCATCCTTTTTCTGTATCAATATTATTGGGTTAACATAGCATGAATCTGAAACTTCGATTATTTCTTCCTTTAGCATTTTATTTAACTCTTCTTCTGCCTTGTGTAATAATTTTGGATTTAGTTTATATTGGTATTGTTTATATGGGGTTGTATCGGTCACTTCTAAATAATGTTCATAAGTTCCTATACAACCTATTCCATTTCTAAATAAATTTTCATATTTTACCAATAGTTTCTCAAGTATTTGAATTTCCTCCTCACTTAATTTTATTATTTTATCACCATCCCTAATTTCATCAATTTTTTGTCTAATTTCATCTACTACATTTATTTCCATTTGGTTATGATTATTTTTTATCATATCATTTTTTACATCATCCTCATGTAAAATGTTATTAATTTCAATATCATCATTTGCAGCTATTAATTTATAAAATGGAATTAAATATTGTTGACCCTTTGAAGTTAAATTTACTGTTTGTTTCTTAAAATTTATCTTTGCATTATATCTATTCAGAAAGTCAACCCCTAATATTAATTTATTTGTTAAATTTGGCACTATAATTAGGTTAACCTCAAATTGACAATCTTCATATTGTACTTCTATGAATAACTGTTTATTTTCACACTGAGTTCTTTTTCCGTTTGCTGATACTATATAGGTATTTTTCAATGGTAATATTTTATATTTTGTTAGTCGCTTCCTTATTTGCAAATAATGCTCTTTTTGTATAATACTAATTTCACTACCGGAATCTACTAAAAATGAATAATTTTTATTGTTGTTTTTTAACTGTATAAAGGGTAGTTCATTATAGCTAATTTTGTTATGGGATTGTTCTTCTAAAAATATATTGTCACTAATGATATTGCTTAAAAAGTAGGTTTGAAATTTATTTTTATGGTCAGAATCGGTTACATTTTGGGTAGTACAATTAGCTAGTCATAATTCATCTATTTGATTTTGCCTTATTAATTTCTCATCATGTATCAGTGCTTCGACTGATATTTGATTTAACTCTTTCTCAGTTGTCTTTGATTTTTCTTTTAATGCTTGCTCTCTCTCTTTGTTATATCTGTCCTGAAAATATTTTCCATTTCGGTCATTTATTTTTTCATGTTCTGTATTTACACCCTGTTGGTATTGTGTTTGCGGTCTCCTCCAGTTATCGTATCGTCTATTATAGGTATTGTTGTCATGGTTTGTATTTGACCCATAGTAATTTTGCTTTGGTCCAAATCTGTAATCATATCTCCTCTCACTATTATTTTCTGTTCTTTTTTGATCATAAAATTTTTTTTTTCGGTACTTGTTCATAACTGTTATGCCTTTCCATCTGCCTTTGGTCTACGTATGGTTCGTGATTAAAATAATTTTTCTCTGGTCTTTTTAAATCCCTGATAATGGATTCTCTGCCTACATACTGTATAACCTCTAATAAGTCATTTAAATTATTCACAATTCTATTAAAACAAACATCTCTTACTGTTTTACCAAAATGGCGTATAAAAATACTAGTGGCAGCTTTTTCTTCAAGAAGCCCCGCAGTCACTATTTTTGTTGCAATCTTTGATAAATATTCCTCTGGAGTAATATTTGTGTATTGCAAATAATTATTTTGTAGTAAATCACTTAAATGTTCTAAATATCTGTCTCCACAAAATCGGTTTTTGAAAAAAATTTTAAAATCGTTCCACGTACAAAAAGATTTTTTATTTATAGTATACCATGACTCAGCTGGTCCTGACAAATAATTTGCTATTTTATCCGAAAATAATTTCCAGTCATCATTGTACAATTTATAATTTTGTTCCAGTTTTTCAATGAATTCATTTGGGTCTTGTTCATGGAAATTATTAAATATAATTTTGATCTCAACATCTTTAAATTTAGTACCATTAATTTGTCCTTGAATTTGTACATTATTGATTTTTTCATGAATTTCTTTGGTTAAATTTGCATTTACTGACTCGATTTTCATGTTGATTTGTTCTATTTTGTTGTTTTGTCCATCCATTCTATCAGTTATAAATTGAACAGACTCCTTAATGTTATCACACTTTGCATTACATATCTGTTCTATTTTGGAAATTTTTTCTTCTTGTTTAAACCCTTCATTTTTTATATCAGCAATATTTTTTGTGTTTATTTTTTGTTTTTGATCTAAATCCTCAATGGAATTTTCTAATCTTTTAACATGCCCATTTATATCTTGTTTTAGCAACTCGATTTTAATGCCTATATCTTTAGATATTTTCTTTTCAAAATTATCGAATGATGTTTTTAAATCGTTGAATTGGTTAATTTGGCTGGCTTGTCCTGTTTTTATATCGTTAATCTGTCTGACTTGTTCTGTTTTAAAATCGTTGAATTGGTTAATTTGGCTGGCTTGTCCTGTTTTTATATCGTTAATTTGGCTTAGTAATATTTGTAGGACCTCGCCCATAGTATTAGCCATTGGTTCCATAGTATTATCCATTGGTTGTAGGAACTCGCCACTCGCAACATCGGCCGTTTCCGAGAGTTCAACTTCCTCGCATTGAATGACGTCATCACCAGACGCGTTCTGGCTTCCATTCGAAATATTTAAAATACTATTTTCCGACATTTTAATTTATTTATTATTTCTTTACTTAGCCAACAAGTTGGACGCCAAAATGTTATAATATTAAAAAATAAAAATAAATTATTTATATTTAAACTATTTGAATTAGATAATTGCGCCGCGTTGGGTCGCCAAAATGTTATAATATTAAAAAATAAAGAAGAAATTGTTTTTTTTTTTATAATATTTTATTCTACGTATACCTCTACGTTGGGAACCAATATAATAAAAATTTTATAATAATTGATGTTAGAAACTCTTTATCTCAGGGTTAGGGTTCGATTTTCAGTAAAGTAACACAAAAACCATTGTACATAAGAAAAAAACTCATAGATAAGTTAAATTCCGAATTAGACAAACAAGCATTACCTGATATAAAGCCAAATCTGGAACCAACCTCAGAGAACAGGATCCTCGTTACAAATGCAGCTTCCTTTTAACTCAACAGACTGCACTACTTTCAAAAAGACTGACTATGATACCACTGTACACCAAACTGGAGCTGCATCCGGAATGGAATGTTTCTTTAAAAATGCACTATAAGTGACTGCTTGTAACTGTCTCTTGTAACCGACTCTCATGTGTAAATGGAGCCAAGTTTTAACAGAGTGCCGTCAACTTTCATGGCGGGAGCGTCATACCGGTATCCACTGCCACCTGTATCGACTGCTAGACCAATATAACAAATAATAATTGTTTATCACAATGAACTTAACATATCAATGAGCTTTATTGGATTTTCCGAATTTTCTGTGTTAGTTTTTAATTTAGAACTTTTAATTTTTGATGAGAGTTAAACATAAGAAAAAATTTATTTGTTTTTTATTTTCCGCAAACCTTGTATTCGTCTTTTCCCGCCTTTTTTTTTTTTTAACGTTTATTCGAATTTAAAAATTTTAAATATGTAATGTAAAATATCATTACAATATATTTATTTATATATATATATATTTGTCTGTTCGCTCATTTAAGGCTTCCCTGATGGTCCGATTTTGATGAAATTTTGTACAAAAATCCGTCGTCCAATTTGAAAGGTCAAGTTCGTTAACCAGCAAAATCCGCCCACTGGAAGATGGCGTTTGGGGCGAAATTCGCGCAGAAAAAATCGTAACGCTTACATTTTTGAGTTCATAAGCTTGTAAGTACTCTTTTTATAGGCTTCTTGGGCTAGGAAAACGAATGAAACCATTTTCAAGGCGATAGCTTTAACCGTTTTCGAGAAAATTGGAAAAATAGTTTTTGAATACCGTTTTTGGTTTGGGTACTTAGAATCATGGGATTCAGTTGGAAAATGTTCTGCGTGTTCTACTTTGATTAAAACTAATATGTTGAAATTCATGTTACGTTTGGAGTTAAGGAAGGGTTAGAATAAAATATTTTATTAACAGACATAAAAAGTTTTGGTAACTTTGTATACTTTCCTTAATATCTCGAAAAAGGTTGAGAATCTTGGTAAACGGAAGAATACCATTAGAAAGCTTACTAAATTCTCTAAAAAAAAGGTTCTAATGAAAGTTTTGATTAGACGATGTCAATCGGAGAAATAAGTGCTTAAAACTTTAAAGTAATTGATTTAGCTTATTCGAACTGTTCTTTTTGTCTGTTTTTATTCCTTGTTATTTTTTAACTGCTTGTAGTTGGATAATGTATTTGATAATAAATCAGGTTAAGAAAAATAAGAAAAACAATTTAATCTTAGAGATATGGATTTCCAAGAAAGCTTTTCAAATGCCTAGCGGGGTCCTTCCTAGGGCTGGATACCCTGGATGGGTATCCAGGTAAGATCGTAAATAAGACCTTTCTTGAAAGTAAAGATGGAACTGTCAACGTTGGTCCTCCTCTGCCTCTCGGCACTTTCATTGCTGACGAAGGCTACCAATGAGTAGCCAAAACGTCCTAAATATAGATTTTTTAACAAAAATCGTATTGAGGTTTCTTTAGCCGAATCCCAGCCATTCCATCTTTACTTATCACCTCGATGGCTAACTATCTAATCTTCATGCTTTCTAGAAATGTGGACCCAAAATAATAACAGCTTCTATTTTAATCATTTTAAATGAGTCTAGAGATAAGATCGGAACCGCGCTAAGATGATGCAGTTCCTGCGAGTCGGACTTTTTTAATATTTTCAATCATAAGCAATATCTTCTATCTCGAGATTCATTATAACATTACATCAAATGCTCAAACCAGTGTTTAATTTAATAGTCCTAATACTGAGAATATAATAATAATAGGGTCTCCCGTAGTCTAGTGGCTAGCACGCTGGATTCATAAGCGGGAGATGGTGGGTTCGATTCCCACCTCCGGCAGGAATTTTCTCATCTCAAGGCTCGCTGGGAAAATTCCTCGCTGCACCCTGGATGTCGGCGCTAATGACCTAGAAGTAGATGCGCCGTAAAAAAAAAAAAAAAAAAAAAAAAAAAAAAAAAAAAAAAAAAAAAAAAAAAAAAAAAAATAATAATACTAATGAACTTAGTCACTCTGTCAATGCAAAAAATTTTCATTTTCTTATGAGTGACTTATTTCAATTTTCGAAGTGTTAATGATTTAATCGTCACCTGAAATGGTTTTCTTGAATAGCTACTCATGTATAGATACTAAAAAAGGAATAATTTCATTTTTTCAAAAAGTGGGCTTAGAGTGTCAATAAACACACCTGTGTTTAAGATTTATAGTGGTGAAATTAAAAGTTGATTAATAAAAAAGGAGAAAATAATTATACCGTGATGTATTCAGTAGATGAGTTATATTCTCACAATACACTTTAACACAACTTAATATAAGATGCCCGATGGTGAACCTGAATAGGTTCAAAATGTCACCAATATAAACTAATAATTTCAACAATTTTTGGGGAGCAACTGCTGGCACTTTCTTCAAGAATCCATTGATCCTTCCCCACCCTGACTTCAACTTACATTTATTTATTTATATATATATATATATATATATATATATATATATATGTATATACATATTTCTTTAGAAAATGTGTTAATGAAAAAAATATATGACGAGCACAACTGCAGTCAAACTAACATGATACGTAAACTTTGAAAAGAAGCCTAAGAGAGGCTCAACACGAAAAATGTAGGTGACATTATTTAAACAAAGAAAAACAACTCAACCTTATGGACCAAGGATGGATGGATATATATATATATATATATATATATATATATATATATATATATATATATATATATATATAATGCATTAAACAGTCTATAGAAAAATTAAAAATTTGAACCCCTACACATTAAGATAATTATAAACACATTTATCGTATACATATGTGAATAATGTATGCAGAGGATGTGCAAACTTTTGTAGACGCATGTTTTTATTTATTACTGACTTGAATTTTATAGTATATGTATTGACTTGAATACATCAAAATTCAATTGACTTTTTTATTTATAATAGAAAGAATATACTAACAATGCGCTAATATGTGGGTCCATTAAAATAATATCGGCCATGTTATAAACAAAACACTGCAGCTTTGTCCTCACAATAATTAAAATAAGTCAGTGGATACAATAGGATTGAAGAGGAACACTGTATGTACTACTCTGGGTACATAATCTATACCCAGAGTAGGCTTCTTCGATGCAGAGACATTGAAAAAATTTGAGCATTGAAATTATACATTTCTGTCAATTGAGATAATTCATCTTAATTCAAAAATAAGGAATAAAAATCTATATTATACATGGACAATATAAATGGGTATATGTTAGCAATTCATATTTTCATAGTTGAAAACTGAAATAAAATTCCCAATGCAAATAAATCTCTGCATTCTGGGAGGTTATCATTAAGATAAAGGTCTATAAAAATGGCTTTGCTGGGTAGCCAACCAAGAAGATTATCCTATTATCATCATGCTTAATGATATCTTGAAGTCAAAATACTTGCAATAAAATTAAATATACCTCAGCACAATGGAAACATATCCATTTTATTATTCAGAGGTATGTTCAAAACCTTTGAAAAACACAGCATGAGCTAAAATGCAGGGCCAATTTCCCTTGACACTTTCACCTTTCTGTTATACACATACCACACAGAAAATTTTGAAGACGTAAAAATTTCAAATAATTAAACCGAATCAAAACCAATAATATGTTTTATTATCTAAAGAAATCCATATTTCATAGAAGCAAATAAAATAATATGTTATAATTATTATACAATCCTGTCAGCTAAATATTTAAGTAGTACCAACAAATAGCGAAAAACAGATTCATTTAATAAGCGCTATTAATTTTTAAAGATAATTTAAAGCCACAAAAAATTAATAAAGAGGGAAAAACGAATGCTGACACAAAATCAATGTACTAAGGGTAAAATAAGTTTTCATCATTACTTTAAAAAACACATTGTTTCAGGTATCAAATATTACTCATTAAAACACAATGATTTAACACTATTGTAAGCAGTATTCAATAATAATAACAATATAACATACATAAATACACTATGTTTTTACTCACAGATGTTAGATAATAAGAATAGCAGGACAGTCAGGACACCAGAAATTACTTGAAGAATCTACGATCCACATTAATTAATTATTTCTCAGAAGTATTAAACCAATTGTACTTTCAGATTATTGACAAGTAACCTACTTTAAAAATTAATCTGAACACCGAAGGAACAGTCCTTTCACGTCATTAAAATCCAGGCCACTTGCCTCGGCCAACCAATAACAAGCTCTTAAGTGACTTTAGAAAATTCGATATTTTACTTCTCAAATGAAATATCAAATATTTACTCCATACATCAAGCATAAATTCATTTCCGGTTACTTTTATATTTGCGGATTTTTTTCAAAAGCTTTTTACTTAAAATGAAAGTGTATCTCTTCAAGTTGTATACAATCAGATCTCATTGGCAAGATTCTAAAGTTGGTTGAAGACAACGTGTACAACCTTCCCAATGGGAGGACAGCTGTGTCAGTGTTGTTATAATGACAGGTCAGAGTGTCAGATTATGACATCCGAATGATATTACTTTTGTTAGAGTTTTTCGACTATAACTGACAAACGCGCTTTGAAAAATTAACAATGGTGTTAATGACGATGATAGCAAGGCTGTCCGATGGCCTTCCATTGGCAGCAACAATGCAAGATGACGAGCAGGCAAGTACAAAGACCGATGTTTTAAGAATTATATGAAATCGTTTCAGGTAGTGATATTCATTTATTTTGTTGAAATGTCTGTAGTCGGGGAAAAATACTTTGGAATATCAGAACCAAGCCAAGATGTTATTTAAAAGGCTTACACCACAAAGCCCACCTCAGTGTACTATTGAAACTGGGCCTTATTTATTTCAGTAAGTAAACTATCATTTGAATTATCAAGCCAACAATCTTAATGAATTACACATTTTTAATAGTTGTGTTCTTTGTCTAGTTACTTGATTGAAAGAGATGTTTGTTATCTAGTTTTGTGTGAGAGAAATTATTCTAAAAGACTAGCATTTTCCTACCTTGAAGATATTGCTCAGGAATTCTATTCACAGTACGGAAAGAAAGTTAATACAGTGTCAAGACCCTACAGTTTTATTGAATTTGGTGAGTCTTTCTGATATTTATTATTTCTAAGTGTTGTTCAACTGTCATAAATCTAAAATTATGCAATGTTAGCTATATAATAATCTTTTAGATACATACATTCAGAAAGCTAGAAAAACATTTACGGATTCAAGGGTACGAAGGAATCTTACATCTTTAAATAATGAGTTGCAAGATGTTCAGAGAATAATGGTTCAAAACATTGATGATGTACTCCAAAGAGGAGCTGTATTATCAGGTATGTTTACTCTCCATTCTTTATTTAAAACTTCATTAAGTTCATAGGCTAATATGTATTTAGCTTAAAGGTTTCTAAAACCTCATATTAAATTAAGCACTTTACAGAAACAAATAACAAATAAGTAATTATTATTGTTTAAATTTTAAAGTTCACCTTTACATAACACTGATTGTTGAGACGGGTTGTCTACCTTCTCTAGCCAAGATAGAGCTAGTGCCTTTTCTTTGTACGAAAGAAAAGTCACTACCCCTGGTGAGAATCAAACCCATGACCTTAGGCACTGTGTGCTCACACCTTAACACTCATGGCCACCAGGCCTCCTTAATAAATAATTAAATCTTTGTTTTTATATTGAAGTACTGCAGATAACTCGTCTACTGTGTTGTTTATTTCTAATCCGTTTAAACAATTAATAAGACTTATTATCAATAAATCACTTGGCATGATATTTAAACAATTTATGAATCAATCTCATTGATAGTTGATCACACAAATGAATTTTTATTTAAAAATTAAAATTGAAAATATATCTGAATCAAACCTTAGAGAAAACAGTTAGTACAAAGTTTTATTAAAATTTATGTTTTTGTAAATATTAAAAGTACATACAAATGTGTTTGAGACAATTATCTTCACGTCCAAAATTTTCAAGTATATGTTATTGTACTTGAATATTAATTTAATTCAAAAAATATTTTCATAATAAAAAATGATATATTTGAAAATCTAGTATTTCTTTTTATTGCTGAGAGAATTTAGATTGGTTGAATGTTAAATCATAAAGACGTCATAAAGTTGTAAAATAAAAAGTGAAATCATATTCCTATTTAAAATACTTGTTATCTTAAGTCATTTAACATATTTGACCTTGTGGCTGTGCTACTCACCTATTGTACTTTAACTCCAATGGACAATGGAAATTTAACCCTATCCATTAATTGAAAAGTAAAAAATATCTAAGGATCAAATATATTAAAATTTGATGTTAATGAATAACCTAGCAATGGAGTGTTTTCACTTGAGATTATGCATTAATAACATTTTTTTTAAAATTATAATTCATGTGAGACCTGCTTGAATAATAGATTCTGCAACTAATGCTCACATACTTGATAGCTGGTCAACACTGACTTACTTCGGAAGTGGTCTTAATACTAAAATACTCCGTTTAAACAAAATTTAATAAATAATAATATTATACTTGTGAGCATTATTAAGTTCATACCTGTGTAGTATTAAACAAAAAAGAAACAATAAACATCAATTTAATTTAGAAAAATACTTAAGAATTGTTTTAGTCCTGTAACAGACCACAAGGGAGTTAGTGTGGTCAGTACTATGCTCCACCCGCCTGATTATTGCCTTTACAAGGTCCCATTAAAAGCTGGCTGGTCCTAGTAATGGTCTGGGCCCCCGACACTGATCCTTGATTGACGACACTAGAAAATTTTTTAATCCACAGCCTTGTTTCAAAATCCTCCAGAAAATGATCCATGGGCTCTACCACCGAGCCAAATTCGACCCCTAGAATTGGACGCTGAAATGATTATTGTTATATTCTTCTTTATTATATTATTTTTTCTTCTATTTCAAATTTCCTTTTGCTGTCGATAAGTATATATTTTTTCAATGGTCTATTGACAGAAAACCTTTGCAAAACAATTAATAGGCATTACAGATCCTAAAAATTCTCAGTAAATATAATATAATACATTATTTCATTAAGACTCCTTTAGATACCTGAGAGATAAAACAGTGATCTATGGCATGGATTTGATGATTTCATATCATCAAGAGTTATCTCATCTGAGGCCCTTCCAGTCGTGCAAAAGTTAACTCGTTCAGAGCAATGAGAGGGTTAAAGGGGAATTTATTAATTCTAATGTTTTATATGATTTGATATTTAAAATTATAGATTATATTGCATGTAACAGTTCTTATTAATTTTCTAAAAGAAACAATAGAATATTTTGCATAAATGTGCATTTCATCTCATTACTGAAAAGTTATTTCGTTATAATAATAGTTATAGAAGATGTGCTGTGAGAATTTTCTCACAGCATTGCCGTTTTCCCTTGACTTTTGATGGTTTGTAATAACTTTATTGCATAGCCAGAGTTCACCCCTCCCCCAATTTAGTGTATCCACTTCCAAGATCATTAACACCACACTCTCATATTGAACACTTCATCTGTTTATCTGAACTGGTACGTTTATAAATTAGTTCAAGCTGTCTTCTGTTAGGCTGGTAAGCTGTTCTATATTCAGTTCAAGTGGCCAAAATATCTGCATGGGGGACTCATGTGATCATGTTTGTTTTGAGTTAACTTATGATATCTTTGAAGATAAAATGGATAAAACAGTTCATGATAATTGAGATTGGCCTTCAGATTTCCAGAGATTCCACCGTACACCAAATAGCCATATTCGAGCTACGGAATAAGAGGAAGGTCAGAAGAAATTGTCAGGTCTTCATTGGTAGGTGATAACAGGAATTTTGAACGTTCTGAGGATAAATATGATCAGCGGGTAATTTGAGAGATATAATTTTTCCAGGAAAGATTTTGGGCAAATATAGTTACAAGGTTTCTTTTAGAGGTGCAATATTTTGGAATAGAACTTATGAGGGATTTGGAACCTCTCACAATAGCATTGGTATCAATATGCACAAATTTACTTTTGGAGGCTCTGAATTCCCCTTGCAATAGCTATAACAGCCAGGCTGTAAAACAAAAATAGATTGAATTTGTACAATAATAACCTACTATATATTTGTCAAATACCACTCACTCACTCAATTACCTATCATCGCCACTCGACAGAAAGACATGCGTTGCTAGGACGATAACAGGTCAGCTGTTACCGTACTGTATCTATATCATAATATTATTGTTATTTTCGGTTCATTTCAACTATGGTCACAGACCTGGAATTACTAGAAATAAACTGTGACTTTGTCCCTCATAGAGTTTACACTATACCTGGTGATGTTCCATCCGAGGTAATAATATCCTGAACCTTTGCACAGCCTCCTCACCCATCAGCATCTCCATTCAGAGCTCTTCTTGGTAATGCCTGCAAATATAATGGGTGTTTTCAAATGACATCTTGGAAACATAATTTTTTAAATTTTAACGTCCATTTATTATTGACAACGAATTTTAACATGTACTGGTAAAACTCCTGTTTCTGGTAACCTATAGATAAAGGGTTATCTTTAGGTTATCTGTTTCTTGACACTGGTCCGGAGTGTGCCCCAGTGTTAAGAAACGTTATACTTTGATTACTTATCAATTGACGAATAACTTATAGTTTGGCGAGAACCATGCTATAATAAACTGCAAAAAATTATGTAGTAGCGTTAAATTTTAAAGCAAAAAAATAACTACTTATCTCCGGTGATGAAGCATGGGTAGTCAGCTAATAATATACAAATATAAATGGTAAATACGGCTCTTTGTATAAAATTACAACATGAGTATGAACCGGAGTTATTTAATAATTTAAATTACTTTTTGTCCCGCACTTTGTGCTATGAGATATATCATAAACACAATAAAGTTTATTATTACGTTAAAAATGTTTTAATGCTTGTTTGTTACAGAATTAGATTCCAAAGCACAAAATCTCTCTATGTTATCGCAGAAGTATAAAAAGGATGCTACTTATTTAAACATGAAGTCAGTCTACACCAAAGCTGCTGCCGGTTTTCTTATTGTTTTCGCTTTTGTTATGTATTTTTGGGTTCTGTGAAGATTCGATTTCTGCTTTTATTTATGTAAAAATACATTAAATATTCACATATATAAAAAGACTTTTTTAAAAATGTGTTAAATATTTCTTTAAAATATTCTCAAACTTATCTTTATAAATAAAACTATAATTTTATTTAATAGTGTTCTATTTTTCTAAAATGTAATCTGTTATGCCACTTCAGTATATTTGACCATAAAAAAAATAGAGTGAAGCATGATTTAATTTCTCACATTTTAAATTTTATATTTATTCATTTTGAAGATCTTTGTAATCCTAATAAGACATATATGCTCATATTTATTGTGGTGGGTTAGTCAAGTATAAATTATTAGACTATTTGAATAGTTGTTTTTTAGTCAAATATTTGTAAGTTAGTAAAATAATTTACTAACTTAATTGATTCTTGACTAGTTTTGTAAAACAATTTGTTAGTCAACAAGCCAAACACAATTGTCTAATTAATTAAAGGGCTCCTCAGTGCCAATAGAATTGTCTTTTTTTCTAATAACTTTCAATTCAGTAAATCTACTGTTTTTAAACATTTAAAAGTTTCGCTCATTACTTTGAAAACAAATTATTTTATATACTTTTCTGAAAAACTTATGAACAATAAATATAAAAGTGATTTTCATAATGTTTGTTTTTTTTTTTCGGCTTACTACTCCTTGCTTCTCAGTGACTCAGTTTAAATTTGTTTATCAATGTTAACTGATTCAGACTTTTGTATAGAAAACAGAAATAGGTAATGAATTATATAAAATTTTGGTAATTGTAAAGTTTGGGGGCCTCCTCACTGATTTTTTGTTACTGGTCGTTCTGTGAGATATTTTGATGCAATAAACACGAATCCGTTAAAAAAAAGTCTCTCTAGAAAAAAAGTTATTAAGCACTTAAGTTAACTGTTATGCAGCTTAGGAAAGCTAATGTAAACAACGATATTTGTAAACATGCACATGCTCAGGGATGTAAAATTGGGTAATAAAGAACCCTCATTTGAAATGTTGATAAATTATTTATTGAAAAATAATTGTAAATTTTAAGGGCCTCCTCGCCCGTCATAACCTTTCGCATTATGGGTATATGTGCTATGTGTTTCACTCGCTCAAGAAGATATCGAAGCTCTAGTCAATCCAACTCGCTAAAATTAATAGAATTCTATTAATTTTATCGAGTTTGATTGACTTGAGTTTTGATATCTTCTTGAGCGACCGGAAACACATAGCACGGATGCCTATAATGCGAAATAAATATAAAATAATCTTCAGAAGCGCTGTTACAAATCTGCAATGACACCAAAAAATGTCTTTAAGAAAGATTATTTCTATTTAACTCTAATTTCTCACCACATTTTCCACAATCGATGGAATTGGTTAGAAGCTTATTGTCGACTAAAAAATTTAATAATTCTTTTTTCTTGTGAACAATTGCCATAAATTCGTGCAACTTCATTATTATTAAGCAAACTTATCTGACTTTTTCGCAATTTCATAACACGCTAAATATAATGACATTAGCTAATTATTAAGGGATTTCTATCTTACAATATCTTTTCAACAGCGAAACAAAAACTGTGGAGAATGTTTCGTTATTTAAAAAATGAATATATTACCTCAGTGAAGGGTTTTATTAGTTTATTAAACAACAATCCAATTGTCTATAGAAGTGTTATTGATCATAACATCAATTTAAGAAGGTTCTCTTAGTAAAGCCCCTCCACCAAAGCCCTGAAGAAGGCTTGGATGTCACGTCAAAACGTCGGCAGAAATATAACTCATTTCTGTTATAAAATGTAATTTTATTCAACAAATTACCGACCCTGTCTAGCTACACCTTCTCAATCTTAACTGTCAACAATCTCTTCTCAACACTACCAATTTGTTTTACTTAAAAAAAACTGGATGGTAGATATTTAATAAAACATTATTAATTCTGTTCCATAATTTTTGTAGTATTTTCACTGTTCCAAACATAGCATTATGTACAACTTTCATGGGGGGTAAATTCCAAATATACAGTCGGCTAATTGATTTTTGAATTTTGTGTTATTGAGATTGAAGAAATGGTGTTGAGCTGCTGAAGTTGGTTGAGATGAGATGGTTTTGATAAATTCTAGAAATGTTTTATGGAGGCTCAATGTATAATTAAATTAAATTAACCCGGTACCTGGAGACTTGGAAGATAAGATGCTTAATTACTTACTTCCGTGTGCTGTGTTTCTCCCTTTTGTGCGTTTGTCCACAAATCTTGGTAAGTATTGTTATTTCTGGCCAACTCCCTGCTCCCAGGGCTCAATCTGGGTGGCTATTTTTTATACCTCCATGATTTTGAGAGTAAACTTTTTTTGCACACAATATGCTAATGCTATGAATGGTCCATACTATATGCTATTGGCAACTCTAAGTTCCAGGACTTATCCTTTCTTGCTATTTTGTATTACCACAGGTAGTTAGTTTTGGGCACATGGCCAGAGCTCAGCATATAAAGGAGACCGGCTTGTTTTTTAGCAATGTTCCGCGTACACCTAGGATTTATGAATTACAAAGAAGGAGCACCCCATTAAACCAATTGTCTTGGTGATCGGAGTCCCCACATAAAGACGTAGCTAGGTGCAGGTGCGAGCTCTGAAACCATACACAGGTCAGTCCTTTTCTGTTAGAAATTCGATTTATCTGGTGGAGATCCTGAAAAATAAGAAGCTGGAGGATGGAGACTTATAGGTGAGCTTTGACGTGGAGTCTCTGGCCAACAGCTCTGCCGGGAGCTCTTCCAACTGTTGCGGGAAAAGTGGATGCAGAAGGCCACCCTAAGGACGGATCCCGCCAAGCCTCAACCGACCTAGATCTTATCAGCCACCAGAACCAGTGACGTGGGGCGGGTAAATACCCAGTGGGTAGGTAAATGTAAATTGGGTATTTACCCACAAGGAAGGTAAATACCCAAAAAGTGGGTATTTTCAGTTTTTGACCTTGATACAACTTCTTTGGATATTTTTTGGTGCAAACAAGGACTGAAACTCACCCATTTGATCATAAAAACTTAATAAACATTAATATTTACCCAGTAATATTTTAAAGAATGTTAAAAGTTGGTCCGGGTATTTATGGGTATTCAAACTTAATGCATATCTATGAATTTTCATGATTACTTTTACAGTGGGGAAGGTTAATTAATTTTAAAAAGGTTTCAATGAAGCCTATATAATTATTAAGGACTTATTTAAATTTAAAAAAAGGGTCAAAACATTTTTAATGTTTATTATAATAGTTCAAAACCATTTTAAGTGGTTTGTGATCCTTATTAATATTATTTGAAATTATGCTCATACAGTAGTAACAACATTACAGAAAGCGGAAATCCAGAAAGGAAAAGGTAGCTTCTTGATGACAGAGTGTTTTGGATCCGAGTCAGTACTAGTTAACATCTTTGATCCAACTGTTGAACTTATCACTGCCATTCAGTTAAATGCCCATTTGATCCACACAGTTCATAAGAAATTTAAGAATTACTGAAAACTCCAACAAGAAATCCCAGAATCTTCTCTTCAAAAACCGGAGGAAAAACTTGTGCTAACTAAATAGGAGAAACGCATTCAGTTTGGTGCTGGAAACGCACATCTTGCTGCAGACTTGTTGAACTCCTTCATTTGTATTGTGTGTGAGTTAGGCAGAAGCATGGGATTGAAATCAGTTGATCTTTGGAAAGACATAGCTGACTTTAGGGACCAAGAGGGATTATGGTAAGATCCTTTGTTTGGGAAGGTCTTGAGGACAATGACAAAGAAAATAATAAAATAAGTCCCACGTTATGGTGGAGAGGCTTGAAAGACACATGTGTTTTTATCAATGAATAGGTAACGTAATTTGTGTTTTGAGAAATTAAGATAATCCTAGTCCAAAGTTTTAGCTGAAGCTACATTTTTGTGAATGCAGTACAGTAGTATCAAATTTAGGCAAACAACTTGTTTTATTGGTAGACGGAAGGTCCATGGCAAATTTTCAGGTAATAATTTATTAGTTATTAACCTCTCAGTGATCCTATTTTATATTTTTTTTATTGTTTTAATAGTTTCTCAGTGTTGCAATAGCTCTAAACTGGCAAGATCCATGAAATTTTACAATATTCGATTACTAAGTCGCTGTTTAGTTAAATACCCGGGTATTTATGAAATTGGGTATATACCCTGGGTATTTACCCTGAAGAATAAATACCCGGGTATTTTACAACACTGACCAGAACCAGTAGAATTCGCAATTAGCTGTTGCGGCACCACCAAAGCAGCCCCTAGGCCGACTCCTTAGGCCGGGCGCAAATTGAGCCCAGTGCAGACGCAGCACAGGGGCTTCAGAAATAGCGAAAAAACAGACAGAGGAGGTCCGTAGGGCCCACTTCAGAAACGGTACCGCAAATTGAACCCAGCTCGTTAACTTGCCTAGTTCCGATAGAAGCCACGCGCTGCGCTGCTGAGCCTCGAGTCCAAATCTGACGATACGAAAACAGTACGCTTTTTTTGTCGTCTGTATTTTTAAAAAAATGAAAGAGAGGGAAATCTAGGAACTTTTTGAGAAAAAGAGAAACTCATGGCGGGTTTAATATTTTAAAAACGATTTCGTAAATATTACTCGAAATATTAAGTAGACTTAAAAATATAGTGAAACATAAAAATATTATCCTATAATATCCTTCTCCAAAAGAAAATTCTGAGGTCAAGCTAAATTAAAAACGCCCTAGTATGATCATCACCTATTCCATAAATATTTCATTTATTTATTTCCTCTCCTTACACACACGTTTTGGCCTTTAAGCCACTTTCAAAACATTAGAAAAAAAAAATGAAGTATTAACATCTCATTCAACCCTCTAAGCCATTTATAATAATATAACTTTAGAATTTTCTTTTTTAAACCTAATTGTAATTTTTAAATCCTCCCAAATTTTACCCAGTTAAAAACATTTTTTTCTTTCTTCTCTACAAAATTTCCAATTTTCCTACTTATATCATTTCTAAGGCTATTAAAATGGTTTTTACAAGTATCTAATGATTTTAAAATACACTCTATATCTACTATTACATTTATTATATCTATCTGGGCATTCCTAAGAAACAAATCTACAATTTCATTTAATTAATTACTTCCTAAGGGATTTTTATATCAGTTAAATTCACAACCAGTTCTTTCTTATAAATACTCATTATACTTCTTTATTAGTTCACTATCCGCATCATTATTTCTAAATAATAAATTTTCTCTTATATTCTTACAATCTACAAAGGTTTTATGTTTACCATTTTTATTATTATGGTGCATCGATTGCTCGGATAAATAGCGCCATTTTATATCTATTATCACATTTTAGTTTTATTATTTTTATTCTCTGGTATGTTTGTAATTTATTCCTTAATTTACCTAGATTTAAGTTATTTCCTTATTATTACATATTCTATGAAAACATTGAACCCTTCTTAACATTTTACCTTAGCATAAACATTTAGTTTATTAATAATAGAATTTAAATCTTTCTTAGTACTCCCAACAAGCCTTGGAGTATCCTTGATTAATATCAAAATCAATTAGTTCTTCAGTAGATTTATTAAAAATATCAGTATTTTTTAGTTTCTTTAAAACGTTAGGCTGACAACAATTTTCGAACCATACAGGAAAGGTGGTGGAATTTAAAAATTATTTTTACATTCTTTTAAATAATAAATTCCCCCCAGTGCCTTAAGGTGCTTTTATCTTCCTAAAAACAAATCCTTTACTCAACTTTAATCCACTAAAAATTGTTTACACTCCTCCTTTTTTCTTCTTAAATACTCATTCATCGAAGCTCCTTTTTGATCTGCTTCTATTCTAATTATATTGTAACCGATGGACCCTCCAAGGGAAGACTTGCATAAAAAAAATGTACTCCACCTTCAAACACTAACAAATGCACGTGGAGTAGAACATGAACTGGCACAAGCCAGTAATTTTGATTTGTAAATTTTCTTTGGGGGTAGGAATAAACAAAAAAATTATCTCATATCCTTATTTACTCCAGAAGAAAATTCCGAGGTCCAAGCTTAATTAAAAATGTGATGTTAACACTTACTTTATTTTTCTTCTAGTGATTTGAAAATGGCCTAAAGGCCAAAATGTTACGTGTAAGGAGAGGAAATAAATAAATAAAATATTTATGGTTTGAGGTGATCATAATAAATTTGAGGTGTTTTTAATTAAAAATACCATTAACATAACAATTGAATTCATACATTTTGAAGGGAGACTAGACTTCAAATTTATTCTCAACAAAATTTGAAATTAAAACAATTGAATTAACCCTAATAAATGAAATGAAGTGAATGAAACTTAGGCCATATTAAAAACCTACCAAATGTATGCCTATTTAATGTGTTTACTATATTTTTAAATGAGTATTTACTTTGAATTTCTAATATACAACTCGACAACAATTTTATAAAATACATGAGATTATTAAAGTGAAATTAAAGGAAAGGAATGTAGTGCTCAGAGGCCAATTGGAAATTAAGTGAAGGTAGCAATATGTCTTAGGCAAGCATAGTTTTATTTTATGTACATATCATATTTAACAATTTTATTTAAAATAACAGGAAAAATGAGACAAGAAAAATAATTAACGAACTGGAGAATGAACTATTACAATAAGTAAATAGACAAAATAATTCAATCTCAATGAAGGTTTGTGTTGTTTCTTCCTCATCATGTTAATTGATAATCGTGGGAGTTAGTAAATATGATGGATTATCAGCTAATTCTCAACCATCATTCCGAGATTGAGGATAAATTTTGTCTTCAGCTTCCGTAACTGCAACAAATAGTTTTCTTCTTCTTAACTGTTGAGATTGCAAGGGCATAACTTTTGTTAGTTTGTATATCGAATTCCCTTGGTAGTTTATCAATTTTGTCCATTGGTCTTCAGCCTTCTTTCCTATAACAACATTTATTAGATATTAGAACACAAATAACATAATGCAATAGCATTTCCTTTCAAATACTTGGCTTCTGGGGATATGTTTAGAATAATAGCTATAGGTTGGGAGAAAGGACTGTTCCCACCATTATGTCTGAAGTATGCCGGGCAATATGGACACACTCACAACCTATTTAAATGCCTGAACCTAATGTCAAAATGTGGGAAAAAATTACAATAGAGTATGAGAGAAAGTAGCAATTTTATACAATTTTTTTTTTTTTTGAGCTATTCACAGTAAACATGTAACCATAAGGAAACCAGCTTTGAGTGGTTCTTCATTCTTTAACTACAAACAATTTTCTCACTTATTTTTGTTCACTTAATACAATTTGCTTTAATTCAATTGTAATCTCAATAATGTTTTTAAGTTACTTTATTTTTAAATCTACTAAATTAAATAAATTTATTAAAAATAGGTAAAATAACCTGAACTTACATAATTCAATCTTATAATACTCACTATTTTTCTTTACTTAATTTATTCTTTTTAATTCAATTGATATATTAATAATATTTTTGAGTTTTACTACATCTTTAAATGTAAATCTACTTTGTATTTCTATTAAAATAACGAAAACAGGCAAAATAACCTTAACTTATATTATTCATTTTGATAATTATACGTACTTGATTTATTTGTTTCAGTTCAATTGTTATATTAATAATATTTTCGAGTGTTACTAGTTCTTTAAATGTAAATCTACTTTGTATTTCTATTAAAATAATGAAAACAGGTAAAATAACCTGTACTTACATAATTCATTTTTATAATACTCACTATTTTTGTTCACTTAATTTATTTGTTTTAACTCAATTGTAATCTCAATAATATTTTAAAGAGTTGCAACGCTTTTAAATGTAAATCTACTTTGCTTTTCAATTAATATGTTAAAAACAGACAAAATAACCTGTACTTACCGTTGTCCGTGTTTAATTCTTTGGCGATTTAATCCCATGTCTGGTCTTTACTTGTCGTCCTCATATAATTCAGAAGACTTGTATCGCACAACACAGTAAAAGTTTTCACTTTACATATAAAACTTTCCATGATTAAATGGAATGGCGGGCGAGCCAGTACCGACAGAGGACGTAGGAATCTGTGTGAAAACACAAAAACGCCGAGGGACGACAGAGGCCCTTGCCGCGCCTGCGCCTGCGCTGGCTTCAATATGCGGCACTCCATTGAAACTAATGTGTTGCAGAAACGCCGAGGCCTGTGCTTCGTCTCTGCTGCGTCTGCGCTGGGCTCAATTTGCGCCCGGCCTTACCCTAGCCTCCCTAAACAGCAACAGACGCAATGCCTTCAAAATTATCATGCACATGATCGTCAACATAGCCTTCGGCCTAAGATGGCTGAGCTAGAACAATTCTTCCAGACATACTCTCTTGCGGTGGTGGCCATCAGGAACAACTAGCTACGTACACAAGACTGACCATTCTTCGGACGATACACCTCTTACAGGTGTGGTGGTCTACCTGGAACATCCGGCCTGCCATCAACACTTTTCGAGTAGCAGCCCACCATTAATACCGGGACCCGGCAGTGCCCTTTACGGTCCGCCTGAGAAAACGTTACACCTTCACGCGTGACAACCGAATGCCTGCACCCCTGGTGCCCCCAAGGCACTCATTACTCCTGCAACGCAGGACCTCAACGCCTTGCATCAAGTCTGGCATTGTCCGCAATTACAATAAATCATTTACTTTTTGGATTTATGTGGCGTAGGTCAAAAATTAGTACTTCCTTTTTCTTTTTGTACTATTTTTTTTTCACGATCAGAATCTCGAAATAGAGTTCTTCGTCCCTCCTTAGTTCCGTCTTGGAGTTGTTCATATTCTATTTCACTTGTTAATGACCAATTAAGTTTATTCACTTTTTGGATTTTTGTGGCATAAATCAAAAAAAAGGAAGTACTAATTTTTGGCCTACGCCACATAAATCCAAAAAGTGAATAAACTTAATTGGTCATTAACAAGTGGAATAGAATAAATCATTTGTTAATCGCAAGATTCCGCAATTACAATTAATGCATTGTTAATTGTTAGATTCTCAATTAAGATTAATCAATTTTTAATCGTGGGAGTTCTCCATTACAATTAAATTTTCAATCATAACTGCCATTTAGAACATTTAGAAATTTCTATTTTTAATCGTCAATTTACCCCAAAGGATAATGAGGAAGTTCTTTGCAATCTTCAAGCAGAATTAGTTTTAGCTATGTGTCATTTAGCATAGAGATAATGTGCCATATAGCATAGAGCTCTCTCAACCTATCGTCTTCAAATGTCCGAGGGGTGGCTGATAGATTTATCTGCCCTTAATATCGAATTAAATCAATGAGGGGGGAGGGGTAGAGGATACATAAAGATATTTTATGTTCAAAAACAATTTTTTTGAAAGTTTTGGTTTTTTGGAGGGTGGGAATTTCCCAATAGAAAGGAATACAATACAAAGATTAACTTTTTTTCTAAATCAAAATTCTCCATTTTTGAAATGTACCTAAATATCACGCATTCCCTTATTTTAATATCCATAACTGTTGATTTTACATTCAGCTATTTCATTTTTGTTTTTCAGTTCGCTTCACCACAACCTCTACCAATGACTAAAAAACTAAAACTACCTATTTAATTTTTGTTGAATTCAATAAATTTCTCAAATCCACATGAAGGTAGGAAGTAGAAGTTCTGCAAATTAGTCCTCTTGCATATAATAAGACTTTTCCAGACTTCATTCCCTAATAACTTAATTAATAACTTCCAAGATACTCGATAGTCTAAAATAATGCAGTACCACTTGGGTTACTTTATGATGGAGGCTGATTTATTTTTTATTTATCTATTTGTTTGTTTTATTGTCGATCTCTGTGCACACAATATTTATTTATTTGATGTGTTCCGCCACAATGGCTAGTATGTGCACACAATAAACTATTAATAAGCAGACTATAACTGAATCATTATTGATAAAACGGTTTCTCTTTGGTATCTCTCCCCCCCCCCCCCCTTCTAACTTTATGGTTCTCTAGATAGAAGTTTATAAACTGACTTGTCAATTATAATGTAGTTCGTTTTGTTGGTTTGTTGGCATATATTTAATTCCATCATTGCTTAGACTGCTTCGTATGTCTTCAAATAAACAAAGTATGGCTTATAATAAGATTGAAGGTAATGCAAAGAAAACAGCTCAAAAGTATCAGAATTCATTCATATCTAAAGTTCGTTCTCAGGAAAATCATGCAGATGAAGTGTCACTTGCGGTTGTCAATAAAATGATAGAAGATCTTTTGATTGAAGTAACATCAGATGTCCACCGAGCTTACAAATTAGGATATAGTGATTATATATTTTCAAGTATTAACAGTATTCGTACAGACGTTGTTGATGATTCTTTTTATGAAGAAAATGTTAAGACAAAGACAGAAGTAATTAATTGTCCCAATTGCAATGAACGTGTAGGTGCATCAGGTTTTGCTCCCCATTTAGCAAAATGCATGAATATGGGGCGAAAAAGCTCCAGAATAGCTAACCAAAGAATTGTTAGTAATTCAAAAGAGTCTATGTATGGTGGTGGATCTGATGAAGATGAAGATGATTATTGGAAAGCGACACCAGAGAAAAGTAAAAATGTAAAGAAATTTAATGGAAAAAGAAAGAAAGCCCCTGTCCGCAAACCCAAGCCTTATAAAGCGGAGAGCTCAAAAAATTCAAGAGATGCACCAAGTCCATCTACTCAGAAGGAATCATATCAATCTCCACATAAAGGAGCTGGTAAAGAAAATTCTAACTACAGTAAGAACTCAAAGGATACCAGTGAAGGTGATATTTGGATTAGCCCAAATAAGGTCACACCATTGTTGAGTGAAGATAAAGTACAATTATTTGCTGGAAAATGTGGAGTGAAGTCCGATCATACAGGGAAGTACTGCGGTAGATCATTGAGGTGTCATCGACATACTGACGCTGAGAGAGCAGTTGCGAGGAAGATATTAGCAGCTGAAAGTTCTATGGAAGGACTTATAGACATTGAGGAAGTTGATGACTCTAAAGGAGTTGTGGGAAATTTCTCTTCGTTGAATCTAGCACCATCTACTCCTTCATCTAAGAAGAAAGAAAAACAGAAGCATACCTACTCAAAATTTTGACGAAAGTAATTATCTAGAGTTCATATAAAATTAGTATGGACTCTAGATAAACTAACTCTATTTTTCATAGATTTTTTATTGAGGAACACCCTCGTATATGTTCTCATCTTGTGTCAGAAAATTATGTTTGTCTTTAAGGTGATGGTTTTCTGCAGTCTTTTTTTGTATATAGAGGGATATGCATTGCATTTTCTGTTCACATGAATTTTATTGGTCTCTTTAAAATCAGCGTAGATTGAAAACATGAAGAAAGAAATGTAATAAAGAAAGTTGTTAATTAAATACTGCTCAGATGCAAAAAATTGTAACATTAGCACATAAAATGACCGTCACAGTAATTGTCCAGATTCCGGTCTAGAAAGCCAATTTAATTTAATAATTTTTCTTAATGAAAACTCTAATTACAGTACATATTGATCACCATAAAGCATATAAAATTTGTTTCTTGCACAAAAAAAATGTTCAGAAGATTATGAAGTAATCAGAAGGCACATTCCGAAGAAACTGTTTTTCTGAGAATTAAAGTTTTTTTATAAATCATAATTAGGAATACTTCAACAAAAGCATGCTTTATTGAGGAAGCCATTATATACTACAAGTGCAATGTGAGAGAGGGGCATACAGACGTCTGGACAAAACAAAAAAAATATATGTTTATATTATATAAAAAATAGCAAAGATATAAATCTTTTTATATAATTAAATTACATATTTCCAACAGTTTTGACAATTTGTTTGTATATTGTCACTAATTTAAGACTTCTCAAGACTTTCTTAGAGCCTAAAATTTGTGAGATATTAAATGTATCTAACAATGAACGACTATTTATGTAGGTATATTATGAAATTAGTGTTTTTAGAATAGGGGAGATGTGTGATGCAATTAAGAATAATTAAATCTCAAACCACCTGGATACTTATATTGAATTTAAATGTAGGCTTGTATAATTGAAGTTATTGAGAGATAATATTAATAGCTCTATAGACTTATTTCATAAAAAGGCAGCCCAATTGGAAATGTTTTCAGCTACATGTCCAACTATAAAGTGGAGCATATCATGTTAACAGACACTCATATATATATATATATATATATATATATATATCTTGTCCAGTCTTCTAAGATGTCTCATGGTTTTGTCCTTTCTCTTCTTCCAATATTCCTTCATTCTCTTCGATATTTTTGTTTTTGTTCTTCGTCTGAAAATACCCTTTTAGTCATTCCTCTTTTATCAACTTTTGGTAAAAATCTAATCTTTCTATTCTTTAATTTATTCACTTGGTTTGATTTGTTTCTTAAGTCCTCCAATGTTATGTCTAATTCCTTCATCTCTTCTTTGATTTATTTTATCCAGACTGATAATTGTTTTTGATTCCAAAGCTTCTCCAAAATTCTGCTCATTAATCTTTCTTGAAGATTTTTTTTTTTTTTTTTTTAAGGTGCTTTGACAAATCTGGGCCATTAGTGCCAACATCCAGGGTGCAGCCAGGAATTTTCCCAATGAGCCGTGAGATGAGAAAATTCCTGCGGCCGGTGGGGATCAAACCCACCATTTCCCGCATATGAATCTAAGGCGCTATCCACTAGACCACGGGAGACCCCTCTTTCTCGAAGTGTTCTCAATATATGTCCAAATAATGATATTCTTTTATTTTTTGTGGTAAACGTTTATGTTTGACTGATCTCCAACTATCTCTATCTTGCTATGTAGTGTACATAAATCCGAATATGTGGACTACCATTAATATCTTTTTGAGTTTAAATAGTTTACATGTTTATACATTTTATTTAACAAATAATTATATTTTTTAAAACATATAATGACTAATAATAGATGTTTAGTAGCTCCTAACACTGACCTTTTTATATTCATATCATTTCAAGTATATTTTTGTCCATAAATTCTATGTTTTTAAAGAAAATTTTTAAGCTGATTCCTTGTCTGGCTTCAATAATTCTCTGAGCGGGATATATTATTTGAAAGAGTGTTGGGTATTTATTTATTATCCATTTAATTATTATTTGTTCTAAAATGTTATAAGTTGATGTTCGCCCCTTTTTCTTCAAAATTTTACATATAGCTTCATCACTGTTAAAGTAAAAATACAAATTTTCATAGAACATAATTGTATTAATATTAATTATAATTGTTTAATTTATTTTTACCTCTCGCATTTGTGCTTGTAGTACTTCCTTGTTTTGTATTAAAAAAATACTATTGTGTGTAATTTTTTTATGTAAATAGTTATGATGTACATAATAATTGTGAAATAATTTTTTTCAAATAATTGAGAAAAAATTAATATATATCTCCATATTTGATTGTGCTTTATCATATACTAAATTAAAAATGTTGTATAAATATATGTTTATGTAAATAAAAACAAATTATACAATTTTATTATTTGTGATAATAATTAAAAAAAAGTTTGTAATTTAATCATTCACATTTTATATATGAATACTGATAATAAAAAAAATTGTGATACATTTTCGTAGCTTGATACATTTGGGCTATTTTAATAAATTCTCTTCGCTCATAATTTTTTTTTTTTTCTTAGTTTACACGACTAACACCCGCAAAGAATATGTATAAAGAATTCAAGTGTTTGTTATTTATTAGGAAATGATTATCAGCTTAATTGGGAAATAAAGGTAAAAAGGTCAAATTAGAATTGCAAACTCAAATACTCCTAATAAACTGGTCATTTTTTATTTATTCATGAGCATCTGCTGCTAAGGTGATTTGCTCCTGAAGTCATTAAGAAATGTCTGAACTCAAAATCATGACTTATGCCTTAAAAAATATAATTAAGGACTGAGCATAAATAAATAAATAATTAAAAGATACATAACTAAAACGTTTTGTAGAAACAAACATTCTGGGCAACTTTATGATAGAAATTTGATATTTTTGTTTTATTTATTTATTGACTTTTTATGGTGCACTGACATCTTCGCCATTAGCGTCAATATCGATGGTGCAGCTGAGAATTTTCTCAACGGTCCCTGAAATGAGAAAAAGTCCTACTATCGGTGGGAACTGAAACCCCCATCTCTTGAATGAGAATCCAAGGCATTAGCTATTAGACCTTAGGGAGAGCCAAACATTGACATTAAATAACAAATGGATGTGTTAATTACAATATTGTTTTTATGACAGTTAATAAAAAAACAATGAGGTTCTGGGGTTAGAGAAAGTATTAACCCTCCTCCCACAAGGTGTTTTTCAGTACACATACCACAAGGCGGTGTCGGATACGACACTTAGTATAAAAATTAGTTCATTTTCCAAATAACTATTTTAATTTGGTAGAAATGAATACACGTTTAGTAAAAAAAGGATATTTATAATTAAATACAAAAATTTAAAAGAAAATATTTTCACAAAATAATATAATTTTTTTTTTCGTGCTAGGCAGAAGGTCAAAAAATAAAAACTTCACCACTCAGTTTCACCAACTTTATTGCGTCCCTACATGTTTCACACCTTTTTTGGTGCCTCTCCAGGGGAAATAGTTAAATATATAAAACTTAAAGCCTCAATCTGAGGAGGACAACCTTCCACCAGTACGGCCACGTCTAGAATCTACTCTTGGTCTAGTATCTTACTGGTGGAAGGTTGTCCTCCTCAGATTGAGGCTGCAAGTTTTATATATGTAACTATTTCCCCTGAAGATGCACTTGTTTCAAGGGGGCTGAGGGGCTGCAGCATGGGCGTATATAAGGGGGGCTGAGAGGGCTGCAGCCCCTCCCGAAATTTTTATTTGATCGGTAAAAATTTCATAAAAACCCTTAAAAATAAATTAAATAAGATCATTTAGTTCACAAAACATATTCTATTTTGGGTGTAATAGCGTTTATGGTGGCTAAAACTCTTCCAAGATCTAAATTGTTAGTATCCCATACACCGGAAATGGTCTCAGGCCCCTCAGAAATTTTCCCAGCCCCCTCCGAAATTATTTTCTATATACGCCCATGGGCTGCAGCCCCCCCCCCCCCCGAAATTTTGATTTTATCGGTAAAAGTTTTATAAAACCCTTAAAAATAAATTAAATAAGATCATTTAGTTCATAAAAAATATTCTATTTGGGGTGTAATAGCGTTTTAGTTGGCTAAAACTCTTCCAAGATCTAAATAGTTAGTATTCCATACAACGGAACCCGGAAAACTGTACCCTGCTGCCCCCTCAATGGAGGGCTCAAGTAATAGGATATCAGCAGGTGTCCACAGCTTGTTACAAAATGAAATTACTAACATTGATTACTTAAGATTGCGTTTATCGTTGCGTATTCAAATCACAGTAGACAGATAAAAATTTATAGGCTTATAATTTTTTTTCCGTATGGCTTGGAAGTTTGGGGTTGTGCCAAGCCATCCAATATCCTCAGAATCCAATCCAAAATACTCCGCAAAATAGTCAATGCTCCATTCTATGTTCCAAACTACACTATCTATAACGACTTAGAAATCCCCTTTGTCAAAACCCTGTCTATATACACCTTAGATACCTTAACTTCCACTCTCGTTTGCCTGGTCACGACAATCCTCTAATCAATAACTTATCTTCATCCTCCATTCCTGGTAACTCTCATCGTCGCCTCAAACGCAATTGGCCTAGAGATCTATTGTAAAATGTAAATATTGTAAATAGTCACACAAAAACAAAATGTAAACATCTGTTAAAATTTCATGCTTATAGGTTTTGGCCATTGGGGTTTTTTTTTATCTATCGATAAATCATCAATTCACAAAAGAATTTAAAAAAAAGTAATTTATGTATTGTATAATTGGCAAATAAAGTATATAAAAATAATTGTTTTCCTCTATTAAAAACGATTTACATGTTACAGTCAATTGGGGTAACTTAGTGCCCTTCAGGGTAATTTGGATCCAGAGGCACAAACTCTACTTATATTATATATAATTATATACTGTTACCCTTAAACTTATAAATTTTTAATAATAATCTCAGGATTAAAATGTATTAATGTTTAGGTTTAAAAATATTACTGCACGTTCAATTTGGTTTTAAGTGCCCGATGATGGCACATATGCGTTGAAAGGCCTTGTGAAAAATAAAGAAATTTTAAGGCAAGGCGATTTTTTTCACCTTCTGGAATATATATATATATATATATATATATATATATATATATATATATATATATATATATATATATATATATATATATATATATTTGTCTGTTGGCGCTCTAGCATCTTCATAATTGGTCCGATTTGATCAAATTTGGTACCACCAGTAGAAGCCGCCCACCAGACACTGTTTTATATGTAAAAAAAATCATAGAGCTTCGTGCTTTTTAGATATTAGGAATCGAAAGAAAAAACATTCAACGAAATATATTTAATCGTTTTCGCATCAATTTCAAAATTTTATGATTTTGATTGAAAGTAAGCAGGCCTGTGAGTCTGAACATTTTTTTCTAAACGAGACTCAGATATCGAAATTACAAAACTATATTTTAAAACCTATTTTCTTGCTGGTAATTATTTCTGTCATCTAATTTCTTATCTGTACTACCATTAACAGCTAACAGAAATGAGCTGTCTGAAATGTTCTAACAATGTAGGTCATGCAGCCATTTAAGCTTAATAATGAAATTACGCAATTTAATGAAACAAATATTAAATGACTTGTACAAAAAAATGATTAATAAAGCAAAAGAAACACGAACACTTTGGAAGAAAAGCCAGAAACATTGTGAGAAATATATTTTTCGAGGTGTCATTACTGATATCAGGTGGGTAATGGCATTAGTGTCAGCTGTCTGATAAGGCTTTATGTGTTATTTATAGGAGCGTACTTTCATTTGAGGTCGGTTTCTCGTCGCTTTTTTATCAACCAGATTTAAGTGCGTTTAGTTTTCTCCGGGACCTCTGTCACAATATTCATTTCGAGATAAAAAAAAAAAAAAATCCTTTATCATTTAAGGTGAATTTTGTTCTTTCCTAATATCAGTGCTCCTTGGTCTCTGCTTCATTCTCAGCTATGTCTTCCTTGAGACAGGTAGTTCTATTTTTTTTTATATAGTTAATATTTAGCCAGTTTTTCGTTGTTTTGATTCTCTAGATTTTCTTATTTATGTAAACACATTCGTTGTTCAATGACTCAGTTTTTATCCTTATTTTATATTAACTGTAAAAAAATAAAAATAAAAGTAAAACAAAAGGAAAAATAGTGTGATAATTATAATAATAAATAATAAAATAATAGTCTATAAAATATATGCAAAACCTAACATTTTAGAACATATCTTATATACTCTGTCTGTCATCATTAAAGCTCACTTTTAATTAGTAATCTAGATGCCAAATAACAGTAAATTATTTAAAAATAAATATAGTGAATAATACTCATATGAATAAATTTAAAGAATTTAAGAGAACGGTGAGTATATCTCATTATTCATTAATCTAACTAGATTTGTACCTCTTCAAAACTAATAATGTGTTTAAAGGATTTTTCCTATTATTCTTGTGTACATTACAAATAATTTTGAGGAACCTGCCTTATGTAAGAAATGTATTACTTTTTTTCTACCCCCAAAAAAAATGTACAAATCAAAATTGCTGGCTTGTGCCAGAAATGCATTACTACACCTTTCCCGTTATACACACACACATATATTGTGAAAAACATAAGGCAAGCAGAAAATTTTATTAAGATAATTTTACAATGGGCCAAGGCCTTCTCAATTATTATTTAAAAAATTAAAACTTGGAAAAATATTCATTAACAAACAGTTTTTTTAAAATTTCAAAACCTAAAATTATGTTCACTGACATTTGTTTAAAATATCAGTGAGCATAATTCACTGTCTAAAATTATATTGGAATTCTTATATGTATTATAAATTATTATATTCTTTCCTAAGAGTGAGTTCTTTTACATTATTAAACATTTAATTTTTTTTTATTTTTATTTTTTTTTTTTTATTTATTTTTTTATTTTTTATTATTCTGCCTCTACCCTTACGGGTCATTGGCAGTGTAGGTTGGCTATAGTTTTTAATTATTATTAACAAACAGTTTGATGTTGCATTAAACCAAAGATTAAATCGGAATTAAATTATTTATGGAAATTGTTAATTCCATTTTTATTTCAAGAAATGAACTTTTAGTTACATTAAATATTTTAAAATTAAAAATAATAATTACTTCCAGGGATGTATAATGTTAACTAGTCTGCCCAAAAGAAAGACTTACTTCTCACGTTATGAGTTCTGAATATTTCCAAATCTCTAAGGTTAATTGAAGAAAAGTTTTTAACTCAAATCAGAACTAATTTAGGCTGGTATTTCAAGACAACTGATTAAATGTTTCCATACAGAAGTCTGAAGAAGGAGAATCTAATGATAACTGATTGAACAGTTTGGCATCAAAGAATCAACTGATTGCATCAGATTGAAAATAGTACCATACATAAATTTAGAAAATCTGAACTTACTTCATGGCTTATTAAACGTTTATTCTATCAACAAATTCATATTTTCAGTATTTCAAACAATTTTCACTCTAGGAAGAATACTGATGATATAACTCTGAAAATTGTGTTTCAGAGATTTTTATAATATTTAGTATAAGTTCTGTAGCTGAGATTGGTAATGGCTTAAGAATATTTCAAGAATTGTGGAATACTTTCGATGCTGGAGCAGAGAAGAAGGACTATACTTTTATAAGCAGGGAATAGTTGGAACTTGGCTAGGAAAAAATCAATAAGCTTTTCGTAAAAATCTATATCCAGGACGTTTTTGGTAACCTTTGTCAACTAAAAGACTAACACAATTATAGAATTACAAAACACATTCTCAAGATATAAGAATTTAAATGTCTTGATTTTATACTACTACTGTCAGACTCCAAGATTCACTTATTAATATTAATATTATCTAATGTTTGAATACAATATTTGATTATGTTCACGAATTAATAATTTTACAGTCTTAGCATATTTCAACATGGCATAGTCCATTTGTTGATAATTCATAACTAATATTACATAAAATACTGAAATCTACAGCTGGGCTTGAAAATAGTAAAACGCTAAAAAAAATTCTGCTTACATTTTATTGAATTTTCACTGGAAAAGGGATCACTAGGAAATAAATTTAGCCAATAATGGTAAGAAGACAAACTAATGATCCAATTGAAACTATATTTAAGAGAAATATCAGTAAGTAAGGAAGCAGCCCACAAATACCAAGCCAAGAGAAGAACTAGCAACAAATACGGCAGCAGTAATAGTAACAACCAATTCAGTAAACCCTAATGCAAATGATAGAATTATATCACTACAAAGGTAACCTAGCTAATAACATACGAAATGTTAAACCATTAGATAAATAATAGCTATGGAAACGTCTTCAAATAGTGATAACACCGATTCACACGGATATAAAAAATGCACAGAATGCGGTAAGTACTATAAAGGCCTGAAGATCCATATCAGCCGAGCCCATCCTTCTCTCTACAGGCAAAATATTGGTCACATCGATGAAACAGTACAAGCAAACAAGGGAACGCCAAGCATCGAAGACAAACCAGAATCCCTTCGTGATGAAATATTAAACCAGTGGGAAGAGGTTTTCGAAGAACAAATTAAACATCATGATGACAGTCAGTTTAACGAGAATGTTAACTGTTTTCTTAAAGTGTTAAAAGAAAATATGTCTTCTTTATGCAAAGGCCCTGTTCATCCAGCTACTCGATACTATAAGCAAAGAAAAAAGAATAAAAACGGCCAATCACAACATAACTATAAAAATGGTGTTAATCCAATCACAAAGAGAATTGCTGAATCAAACAGAAGAAAGCAAATCTACGACTATGAGCTTGCTCAATACCATTATTACTATCAAAGAAAGAAAGTTGTAAAACAAATTATGGGCAGTAATAAGGACGGTAAATGCAAAATTAGCTTAGAATTAATTGAAAAACACTTCAGAAGCATTTTTTCAATTGAAAACAAGAATGTGTTGGATTTCTACGCTAATAGTACCGACGATATTGACGCCGACTTTAATGCTGAAATCACGACGGAAGAAGTGATTCGTGCCGTGAAGAGTATTCGGATTGACACAGCCCCCGGACCTGATGGTATTCTTCTCAAAGTAATTAAAGAGACCAAATGCTACAGGATTATAAGCTTAATAGGAACCTACATGTTGAAATGGTCCTACGTCCCAGAAGCCTTCTCCACAGGTAAAACAATATTGATATTTAAAGGTGGTGATGAGAACTGCTTGAGCAACTGGCGGCCAATAACTATTTTTTCAGTGATTCGTCGCATTCTGGAAAGAGCTGTAAACAACAAGCTAAAAAATATGATTTCCCTCTCACCAAATCAAAGAGGATTTGTCCCAGGTCCAGGCTGTTTCGTCAACTCCTCGATATTAAATGGCTGTGTGCAAGATGCAAAAAAGAAGAAAAAGGATTGCTGCGTTCTGTTCCTCGACATTGCAATGGCCTTCGATAATATAGGTCATTCTCACATAATAAAATCATTGAATGAATTTCCTATCCCTCAAAAACTGAAAACTCTTGTTCAAAATTTGTTGATAAATAACAAAACTCAAGTTTTTGTAGACGGCAACAAGAAAACAAGTCCAATATTTTTCAGTAGAGGTGTCCCTCAAGGCTGCCCTTTGTCGCCCCTTGAATTCAATGTAGGAATCAACGGTCTCCTCCGAGAATTATAAGAACAAGAAATCCAAGAGGAATACGGATATAGATTAGTTGAAGGTATGGATCCATTAACATCCCTTGCCTTTGCCGATGACCTATTATTAATATCAAATGGAATTGAACAGGCAAAGTCTTTATTAAACCTAGTTCTTTCCTGTCTATGTAGGATTGGCCTATCGTTAAACACCGACAAATGTAAAGCGATCGTAATTGAAAAGGGTGAACTAAAACAAAGATTAGCAATTCAATGCATTGACGGGACAGTTATTAGAGGAATCTCAGGAGAAGAAACCATCAAATATTTAGGGATCAATTTCAAAGAGGAAATAAAATTTGACGAAAAAAAAACACTATACTGTGCCTCAAAACCCAAATAGAAAATTTGACATCTTCTCCACTCCTAAAGGCCGACCAAAAAATGAACATAATGAATCAATATATCTGGCCTAGCCTGATCTACCCCTTACAGTGTGCTCCTATAAAGGACATAACCCTTTCCTTTCTTGAAAATGTAGACAAAATTCTACGAAGTGCAGTAAAGGAGATATTGGCACTGCCCACTGATTGCCCAGACGCAATGTTATATGCACCCAGAAATGTTCGCGGTCTAGGTCTTATCAAGGCGAAATGGGAAGCATACCTCCAGCATATAAACATCGGAAATAAACTTCTAGAAGATGGCAATGAATATGTCTTGAAAACTAGAGAGCTGGAAGAGGAAAAGGAAGAATGTTTCAATAAACTAGACAAAGAAGGGGATGAAGTCAGCAAACTTCGAATGAAATTAAGGGAAGACTCTTTTCATAAATGGTGTCAGCTTCTGTCAAAGGGTAAGGGCGTGATTCTCTTCTCTCAATATAAAAAAAGTAATACCTGGATGTCGACGAAAATAGGAATGTCTTGCAGCGAATGGAGCTCAGCCATCAAGCTGAATTGCAACTCAATTCCAGTTCGAACGATTCCTGGCAGAAGCTCAGGATTCCGTTGCAGAGCCTGCAACGAGCCTGAAACTCTCCCCCAAGTCCTGGGCGTCTGTCAGAAATCAGAACTTCTAAGAATAAATCGACATCATAAGGTGCGAACCTATGTTGCTGATTTATTCAGGAAAAAAACTGGATTTGAGGTGTATGAAGAAGTGAGCTGCATAGCCGAAGATGATTCCACAAGAAGGACAGACATTGTGGTCATAGATCGCCAGGCATCCACCGGAATTATTTTAGACCCAACAATAAGATTTGAGATAGATGAGAATCAGCCCTTATCAGTTGACAAGGAAAAGAAGTCCATTTATGAAAAGTGTATTCCCTATTTCCGTAGAAGTTATAATATCAAAAATTGGGAGGTAATTGGTCTTCTGTTTGGTGCAAGAGGTTCCATACCTTCGTTTATCCAAAAAGTCTTTAGAAGATGGAATTTAAAATGCGACTATGAATCTCTCGGACGTTCCATCTTGAAGGATTCCATAAGGATCGTCAACAATCACTTATATGGCTGAAGAAAAGAAACAAGAATTGGCATATGAAAATCGAAGAAAATAAGAATTACATCCGGGGGGAAAAAAAAAACAAAAACAATAAAACAAATTAAATATCATGAAACCAATTGATGACTTATACATAGGCCGGTTGCTTATTATAATTCCAAAGAGAATAAATTGTATGCAAACATTAAAAAAAAAAAAAAAAAAAAAAAAAATTGTCTTTGGAATGATAAGAAAGCTGTCGCCGTATATGGTCAGCCATCAGTTGTTCATGACTCTTTTTCTCTCAGAATTATGCCTAAGTATGGACAACGAAGTTCAAAACGTTGCAATAAAATTGGTTATAAAATTTTGAAGGTTCTACCCATCCATTTAAACCTAGCCATTATATTTTACAAACCTGAAGAAATAATGTTCTGAACCTTACACCTTTGAGATCTACTAATTCTATGTTTCATACACATATACAACAGTATATTTACATCCAGATGGTCATTGGTAAACAGCTTGTTTTATGATAATTAGAGACCTTGGGGCAGGGTCATGTGGTCACGTAATGAGTTCTTTGTAATTGATTCGACCTTTAAAGTTGTAAGAAAAGTGTTTCTTGCACGTCATATCAAAGTAAATTCTCCTGATTTGGTAAATACTGTTCTGTGAGCTGTGAAAACTTCAAAAATAACTTAGAAAGTTGCTAGGCAAGGCAAAAATTTGTAAGAACACAAATGAGTTCAATTTTAGTGTTCGAACAAACTTATGATGCAATTTTGAAGTGCTGATGAGAAATGTTTAAATTCAAACCCCTTAGGTAAAAAAAAAAAAAAAAAAAATGGTTGTTAAAATATATGCGTTTATATTTGTCTGTACATACTCTACCACAAATTTTGAAGAAAATTGGCTAAAAAATACCTTGTCAAAAGGTTAAATTTGTTGAACAGAGACTTTGTTCTTTGGCGAAATTAGTGCAAGAAAAATTGCTACGCATACAGACTTGTGCTAATTAGTTTTAGCTACATTTTTTTATAGATATTTTGATGTGATGAATCAAATAAAACCACTTTCAAGGTGATATCTCTTACTGTATTGTAGAAAAGAGTTAGAAGGTGATCATTCAAGCCTACAAAACGAAATAGGTTCAGGTATAAATTTCTACAGGGCCAAAGAGTTTCTTAGTCTGAGAAAGGTGATTTTAGTTTTGATTTTGTGCAAGTGGTCAAAACTACCTTGTGTGATCAATATAAAAGTTTTTTTCTCCAATTTATGAAAAACAAAAAAATCATTTTGGTGCTAATGACCTAGGTAGTCAAAGCACCTTAATACAAAAAAAATTACTCAATATTTTTCAATTCATTATATCATAAGTTTCATATGGGATGTTAATGTATCCAGGAAAAAAAAAAGTTCTAATTCTTCGAAAACAAAATGGTGGCGCTGTGTCTGAAGAACGGAAACCCTCTTCTTTCACAAGCAATAGTCTGCAGGTGGTAATTTTTAATCTAAAAAAAAAAACTGAAATAACTTTGAAAGAATAAAGTAAAATCTAGTAAAATACATAAGAGTTTTAAGAAATATTAATGTTTTTTCGAAAATGGTGAGCAATTCTTCATTTTCTATTAAATAATCCATTGCAAATCGGTCATAAAATCGTTAATTCATTGAATTGAAAAAATCCTATGAAGTTTACTAGTAAATATCATTAGAAAGCTGCAGTTAAAATTTGAAGTTGATCGGCTTGAAAATTGATGGCTAGCATATCGCCCTATTTGATAAACATAACATTGAGGAAAACGACTTTTAAGTATAATGTACTAAAATGTTAAATTTTTTTTTGTAATTTCTTGTTATAAAAAAAAAAAAATGTTAATATATACCTATGGGTTCGGAAGCATCAAATTTTTTAGTCAGCACTTCTGGATTGCATCATGAACTCAACCTCGTAACACTGAACTGGTTTTTAATTTTGAAATGTATTGAAGGAGGATCGGTAGCTGTTGAGTGTAAAGGCATTTAAAAACTTTTCGGCCACATCAATTCTCTTGGATATCATTTTTGATTAGTTAAGGAAGCATTTAAGCCTATAAAAATAAAATTTACAACGTAGTATAACCTCTTAATTATATATATATGTATATAATATCTGATTCTATTCTCACACCTAAGCAATAAGCAATATGTTATAGCATATAAGCAATATGTCTAAACACACTAATTTGACACAGTTCCTGTGTCAACTTTTCTGTTTTCGTAATAGAACTTACTTTGATGATATGTGATGTAGTTTTTTGTTTTAAATTGTCTTATTTTTTAATGGCAATTTTAACTTTATTTCAGGTGCTCAATGCTAATTCGAGTTTTAAACCATCCTTTAAAACGTTTGCAAGGAGTTTTTCTTCTGAAGGAAAGTACCCAAGTGGTGTTAGCTTTGGTATGTAATTTTCTTATAACTATTTACTGATTCTAAATTCCCTTTACACAATTATTTTTTTTATATATACTCAAATTTTTTATTTGAGGCCAGTTTTGCTATATAAATTAATAAAACGAACATGCCTCTTATTATAGTAATTTTAATAATATAAGAAAAGACCCTAATGAGATTCCTACTTTTTTTTGTTGTTTACGGCTCACTGACATCTGGGCCATTAGCGCCGAAATCCATGGTGCAGTGTGGAATTTTCTTGAGTCGTGTGATAATAAAAATATTTAATTTTTAAATATAAAAATATTTATATATTTTTTTAATAATAAAAATGTTTATATATTTTTTTAATAATAAAAATATTTCAGTAATTATTTAATTGTTTTTTCAGTGTTTTTGTTTTTGTTTTTTTTTAACTTTATGTTGTAAATGCTTTATTTATATTGTTCTCCACTGTTTCACATTATAAAGCTGTCACTTCAAGAAATACATTACTTAGTAAAACTAGTGTTAAACAATTGTTGCAAGGACTGTAAGAACTTTCCTTTTAAATGGACTTAGTTGTAGATATTCTCATAAAACAAAATTACCTCTAGGCTGTAAAAGCATTTTTGATAAGTATTATAGCCACTAAAAAAGACTATACATTGTGAAAATAGCAAAGCAGAATTTCTTATTATTTATCCCAACCTTTTATTTACTTTACTTTAATTTTAATGTATCTTTGAAGGCCCCAGTGGCTGTTATTGCTAAGGCTTATGCACTCTGGACCTAAGGTCATGGGTTCGATTTCAACTAGGGTCGGTGGCTTTTTTTCGAAAAAAGCATCAGCTCTATCCTAGCTAGAAAAGGGTGTTGACCTAAAGATGACCCTTCCTAAAATTCGTCAATAATAAATGGATGCTAACATTTCACTAAATAATGTATCGTTATTAATGACAGGAAGCCCGACGGCTTAAGGTCATTGGCTTGATACCCACTAGGGGCGATGGCTTTTCATTTGAAAAAAGAGAAGGCATCAGCCTTATTCTGGCTAGAATGGGATGTAGGCCTCTAGACATCCAATCTCAGAAATCTGTGTTATCTGCACGTTAAATTTTAAATGAATACATATTAATTACAGATATTTTGGGGAATCGTTTTCCCGTCGGTTCGGGTCCCGTTGTCATTGGCATAATGGTAACACCTTGCACTTATGGCCAAGGAGCTTGTTCCAACTTTTTTTAAACTTTTTTTATTGACCTTGAACTTAAAAAAATAATAGAGAACAATCCAAGGTGGTAATGGCCTAATAGTCAGTAATTCTTAAAAAAAACAAAAAAAAAAAAACAAAAAAAAAAACGACAAGATAACAATTTTCTTGACATATTGTACACACTTGTTTGTTGAAATTCAATAGATTACTACTTTTGTACATTTCTAATCAATATTCATAGATATGGATTACAGCGTCCTCTATATTTAACACTTTCATTATTATTATGTTACTCATTTCAGGCGGAAATTTGTGTACTTTTTACTATTCTCAATTTTTGAGCCGTAAATTTCAGTTTTTATTATTAACTATATTCATGTCTTCCAACGCATATTCTTCTGTCCTGTATTTGTATCACGTTGTCATTTTGTTACTAATTTCAGATGGAAAGTTTTCCTTTTTTCCTATTCATTATTTTCATGTATCCACATATTCTCTATTATTTCTCATGCCCTTGTTACTAAAAATTTTAATTTTGAAATCTTTATCTCTTCAAAGGAATTCTAATTATCCACCTCTTCTTATCAGAAACCTAACGAGCTCAAGGCACCGAATAATTATATAAATGTTCTCCTTTACTGATACTATTTTGTATAAACAATATTGATTTTAATTAAATTCAATTGGTATATAGTATTATTCAATTAAAATAAATTCTAAAATCTTTTATATTATTATATGGTCCCATTTTGCCAATTAACTTGTCTCAGTTTTCTTTTAGAAAATTATTATATAGTGTTTTTCCACAGTACTTTAACGTGTTCGTATAGCTTCGGCCTACAGGACTGTCTCGGAGCCGGCAGCATTGGTGGTGGCCGGGGTTATACCAATCGACCTCCTCGTTAGAGAAAGGAAACTCGTCTACGACGGTATCCTCGCTAGGAGAGTGGCCCGCATGGAAACATTGAGAGTTTGGCAGAAGCGATGGGATTCCGAAACCAGAGGGAGGTGGACTGCCCGGATTGTGCAGGACTTAAGAGCATGGGTCGGCAGGGAGTTTGGTGAGGTGGATTACCATCTCACCCAGCTCCTTACCAGCCACGGAAATTTTCGAGGATTCCTCTGGAAGTTGGGAAAGACCGACAGCCCGCAATGTCAGTACGGTGACTCAGATTATGATGACGCCTACCACACCTTTTTTCAATGCAAAAGATGGGAAAAAGAACGGACAAGACTAAGCATTGACATTGATCCTTTCTTGCCGGAAACAGTAATCAAGTTGATGCTGTTAAGCCCTGATAAGTGGAATGCAGTTGTGACTTTTACAAGCAGAGTCTTGCTAAAAAAGAAGTGGGAGGGGAACAGAGTTAGTCCCCCATAAATGTAATGAGAATTCGGTTGGTCCCCTTCAGGGGAAAATAAGGTACCCTCTTGAAGATTGGCCATAGCAGCTGTTCCAAGAGGGAATCATACCAGAAATGAGGGGTTTTTGGTGGGTGAGAGTCCCACACACACTGGGGGAGTTGTACGAGGCGAATCCCCTGAGGGCCTTTTAGGTTTTCCCCTCATTGCAAAAAAAAAAAAAAAAAACTTTAACGTGTTCACTGCCCATGCCCCGGGAGCCGGGGCGAGCTATACCTTCGCCGGGTGCCCTCGCCCCGGCTACCGGTGCCTCCTCCTACCTCCCGTTTTATTGCTCTAGCACAGGCTGGACATCTCACAGAGGGGTTTAGATTGCTTCTGGGCATTGCTAAGTAAATAAGTATTGAGGGTACGTCATTGGTTCCTGAAGAAATTACTTTTTTTCGACAATTTCTTCAAAAGTTACGTGAGTATCCAATAACAATAAATTAAATGTGTAAAACCTTTCTATAATTATTCAGTACAGTTAATTATTGTGGAACGTTGTTCTTTAGATCCTAGAATGTCTGGACGTAGTGGAAAAAAATAACAGCGGTCATGGATTTTATTTAAGGTTGTAATTTTTTTTTAATATCTACATAACAAAACATTCTCTTCATAACAGTTATAACAGATCCCATTGCTTTAATTCTGATTTAATTAAATGAATAATAATTCGTTTTAATGTCCTGTTTTGCATCTTTATAATATATTTCTCAGTTTACTAAAAATCGATTTACGGAAAGTGAAGCTACGTTGACTAGTCGCCGAAAGCGTCTCCTACTTTCGGGTCGACAAGTCAACATAGCGCAACAGAAAGTAGTATCTCCTCTCCTGTTCCTTCAGGTACGAAATTATGAGTATTTGTATCATTAAATTATAAAAATGGAGGAAAGAATTTAGAAAAATACTTATAAAATATTCTGATACGATTTTCTGGCATCACCCTAAAAAGGAAAAGTTCAGAAAAAGGTATTTTACTTTTTTTTTATTGAATGTTCAGGAGTCATTTTATATTTTTAGAGTAATAAAAACTGCTTTATTTTCACAGTAGAGGAAATCCATGACATAATTTGCAATGCCTCTGATGACAAATTATAAATCGATTCGTAAAATAGAAATCGAAAAAATTGAGATTGCTCATTTTTCAAGTAATGCTGCTAAAATTACATTTTTTGTACAAAGCATTAGAGGGCCTGCCAAATCTATGACCCTCTATGATTTGCCGGAACCTTGTCTGAAAGGTTACAAACGGTAAACAATTAGGAAGGGATGCAAAAACTGATCAGAAAAACAGAAAATTAGAGAAAACACGCTGTATTACTGTACTCAAGGCTCAAATCAACCAGGACTTAGTTTAGGTTTCTGCTTTAGGGAATTTTGTAACTATAAGTAAGAATTGTTAGTATAAACATAGGAATCAATAATTAGAATAGTATGTTAGTTAGTAAGATATTAGGAGCAGAAGGTAGATAATAAATAATAGTTATAGGTTTCACTAATAAATTAGGAAAATTGAAAATAAATAAAATAAAGTAATAATGCAAAATAACTTACACCTAAATCGCGTGTTTAATTATATAATAAAAGCATATTATATTAACTTGGGCATAACTATAATATCACTCTATTGGTATTTCTACATTAGATTGCCCAACAAAGACAATGATACAAACCATTTCAGGTAACTGTGTGAGACTAGAGTTGGTGCCCACGCCCCGGCAACCGGGGTGAGACTTCGCACGGTGCCCTCGCCCTGGCTCCTGGGGCGTGCTTCAAACCAGATGTTAGTGTCATTAGAAATGCATTTCAACTCATTATACTTTATACTATTAGCTATTTATTAATGAAAATAAGGAAAAAAGTAGTTGGATCCTGAGGAAGTTTTAAAATTTTGAGGGGCAGTGAATGTGTTAAACGTTTGTGTGTGTTTATATATATATATATATATATATATATATATATATATATATATATACATACATACATACATACATAAATACATACATATATAAATACATATATATAATAACTCAAAAATGAGTTATAATAAAAGTTAGCCTTGATTAGTAAATCTTATCCATTTACCTTCATATTTTCCTTAAATGGAGTGTGTGTATAATTATTTTATTTATTTTTTTAACGCCACAACTTTCATGGCCATCAGTGGCAGAGTATTTGTAATTGCCATCCTTTCTAAATTACCTGTAATGAAAAAAGTCCATCCAGCTATCTCAGGTCAAATCAGCATCACCACAGAGATGGTAGTTTGATAAGATAACCAATCAACCTCTGTTATCCCTTTAATATTATGTTTGTCTTATTATTTAAAAAAAAAAAAAAAAAAAAAAAAAAAAAAAAAAAAAAAAAAATCTTTTTATATGGGATGTTAAAGTATAAAAAATAAAAATAAATAAGTTTCAATTCTTCAAAACAAAAAAAAAAAGAAAGCAGCGCTATGTCTGACGAACGGATACCCTATTTTTCCGGGCGGCACTAATTTTAGGTGGAAGATTTTGGATTTTATCAAATTTTCCAGATGTTCCTTAAACAATGATCTTTGAAAGAATGATTAGCAGCAATTCAGCTCCCAGAAATACTATTGCTGAGAATTCCCAGGGAATAAGAATTGATTCCACGTGAATAGCTAGTATTTATTTATTTAAATTTTAATGTCCATTTATTATTAACTAAGAATTTTAGGACGGGTTATCTATAGGTTACCACTCTTTTCTATCCAGAATAGGGCTGATGCCTTTTCTTTTTTCTAAAGAAAAGCCACCACCCCTAGTGGGAATTGAACCTGCGACCCTTTGGCACGGCGTGTTAAGTGCTCACGCCTTAACACTCACGGCCACCAGGCCTCCGAGGATAGCTAGCTTGCTTGTATCAAATCCCTGTGTTTCAAGGAAGTCACTGGTGGCTTTAGGTATTGTTCCTCCTAAAAACATCCATTCCAAACCAATGTTATTATTTTTATATCAAACCTTAAAGGATCTTTTTTTTTTTTTTTTTTTACTTTTATATTTATAATGCAATTTCCTTATATATGATATCATAATTCTATTTTAATGTATCAAAGAGAAAGGTTTTGCTATTTCAATTTTCCCTCCATTTCCATTGATGTTTTCTACTATTGCTGATTCATTGTATATATAATTGTGGGCTGGTTTAGCAAACATTCCTTATCTTTTATTAAAATGATCTTTGTTCAGTATTGTAGATAATTGCAGCCTTATCATCACTTGTTAAACAATTGTTTTTTTTTCTCTCTTTTTTTTTTTGGAATGTGCCTAAATATAATGACTATTCATTGATATTTAATAATTTCTACCCTAAGCCATTTTAGTAGGCATTCATCATTCATATATGCATGAATTTTTAAAACTTCAATTTTAAAATTTGTTATGCATACATCTTTCTTTTGTTTTTAATTCATTTAAATGTTAATGGTCATAAAGATCAGATTTCAAAGTACGAGGTTGCTGGCAGAGAAAGAAGATCTTTGGTAAAATGGAAAATTTCAACTGCGCCCAGCCCTCAGCCATGAAGCTGAACTTGTATAAGCTCTGAAGATGGTAGCAGGAGCTGCTGAAAGCGTTTAGCACAAAAACTCATATTAGTTGCTAAGGAATTTGACGTTTTTCATTTTACGTAAGGCCGGATTTGCAGTAGATGCACCAGGAAAAATAAATAAGGCCAGATTATTATTTATAAAGAAGTGGCCTCTGAGAGAGTCAGTGGCAAGCCATTAAGTAAAAATTTAGGGGAAAACAGAAAAATGTAATGAAGAAATAAAATATATCATCACCACTTTTTCTTATGCCTATAACGATTAAATTAAATAAATTAAAAATACCCATAATATCCGAGGAAGAATTCATTTTAAAAAAATATCTTTTATTATTATTTTTTTTTTTTTTTTGTAGAACTAAATGAAACCCAAAAGGAATTCCAAGAACTAGCTAGAAAATTTGTGAAAGAGGAAATTATTCCTGTTGCTGCAGAACACGATAAAACAGGAAAATTTCCTTTGGAAATCATAAAGAAAGCCCACGCTCTTGGATTAATGAACACCCATGTCCCACAGAAATATGGTAAGCTATTATACACAAAGCATTTAGAATAAACGTTTAGTAATTGTGGTAAATAAAAGTATTTCTCATGAATTCAAGGTGTTCACATTCTATTAAATTAATGATTTGAATAAATTAATATTATTCAGCATAATTATTTTTAAAACCAATTACCCTCTTACAGTCCATTTTATCCAGAATGTTTGTGAGAAAATGGAGAGGGGTGATTGGTTTAAAAAAACAAAAAAAAAAATATTAAAAATAGAAGCTCTATTACAGCTTCTGTAATAGAACCTCAAAAAATTGTTTCTCATTTTATGCATCTTGTTTTACTGTCAAATTCACAATGAACGATAGACAGAATTCTCTGTGTGTGTGTGTGTGTATATATATATATACACACACACATACATATACAGAGACACACACACTTATACATATTACTTGTTTCTTCATGAACTATCTTTGTTTGTAGGTGGAATGGGTATGGGTGTATTTGATGGATGTTTAGTTGCTGAAGAATTGGCTTATGGCTGTACAGGAATTATGACGGCTATTGAAGCTAATGGTCTTGGGGTAATACATTTATCTATTTTCTTTATTAATCATAAAAGATAAAATATTTATAAAATTATTACATTGCATTTACAACTTTTTATCTTTTTCCAGCAAACCCCTGTTCTTGTTGCTGGTAATGATGAACAGAAAAAGAAATATTTAGGCAGACTTATCGAGGAACCTCTTCTTGCTGTAAGTTTTTTATTTGGAAAAACATATATATGGTATAAATTCTTAAAAGATTGATATGAGGTGAATATACATATATGAAGTGCTCCATTGTAGTACTCACAAGTCCTTAAAACACTGTTTTATAAACAGTGGGTTCAAAGTCCAGCCTCATAAGTTTATTTTTCTAAAAAATAAAGGAGTGAAAATTATGACACCAAAGGTACATAACATCCTGTGTATTATTCAATGGTTTAATAAACAGGTCTTTTCAATTTGTTGGGACTTCTAAATGCCAAAAAAGAGTGGAAATCCATAAATATAAACCTTCGTACATTTTAATTATTTAGATAATAAATTTATTGTTACCTTATAAATAACTTTTTGTTATACATCCAACGAATTACGTAGCGAAGAATTCAAGGGCAAGAAACGCAGAATCCCTGCTGAAAATAGTTGTCCTTGGTTTATTTTTTATTTCTCGGCTTTAAATTGACTTTTAGCATTGGTGGTTAATGAGGTTGAAATAATTTTGGATTTCAGATTCTATGTATGAACTCTGTCTTGCAAAGTTAGCCCCTAAAATGTTTTCTGTGAAATGTCTAAGCAGAAATTTTTACATCAGAAAAACTTTGCCTATTATGCAGAACAGAAGAATGAGACGTTCCCCCCACATGCAACCTAAATGGTATAAATTTACAAGAGTCAGAAGAACATATTTGCAGAAATATATATAAGATCTACACTCGTATATATTTCTGAGTAGTAGGGTTCATGGAAGTTCTGTTTATAAACTTAGATAGAACAATTATCAGCGACATCTACAAACACCTTAATATACGTTTGCTCTTAAGAGCCGATCTAACTAACCAATAATTCATCTGAAAATGTCTTCTTGTTATGTCTGTTTGATATACAATAGCCTCCTATTTCCAATTGTCAATCACTAAGGAAGTACTTAAACATTTCTTTAATATCTATATAATTCATTTATGTATTAACATTGACATTTAATTCGTGTATAAAGTTGGCTTTATTTTTATTTAATGCAGACCATTTATATTTCTATTGCTTCAATATTTCATCTTTTATACTTAAGAAGCTATATGTGTAGATCCTAAGTCTTGCACATCTAGTCCTTCTTTACAGAAGCAGACTCAAATATATGAAATAAAATGTAATAATTGGGGTATAATATCATACATGTAATAATAGAGACATGAACCATACAATTCAAAAAATGAAATTTCCTCCTCAAACTAAATAACATCAACTATACAAGCACATGATCTAAAGATTATTATATATAAAATTGAAAATGGCTTATAGCCGAAACGTTTCTACAACAAAATTTAATATAAAATATAAAATAATTGAAGACTGAGTAAGCTGTTACCAACTACCTTAAGAAGCTATTTATTTTTGTTTTACTCAATAAGGTATTATTAAACATTGTCCTACCTTTAGTAACAAAATTGTTAAACATTTTAAAAGTAATAAAAATATTCATTTGTTCAATTCTCAAAGAAACTAATCAGCCAAATCTTCCTTTGATTTTGCCAAATTCTTAAAATGATCAAGGAAGAATTCCTCAACGATAAAAATTTGTTGAAACAGATCTGCTGGAACAATTTTGAACTTTTTTTTTTTTTACTATTTAAATACTTTCTTCATACTGTGAAAAAAGAAAAAAAATCTATAATTATTTTAATGCTTGATATAAAATCACTATGAATATTTTATTCTAAGGCCATCTGAACCATGATTGTTATATTTGAGGACCCCAAAGGTCCAAGAGATCTAAGTAACAAACTCAATGTTCTGAGGAAAATGGAGTCAAAGTTGAACATATGTGGCAATAGCAAACACTAGATTTTTACAGTTCCGATCATACTAGATGAATCCTCAGGCCCTTAGCTGTTTATTATCGATAATACATAATAGGTACATCATCCGGTTTATGATTAATATGGAAAAGAATTGGAGAATCCGCACATAGAACCCTTAATTTCCTTCTGGACTTAATATTACAAAAGTGACAATACTCAAGAGAACACAAGCTATGTGGCAGCAACTGTCAAGGAAATCACTTGGATCTCTTTACCAACCACAAGATTACGGTGTTCACAACCCATTCCTGCAAAAGACTCATTTTTTTAAAAAAAAATGTCACCTCGACCCCTTGACTTCTGGGGCTCTCATATATAGTTAAATAATATTTGTTGTTTTATTTCATTGCGCTTTAGCTTCCTCAGGTGTTTGTAGGAGGCAATTAACTGTTTGTAGGTTGTCATGATTCATTGCTAACTAAATGTTTTGTTTTAGGCATATTGCGTAACAGAACCAGGCGCAGGTTCTGATGTAGCTGGAATCAAAACCAGGGCTGAAAAGAAGGGCGATGAATGGGTAGTAAACGGCCAAAAAATGTGGATCACTAATGGAGGCGTAGCTAATTGGTAAGAGAGTTTATTTTTAATTATTTCTTAGAAGACGGCCCACCGTTTGATTTGTGTACAATTTATTTATTTATTTGCATCCGAGTGTTATTTAAATTTTAATGTCCCTTCAATAAAACAGCAATTTTTTTGAGCCCCTTTTCTTTCGAGAGTAATATGATATCTTTGATTTTTAAAAGAAAATAGCCACTACCTTTATTAGAGAATTCAACTCAAAAGCCAACAAAAGGTAGTTTTCAGAAAAATGTGTTTGAATATTTTTCCCATATGCGATCACCACTAGAGTATTTACAAAACATTTTTTCGTTGTGGAATGTCTCATTATTCAAATTACATAATAATTGTCCAGGAATTAGTGTGAACTTCACGTTCAATGAAAAGAGCATTTTATTTATATCATCATCCAACGGATCGGTAGTGGAGTGTTGAGTTCGCTTTTCATATCCGCCTTCCTATGGCAGTTTCCATTCAGTTTTTTTTTATTCTCTGTGTATTTTGAGAGGGAAAGAAGGGCGAACTCAACTTGAAAATATATTTGTAGACTCTCTGAAGCCTCTAGATTCGGATGGCAGAAAAAAAAAATTGATCGGATGTTGAGTTCGCTCTTCGTATCCGCAACGTCTTTATTTTTCTTATATTTTTTACTAAAAATTATATATTTATTCAACTGTTATGACTGAACTCTGGCCATCTCCAGAAGAATGTCTAAGTACAAAGGACCCCGCCCTTTCCTAATGGAAAATGGCTTTCGGTCAAATTGAACGAAACTATGCTCGTTAGATAGAGAAAGTCTTTCAGAACAAAAGTCTCCATGGGCACAAAACCCAAAAGTTGGAACTTTTGGGTATCCAAAGTTTTCCATTTTTGATTTTTGCAAAATCCTCGAGATCTTTGGTGGAAGGTTTCCCAAGCCTTTTGGCCAGTAAAAAAAAAATACTTATCAATTATTTTTCGAAGACCTTTCGAACAACACCACATCCAACACGTCTACCCCACCCCCCACCCAAGGGGGTGGGGGAAGCTTTTTTTGTAATTATTGTCTATCCATTATCATTTGAAGATCTTTTCGACGGCAATACACTGAAACCTTGCCTTACACCGTTACCCCATCCCCACCCCCCACCCCAACCCCACCCCACCCCACCTCCAGCTCGAATGTTTCAAAAAGAGGTCTTTTTTTGCAAAAAAAATTGTTCCGTTAGCAGACTTTAACATTAGTCGCACTGAAAAGGGCCGCTTTTTGTCCCTTAGACTACTGTCAACTGTTTTGACTTTTCGTTTGCTACCGATCAGCTGCATCTAACGTATGATTCAGCAAGTAAGAAGTCGCATATTTGATGTTTTGATGATGCCGAGCATATCCCAAGGGGTTTGGGGTGGGGTAAGGGTGTGAGGCAAGGTTTCAGTGTATTGCTTTCGAAAAGATCTTCAAATGATAATGGATAGACGATAATTGCAAAAAATAGCTTCCCCCCCCCCCCCCCCCCACCCCCGTGGGTAGGGGGTGGGGTAGGAGTGTAAAATGTGGTGTCGTTCGAAAGGTCTTCAAAAAATAATTGATAGGTATTTTTTTCACTCGCCAAATGACTTGGGAAACCTTCCAACCAGAGATCTCGAGATTTTGCAAAAATGAAAAATGGAAAACTTTGGATACCCAAAAGTTTCAACTTTCGGGTTTTGTAGCCATGGTGACTTTTGTTCAGAAAGACTATCTCTATCCAATGAGCATAGTTTCGTTCAATTTGACCAAAAGCCATTTTCCATTAGGAAAGGGCGGGGTCCTTTATTTTGTTCTTTAGAAATCATTCTATTTCAAAGTGTGGTTCCTAAATAAACATTGTATACATTTTAAGTTTTATTGCATATAAAATGCCAGACGTTAAAATAAATAATAAAGTGCTCATTAACAGATCAGGTATATTAAGATTTTTACTGCTTGTTTTAGAAGGTATCGTTATATTTTATTTATTTTACATGCTGAGCAGAGGTTGCTGCAAACTTAAACATTGATTTGAGCCTCCACTGCTGAATACTTTTAAGTTTTTCATCGTCTATCCAAAAAGATCATCGAGAAAAGTATATAAAGCTTGTTTCCAGTAATATCTATCCAATTCCTTAGGCAAGATTTAACTTTGATGTTCAATGAATAAATTAAAAATATGAATTTGTTTTGTTGCAAATAAACATCACACGAGTGGAGCTTAAAATATATATATATATATATATATATATATATATATATATATATATATATATATATATATTGGCTTACATCTTTGTATATTTTCCAAGAAGCTTGTTTTTGGAAAATATGTTTTTTATGATCCAAGACAAAGTGGAATTATAAATATTAATTTTTTTAAATTTATTTTGCAGGTATTTCCTTCTAGCGAGAACGAATCCAGATCCAAAAGCCCCTGCTTCAAAAGCTTTTACAGGATTCATTGTCGAAAGAGACTCTCCTGGACTCACTCCAGGACGTAAGGTATTTATGAATTATTTTTAATTTGTTAAAATATTTTCTTTTTGTTTCCTTAAAATATTTATAGCTTATGCTGGATAATCTGCAATTATGATAACATGCAATAAGCGTTAAAGTAAGACATTCAGCATTTGAGTGCATTTATTCCTACTAAGGAAAAAAACTATAAACATGACCCCTAATTTTGCTAAAAATGGTATTAACAACTTGAATCTTATACAACTCAATAATTCTACTTTTAATAATTCCAATTAATAATTAGTAATAATTCTAATTTTTTTTATATGTCAACATCAACAAATAACATCCTAAAAAAATATATATTTTTAATAAGGAATTCATAGCTTCATTTAACTTTTTTTTTATTATTCTTAGACTCTTGCCAATTAGGTTTGGCATCTTTTCACGTTACATTTTTAAAACCTACATTATATAATGGACTCTGGCCAATCGCCAAAATATGTGCACCCGGTACAGATGGGTTTCAGTTGCATTTTTTTGTCAAATAATATTAAATCTTAACTAATTGCTTGAGTAGATCTTGAGATATCTTGTGCACCAATTAGGAAAAATAGTTTTGAGAACAAAAATGATAAACTTTGGTTTATTTAAATTTTAACAGCCACTTATACATAACACATATTTTTGGTATAGTTATATAGGGATAGGGATATAAAAGTTACCATCATTTTCTAGCCAGGATAGTGTTGATGCCTTTTATTTTATTTTTTAAAAGAAAAGCCTCTGCCCCTGTGGAAATGGAACCCTTTACCTTAGGCATTTAATGCTCATGCCTTAACACTAGTGTTGTTAAAAGCGAGCCCTGACTAGAGGCTTCAGGCCTGAACCTTGAACCTAGCCTCTACAGCCCGAGCTCTGAGGGCTCGATGAAGGCTCTGGAGTGAGGCTTCAGCCTAACCTTATCAAGCCCTGAAGGTTCGGCAAGGTTCTCCCTCAAGCCTTGAAGGCTCGGCTTTGGAGCCCTGGGAAGGTAGAGCTTCGGCAAGCACGGTTATAGTCAAACCCTTTCTAGTGCTTTAATAGATTATCTATATACAATAATTACTCACTCTATAATCATTACATTTTATTCATTTCGATTTTTTTGTGACATTTCTCACCATTTATTTCTCAATAATAAACATAAATTTTTAGCGGCATCTTAATTTACAAAGGGAGGTAATTTAGCTGTTATCTCTGATAATTCTTATTTTGCTTCGGTTGTAGTTTATTAAAATTCGTCAAAGTTCAGTTTATGAAATTAATGATTAAGTTAAATAAATGACTCATTCAGTTGATTTCTTAAATTCTATATTCTTATGGATTCAAATCTTCATGAAAAATTGGATGGACTTTTATTATTTAGAGGAGATATAAAACATTTTGGTTTTAATTTTGTTGGTGTGTGTGGAGTAGATACTACTGGATTTTTCAGAGACAATTTACGTATGTCTTATGATGACTTTTTATTTAATTGTAATACTATTTTTTCACACTACGTACAAACGATAATATGTATTTTGAAAGTTGAGAATGGCAATTGTGAACAAGTACGACAGTGTTGCCATCACCGTCTCACAGAAGAGTTTATTTTTTAGGAAAAGTTACTATTTTTACCCAATTAGTGATCCATATAATTAGTTTATCAATGAAATGGTAAATTTAATTGCCAGCGAATAATTTCAATGTGGTGGAAGGAATTTAGGACGAATCTACTGAAGCATATTTCATGAAACAGCTGTTTGCCCGCCACCCGCCATTTTGGAAATGAAATGTAAAAGGCTTCAAAGCATGCGTCTTCTCCCAAGGCGAGCTTTCAAGGCTCGCGCCTTGTACCAAGCCGAGCCTTCAAGGCTCGCGCCTTCTATCGATCCCTGTCCAAGCTCTGAGAGCTCGAGCTTTTAGGAGCCGCGCCTTCTAGCCTTAAAGGCGCGCTCTTTTACAACACTACTTAACACTCACAGCCATCGTGCCTCCAAGATTAAACTTTTAAAATATTCCTTAAAGTATTAGTAATTTAGTCAGCAAAAAAAAAATCGAACGTTGATTTAGCTTCTTAACCCTGTCACGAAAAAGCACCAATATATTGATGGTGAGAATCTTTTGCCCATATGACGAGGAACCAATATATTGGTGATGAGCGGCTTTGGCCCAGACCACGAATCATATTGGTGCATGATGTCAGGTACTCCATATTAGAGTGACATGGGTGAGACTTGTGGGAAGAAGATATATCACAGCCTGGTCCTTCCTCAGCTCTAGGAAGTGTTCTCCAAGAGCATGATAGGTTTCCGAGGAAGACAGTGAGCTTTTTCCAAGGCGTAAACAATTAAATTTGCAGGGGGAGCACCACAGTTTCAGGGGAAATACATTTTCTTTCAATAACACAAATGTGACGGGAAGCTTATGTGTGAACATTTTTGTGATAATTAAAGAATGTAGGTATATATTAAAAAATAAATATAAACACATACATAAAAATGACTTATTTTACATAATTAATAATAGTTTTTGTTTTTTTTATTGCAATGAGGGGAAAACCTAAAAGGCCCTCAGGGGATTCGCCTCGTACAACTCCCCCAGTGTGTGGGACTCTCACCCACCAAAAACCCCTTATTTCTGGTATTATTCCCTCTTGGAACAGCTGCTCTGGCCAATCTTCAAGAGGATACCTTATTTTCTCCTAAAGGGGATCAACCGTGTTCTCATTACATTTATGGGGGACTAACTCCGTTCCCCTCCCACTTCTTTTTTAGCAAGATTCTGCTTGTGAAAGTGACAACTGCATTCCACTTATCAGGGCTTGACAGCATAAACTGGATTACTGTTTCCGGCAAGAAAGGATCAATGTCAATGCTTAGTCTTGTCCGTTCTTTTTCCCATCTTTTGCATTGAAAAAAGGTGTGGTAGGCGTCATCATAATCTGAGTCACCGTACTGAGATTGCAGGCTGTCAGTCTTTCCCAACTTCCAGAGCAATCCTCGAAAATTTCCGTGGCTGGTAAGGAGCTGGGTGAGGTGGTAATCCACCTCACCAAACTCCCTGCCGACCCATGCTCCTAAGTCCTGCACAGTCCGGGCAGTCCACCTCCCTCTGGTTTCAGAATCCCATCGCTCCTGCCAAACTCAATGTTTCCATGCGGGCTACTCTCCTAGCGAGGATACCGTCGTAGACTAGTTTCCTTTCTCTAACGAGGAGGTCGATTGGTATAACCCCGGCCACAACCAATGCTGCCGGCTCCGAGACTGTCCTGTTGGCCAAAGCTATACGAAGCGCCGCTCTCCTTTGTACTGAGGCCAGTTTTCTGCGATGGCATTCCTTTTCCATGGCGCACGCCCAGACCTCGCATCCATAGAGGAGAATCGAGTGCACCACCGTCATTAGAACTCGACGCCTACTGGCCAGAGGGCCACCGACATTTGCCATAAGTCTTCCAAGGCTGGCGGAAACTCCGGCTGCCTTCTTCGCAGCGAAGGTGACCTGATCCCTATAAGTAAGCTTGTTATCAAGCCTCAGGCCCAGGTACCTGACAGCTCTCTTTGACCGGATGATCACTTGGCCTACACGGAAGTCCAGGATAGTCTGGATTCTCTGCCGCGTCAGCAAGACAATTTCAGTTTTTTCCATTGCTAGACTAAGCCCGTGATTGTCCATCCAAAGGACCACTCTTCGCATCACTTGATTCAGCCTCATCTGGAGGTCCTCGAGTGTCCCTGCTACGATAACTGCAGCGATATCGTCCGTGTATCCCACCAGGAAACACTCATCATATAGTATGTTCCAGAGGTCAGGGCCTAAAGCTGAGTTAAACGCACTTCTCACGTCTAGTGTTACTAACATAACTTTTCGATGGGAAGAAGCATTGTCTCGGCGAGTCTCTAAAACAGTTAAAATCACTCTGTGGACAGCATCGACAGTTGACTGCCCCTCTCGGAAACCAAATTGCCTGTTAGAAATCCCTCCGGCCAGCTCCAATGCGGCTTAATAAGTCTTTCGAGAAGCTTCCCGGTCGTGTCCAGCATACACAGAGGTCTGTATGCAGACGGGGTCTCAAGGTCACCTTTGCCTTTTGGTATTAGTACCAGTCGTTGGACTTTCCATCTGGCCGGAAATACACCATGAATCAAGCAGCGGTTGTACATACGGAGGAGCAATTGAGGATAGTCCTTGGCTATTAATTTCAAAACCTCAGTGGGAATTCCATCTGGACCCGGTGCTTTTTTATTTTTCAAAGCATTTGCCGCTGATGCTAATTCCTCCTCCTGAAATAGAAAGATCGGCTCATTGTCTGCTTCGCCTTTTTCTTTTTCACGACATAATTAATAATAGTAGTTTAAATTATTTGGAATTAATATTTTCTTTATTGATAATTTAATAATTATAATTTCTAATTAGAGAAAAGGTAACTCTGCAATTTTTAAATTAAATAAAGGTTATAGAGAAAAACAAAAAAAAGTAGGTACGGAATGTAGTGCAAGAATCAGAGCTTTAGGGCTAATTAAGCACCCTAAAATTGCGTTACTATATTAATAATAGGGGTCTCACGTGGTCTAGTGGCTAGCGCGCTAGTTTCATAAGCGAGAGATGGTGGGTTCGATCCCCACCGTCGCCAGAAATTTTCTCAGCTCAGGGCTCGCTGAGAAAATTCCTGGCTGCACCCTGGATGTCGGCGCTAATGGCCAGGATTTATGTCTATGCGCCGTAAAAAAAATAAAAAAAAAAAAAACTATATTAATAATATTTCCCAGAGTGTCGGTGGCTGGAGTGTTAAGGTATAAACACACCCTTTCCTAAGATTGTGGGTCCAAATCTCTCATACATGGTGGCTTTTTTTTTTTTTTTTTTGGAAAAAAGAACATCAGCCCTATCCTGGCTAGAAAAAATAATTTTTTTTCATTGTGAATAAAACAGTTTTGAGTAAACTCACACTTCACTGATATTCTTTTATTGCATGGCTATCCTAATAAAGTTTTAGAGATAATGAATAAATTATTTAAGTAAAAACATTAATTCTTAACAACGTTTTCTTTTTAGGAATTGAATATGGGCCAGAGGGCTTCTGATACTCGAGGAATCACATTTGAAGACGTTCGAATTCCTAAAGAGAACGTACTCATTGGTGAAGGTGCTGGATTTAAAATTGCAATGGAAACATTTGATAAGACAAGGCCACCTGTGAGTTGTATTCTTATATCATAAAATAATACTAGTACTAACTAACTATCAGGGCTAAAGTATTTGATGCACCTGGGCCTCGACCAACTTCTTCAACAATTCCTTTCGTCCATAGCCGGGATCAGCAACTCATGGATTATATAAATCCCCAACTTTGTCATTTAGCCATTTAAGTCTGAGCTTTCAATTCCTTCTTGTTCCCTCTGATGAACCCCACAATATATTTTTTGGTAGTCTATCAGGCTCCATCCTTTCTACATGAGCCCCAAATTCTTAATCAGCCTCATTAATAATAATAACTAAAACAGACTAAGTCCTATATCAGGTTGTGAGGGCTATTTGTGTCAGGAAATACAATAATCAATTATAATAAATGTTCTTGTAAAGATTGTTGTAATATGCTGATATCTGGTTAAAAAAAAAGAATCTTAAGGAAATTATATTGTTTAAAATTATATTATAACTATAAAATTTCACTTTTTTATCTAGTGTTTCAATATTTAAACTCATATTTTTCTGTAGGCATGATGTTAAATAATAACATAAAATATTTATTAAAGGTATTTATACTATTCTAAACTTTAATCGTGTGCTCTTAAATAACACAGGTCAACAATTGATCTAAAAAAACAAAACAAATCGGAGTGGTATGGCCCTTATAGGTTTTTTTGGGTCACTGATTACGATGAGTGTGTTGATTAACCTTCATCACATCAGATTCAAGGTCATTTGAAGGTCAAAGAGGTAAAAAACAGTAGAAAAAAGCATTCAAAAATTCATTTTCTGGGAGGTAATACGAGTCAAATAAACTACAGGTTCAGACTCAGGGACCTCAACATACAAACGCTTAGATTTTTTCAGGTTTATTATAATTTTTTTCTCTATTTGACCTTCAAAAGATCTCTAGGCATAAGGTCAAACAAACTTCGGACTCAGGAACCTCAAAAACATACGCATGAATTTTTTCAGATTTTCCCCATGGTTTTTTCTCTATTTGAAGTTCAAATGACCTTGAATCTAATATGATGAAGGTTATCCAACCTGCTCATCATAATCAGCGACCCCCAAAACCCCTTAAGGACCATTCTGACTTTTTTTTTAGATCAAAAGTTAACGCGTGTAATTATTGCAAACTTTTAATCAACACATAGATGATGGAGCATGTTCCGGAAACACCTTTCCCCTGGTCATGACTAACTGTCCGCCCCTGGCCTAGGTACAAAATTTCCCATCTGACATCAAAGTGTTAAATTACTCATTTATATTATTAATATATATTCATGAAAATAAAGGGGCCACTCAAGTAAACAATTTAAATGATATTTCTTCTAAAATAAATCAGGTGCACCCACTAAAGCGTCAACTGAATGAAGTCTTTTGCTATGTAAATTACATGGTTATTTTCAGGTTGCAGCTGGAGCTGTCGGCCTTGCACAAAGAGCATTAGATGAAGCAACAAAGTATGCTTTGGAAAGGAAGACTTTTGGAAGGCCTATTGCAACTCATCAGGTAAGATATTGGCCTTTACATTTACCAGTAAATAGGCTTAAAAAATATTTTTTTTTATTAAATTATTTCAGGTACAAAAAAATATTACTAAAGGACATTATAATCTTGAAGGCTCGGGCGGCACAATTTTTTGGAATTGTGCAAAGATTTCTCAAGGAGGGGTGTGATTCTTGAGAGTTAATCAAAATCAGTTCCGTGCCAGGCCACAAGGGCCCACACAAGCAGTTACTGTACAGGTATTAGATTCTTGACTATTCGGCACACTTGGGACATGTTCTGGTCGCCTGATTTTTTCCCTTTACAAGTACCCATTAATAAATTAATTAAACGCTGGGTGGGCCTAGGGATGGTCTGGGGCCCCAAATCCAACCCAGAAACTAAGCCACTAAGATAAAATCTTCAGTGTGCTCGGTTTTTGAACTCAGGTCCTTCAGCATATTAGTCGAGTGCTCTACCACTGAACTAACTTCGCCCTTGTAATTCTTGAAAGGACCCAGAATTTGTCTCGCAATGAATTAAGAATCCCAGATATTACTCATAATGCTTTTGAACAAACCATCAGAAAAAAGAACAATTTTTTTTGTTGTGTGTTTAACAGTGTATCAACTACTATTAACGCCGTGCTTTCTACAGGTAGCCACCCTTTTATAATACCAACAGCACGTAGTGTCACCCGTTCAGGTACTGGACACGCCTGATGTTGCTGAAATTCGATGATCTACAGGAACCAGTGCATTCAATGTGGCTATGGCCGTTGGCAAGAACAGTGCTATAACAATTTTGCCAGGAATGAGTCACACCTTGCAATAGGGTTCACAAACTGTGCCCTGCTTGTATATACCCTACAGTAAATGAAACTTTGTTATTACTCCATCTTGTCTACTGGCTCACATGTGCAAAATTGGCATGGGGGATTCTGAGATCTGTCCACTGTGCAACAGGCGGAGAATGGACCCTGCACATATTGAGTGATGCAGTGCTCTCTGCGTTTCCGGATACATATCTATCAATGCTCCAGATTATATTTGCTACAATATATTGCTTTAATTTCTTTATGGGTCTGAGAGCATCTTGATATGATAAGAAAATAAAAAGCCATCTATGAGAAATGCATGCCTAAACTAATAGATAAATTCCTAGAGGCCTAGGGAGAAATGGATTTCGAGTTAAGAGGTATTTGGTTTGGTGCAAGAGGGGACATTCCGAGTGCTACAGCAGTATTTTTTGAAAAATGCGAAATAGGAGTTGAACATTTGCCGAAACTGGCTGAGTCCATTATTTAAGACTCACTAGGGATCCACCACTTATATAAGTGACACCTTGTAAATATATGGAAATGGTCATAAGAAGAGAAAGATGATCTCAGATTTATCTATCTTTCTTTTTAAAGACGAATTTTAGAAAACCTTTTTTTAAAGAACAGTAAATCCCCAAGTAGGAGTGATTGATATGCTGTGTTGTAGCAAACCATTGCAAATAGACAGTATAAAAATAACAAATTGTTTTTTCTCTGATAATTACGTGGAGCTTGAGGACTCAGTTTTAAAATAAAGTATTAAATTGTTTTAATGTTCCTTTTTAGTTTTTATTGTATTCATAATATTAATTTCTTTTGTAAAGTCAGTAGAAACTCACTCGGTTTATTCCAAGATGGGGATAAGATATATAAATTTTATAAGTTAATAATGCAATTACTTTATATGATATTAATAATTTTAGGAATATCACCTTTTTTTTTCATTATTAGTTTTTTAAGGAGAGATGCTTCTTAAATTTTTTTTCTTATTAAGAAATATATTTCCTTTAGACAATGAAGTTATTAAAATAACTACTTAAATTCCTTTCAGGCAATAGCTTTCTTGTTGGCTGATATGGCAATTGGTGTGCACACTGCTCGAATGGCTTGGCAGAGGTCAGCTTGGGAAGTTGATCAAGGAAGAAGGAATACTTTCTTTGCGTCGATTGCTAAAGCCTATGCTTCAGATGTTGCAAATAAATGTGCAACTGATGCAGTCCAGGTAGGCAAACAATTTATAATCCCATTTGTTAAAATAAAATTAGTAACGAATAAGAAACCATTTTGAAGTATTTAAAGATTTTTCAATTTGATTAAATTATATCCAAAATACCTCAAACACATGACTAGTACTGAGTAAAAATTAGTTTGCATCAGTGTTTGGCATAATCATAATTATGATTATAATAACAGGATTTCAAAATTGTGATTATAATCACTAGAGCCTGGAAGTTAGGCATTTATTTTTGGGTGAAATAGGCAGGCAAAAAGGCACTTAAAATACTGAAAATAGGCAGTACTGTAATGAAAGTAGGCATTTATTAGGAGTGAAGGCAAAGAGGAACCCTACTCATTAATGATGAAAATATGTATTTTAAATACTCATGCATTTCTTTATTTATGCCAACTAGCTGTTCCCCGGCGTGCCATGCTACGCCTACTTTCTGCTTCTATAAAATCAAAAATAAATTAGGAACCCCGTTCATTGTTTCGAACCCGTGACCTCCGAACTGTGAGTCATAAACGATTTTAACATAGCCTATGGCTCTCCCCGAATCAAGACCTACATGTGTGCCAAGTTTGATCAAAATCGGTCGAAATGTGTGGATTTGTATAAGGAACAAACATACAGACAGACAGCTGGTAGACGTTTTTGACTTAGCCTATGACATTCACCGTATCAAGACCTACCAGTATTCCAAGTTTGGTCAAAAGGTGTGAATTTGTATAAGGAACAAACGGACAAACAGTCAGACACGTGATTTTTATATATATAAATAGATAGATATCACAGAATTAGTGTACTTACTCTTAAGGGAGTTACTTCCCTTGTTACAAGCAACAACAAGATGCTTTTTCAAAGTATCAACTGTTATAGACCTTCTCAGAAAAAATGTTTTTCATCATGGCAAAACTTCCTCTGCATTATCTTAACATTTCGAAATCCGGAATACCAGGTAATTTCACATTGTCACAGTAAAAGGGCTGTGAGGAAGGAGATGTGACTTATTTCTCTCATCCTCTCTCTTTCCTGCTATTCATTATGCTTGTGCATTCCTTTTACTAAGGAAGGTTCTGTTATTTACAGAGGTTAAATCCATGGGTTGGGAAAATAAGCTTTCGAATAGATATTTGTGACGGCAATTTGTAATTTAATTGGTGCAACCTTTTTTTGTCTTCGATGAACCGAAATTCAATATGTGCTTTTTAAAATGTTTAAATCGCAGAAAAAAATTGCATAACAAGCAAAAAAGGCAAAAATAGGGTGATTACGAGTGTAATTATCAAAGGTGTGATTATAAGTGTAATCATAATCACTCTTGTAATTACAATAATAATCGTAACCATATATCCATAGTCAGTGGTTGTAATTGTAATCAAAAGCCTATGATAATAATTGTAATTATGATTATGATTATGCCCAACACTGGTTTTCATTATGATTTCCAGCAAGACTTCTAGAATAATGACTTTGAATTTTTTTTTTTTTTAAATTGATTTTTTTTCATGTTTTATTTTTAGGTGTTCGGAGGTAATGGCTTTAACAGTGAATATCCTGTAGAAAAACTAATGCGAGATGCCAAAATTTATCAAATTTATGAAGGAACATCTCAAATTCAAAGAATGATCATATCAAGAGGCCTCCTAGACTCTGCTGCAGGAAAAGCATAAGCTGGTTGAGAGAGGATGGAATCAAGAAGCTCTCTTATAATATTAGATGGCTCATAATGTTTTAACAGTTTAATCAAATTAAAACAGGTTTTTGTAATATATTCACTGTGAGAACAGTTCTGTATATTGTGTACATTATTTTTTATACAAAGCTGATATAAAATGAATATATTTTTGTAATAAATAATGAATTAACAAGAAAAATTGTAGGCCCTTATGGTGCTCATGTGCTCAAATCTGCCTAAAATAAATGATTAAACAGGATGTTTCATTTTCCTTTTTATTATTTGTTAATATATTTTCTCTCTTCCTATAACCTTCTTAACATTCTCCTGATGAGGCTGGAGGGGCCTGGAGCTGTTGATGAGAAATATTGTTGTTTCATAATCCATGGGTTGTATAAAATATGGTCATTTGATATGCACATTATATATATATATATATATATATATATATATATATATATATATATATATATATATATACATATATATATATATGTGTGTGTGTGTATATACTAGCTGATCCAGCAAATGTTGTTTTGCCATATAAATTATTTGTAGTGATTATTTTTACATTTTCATAGTCAAATAAAAAATAACTAACTTATAGTGTGTAGGGATGTGGTATATGACTAAAAGAGGAAAAAAGCACTATGAACAATGATGTCCTATAAAATTACCAAAACTCCAAATATACATTTTTTTAATTTGTTGTTCTTTATTATCTTAACTAATATATTTAATATTATATCTCTACAACTAATATTTTTTTAAATGCTTTTGGTTAGTCAATCTTTAGCTAACACAAAAAAACTCGATGATTTACCCACAGAAGACCATTCCGTGTAAAATTGTCCGTGTGAAAAACTCGGTATGCCCAAATCGAACCGACAAACAGACGTCATTTGGCCTTATGACTTAATGATTGTCATTGCGAATGCCAATCAAATTGTAAATTGAATGTGTTTGAATTCAATTGGTACATTTGTGGGAATTATAATGGCCCGAAAACTGTGTAGGGAGTATGAGAAAGACAGAAGATCGGCTTCGTTCTCATCCTTACACCGTTTACTGGGTGAGAAGTGATACCGGTAGATGCCTGATGGAAATAACTGATAGAGTGATAATTGATCAGTTATCGACCACCAAGGGTTGAAAATCATTATAGTACTAATATCGCTATTAAAAAAATTGGGATTAATGGTAGGAGGGTGAAAATTTAAAGGAAGTGAATCTAGAATTTTGGTCTCAGGTTTACTAAAACAACCCCACCGAATGAGTTGAAACATTTTTTCACACGTTTGACATTCATCAAAACTTAGACATATACATTTGGGTTATGTTTGTTCAGAAGAGGTTGTTGGCTCTTCAAATTTTCTACAAAAAGGATTAGGCAACAATTTGGATAGATACACTTCAATCGGAGAAAACTGTGCTTGAAGTTTTGGTTTCATTCCATTAAGACTTCCTATGTTAAGCTTTCCAAATCAGACTAGTAATAAGGATTATTTGAAACACACTCAAATGACACAATTCCTGAGTGTCAGCTTTTTCTTGAACGCATTAGAGGCACAAGATGGTATCATGCCAATGTTCTTATGTTGATTGCTGGGGGATTATGAAGATGAATAGCTGGGTGAATAATGGGTTTTATAACTTTAACAAAACTTATTGTTGGCATGAATGGACTAAATTAGTGATGCTATCTGCAAAGTATTAGTTCTGTTTATACAACAACAGCCTTTAAAGGGGCAGATACTGTACAAGTATCTGATTCTTGACTATACAGCACATTAGGGTGATACATACAATGTTCAGTGCTATGCTCTGGCCACCTGATGTTCCCCTTTCAATTAATAAATTAATTAAGGCTGGGTGGGCCTAGGGATGGTCTGGGGCCCCGAATCCAACCAACGAATGAAGACACTAGATGAAATCTTAAGTGTGCTTGAGTTTTGAACTCAGGTCGTCCAGAATATTAGTCTAATGCTTTACCACTGAGCTAATTTCGCCTCCATATACTTATCTGCCTGTTAACACGATACCCGCTAGATTTACTGTTTTTCGCCACGAAACTTTGTATATAGCATTCATCTAACAAACGATTGAACGAGTTCGTTAACCTGCAAAATTGGTCCATCCGGAATGGGGTTTACTAAGGACCAGAATTACTAATTTGGCTCTTCCAGCGTTACTTGATATATTTTAATGAACCTCGGTAAACGTCGTGTGCATCTAAAGAGAAAGATGTCTTGTCAAAATAAACTAAATCGGTTCACTAGAAGTTCTGGTTTATTCCCTATCATGTTCAAATCGAATTAAGACGCCAAACCTTTGGGCTGCTTGACATTTTTACCACTAAGGACGCTGAACAGGCAGGAGTGTTGTATCCGGTTTCTAGGTTGTGCCGCAATGTATTTTTATTTATGGTTTCCTGTCCTCGTGAGTCATTAATATTTGCAGTGCTTCAAGCAGCACTTGAGTTTAAAATAGTAAAAACGAATTTCACAAAAAATGCACATAATTGTTCTAATATGTTCTACTACACTTAAATAAAAGTTGTTGTTTTCTACCAGAAGGACTAAAAGAAGAAAACAAGTTTCAAAATGACAATGAATTAGTTTAGCCGATACATTTTTTTGTAAAAGAACGTCAAAAGGAAAATCTTCATTGCTTTTGCATTACCCCGATACATCACATGTTGACAATTACAAGATACATCATGCCAAAATTAGACATACTCGACAAATTTGTTCCTCGTTCTCTTCAGCCATTATGGATACATCCAGCCGGTAATTTTTTACATCAATAACTTAGAGAGCATTTAAAGCTTTAGATTTAAATATTATATACTTTCTATGTTCATTTGCTTTTTATTTCATTAGGTCCAAAAACAATATTTTTTTGGGCCCCTGCAGTGAAATGGGTGAGTTACACAATTTTTCATTTAACGTTTGTTAAAGTGTTATTTCGTGTATGTATTACTAACCTAAACTTATTTTTATGAAATCAGTGATCATGTGTAAACGACTAAAAATTAGAGACGATCAGTTCTACAAGGGATGGTAAGTTTCAATGACAAATCTCGCCATCACTGAATTACGCTTTAAAGAATTTCTAAATCAAAGCCGAAGCTAATTTACCGAAAACAACGAAAAGGACCAAATTACACTGACGAGACAATTTGTTGACTGCCCAAACTTCGAAGACCAGCAAGCAATAAACCGAGCTCCCTTACTGTTGCGCCCAATCGACGTTGCTGCGTGTTTTTGCTTCAGAGTTGCGATGTATAAACAACAAAAAATTGAAATTCATAGCTGGAACAAAGAAAGTCTCCTCGAGAGACCGGCTCGAAAGCCACCGCTACCAATAAACTAGCAAACATGGACTTCAATCCGATAATTTCTCAAATCTTGCAAGCTGGCAGGGAGCCGGTAGTAGTAAAACGACCAAAGGAAATAAGTGCTCATATATAATACATAATCACACTATAAAATAAGTAAAATAAACTGTTTATATGGCGGAGGGTCATGGATATAAGTATACATATGTGGAGATGTAATGACTGGACAGGTGACCACTGGCGACCAATGAGAAGCATCCAGGAATAGCCAATAGGAACGAGCGCTTGGCCGAGCACTCCCGACTTTGACCGAGGCACCCCGACCTCGGCCTATGAATAGGGGCGTTCCTGCTGGCCAGAACACATTCCGATCCGGCGCTCTCTCCAGGACACTTCAGCTCTCTCAAGACCAGACTCCAGCCAGCCATGCACTCAGGACCAAGCAACCGGCGTTCCAGCAACCATCCAGCCATGCACTCAGGATCAAGGACCTAGCTACCTGCTCGACCTGTATCTCTGGACAAAGTACGAAGCCACCGTCTCGATGTACCCAGTGGTCAAGCCAGCCCCCAGTCACAACACTCCCGACTCCTACTTCCCCCAACTCTAGTCAATACCTGGCTTATTTACTTCCTTACCCCTCTCACTCCTGCTTCGAGGAACGGCTACGGCTCAGTACCGAACACCTTCTCCCCGACTCAGTGGAACAGCTAAGGCCTAGTACCTAGTCGGTATCCCCCAGGTTCAAGGAAGCGCCCTTACCGGGACACAGTACTTACCTGGCTACCTTCTCACGACACATCCTTCCTAGCCTACCTTTAGTAGCGACAACCCATCCGCTACACATATTTAAACTTCAATTTCTTATAGTATCCTTTTAGAGCTCTAGATGTTCGGGTAGGGTCAAATGAACTTACACAATAAATGTCCGTCACGCAGGAGCTGCATAACTAAGCACTTTCCTCAGAATTTTTGTAGTGTAGACTACATTACTGAATAATTTGTGTAAATAACCTATACAAATAAAATAAAAACGTGAATAGTTCTGCTCATTTACATTTCTTATGAGAACTGTTCAATTATTAATTTTGTAAATAATTTGCTTCCAGAGTTATTTTAATACATGATACTGTACTAGGTACTTAATAAATACACAAAAACTTCATTTTCCGTCTTTTGATCTGACGCAGGAACAGGATACAGTTCTCCTAGTGGGAGATAGCGCTCCTCGCGGCGGCTTTGGGAACCTACGTATGGCGGGCTAATTCTTATGAAACAGAATCTAAAGTAAACCCTCCTTTCCAATAGACCGATTTACTTCATTTTTACAACACTTCTTTCTCATGAGATACCCACGACGTGTACCGCGAAAACAACAGCAGAAATTACGACCGGTATAAGTATATTAGTACTTTAGGTCCGGAGTAAACCCCCCCCCCCCCCTCCTCCAAATAACCCGATTTCATTTATTTTTACAACCCATTTTTCTCTGTTCATTACCACCACTAATGCCGAGTTTCGTTGAAACGAAACAAAAATTACGGCTGGTAGTGGCAAATTGGTAATGTGGGTCCGGAGTAACCCCCCCCCTCCTAATGAACCGATTTAGTTTATTTTTACAACGTATTTCTCTCTTTAGATCAACATAACGAATACCGAGTTTCGTTGAAATATAACAAAAACTACGGCTGGCATGGTCAAATTAGTGTTTTGGGTCCGGGGTAAACCCCCCCTCCCGGTGGACAGATTTTGGTGGTTAACGAACTCGTTCAATCGTTTGCTAATTAAACGCTATATACCACGTTTCGTGAAGAAAAAAACAAAAACTCTGGCCGGTATCGTGTTAACAGACATATATATATATATATATATATATATATATATATATATATATATATATATATATATATGCATATATATATATATATATATATATATATATATATATATATGCATATATATAGATATATATAAATATTAACGGGGTTCATTTTCAGTGTCTACTAGGTAGGATCGATAAAGATTTGAAGAAATTTTTCAAAAATTCCGTCATGAGTGCAACCTCAATAGCTACTTTCCTTCGGAGGAAAGTGCTAAAATGAATATGACCGTTGTCAATTAACTGTTTTACCGATTCTTCCATGGGTGCTTAGATCGATTCCAGAGAAAGCTTCAGCTATTAAAAGAAAAGTTTATAAAAACAATTTACATCAACATTTCTAAATGCAGTCTATTATATTGAAAAATATATTATTTAAGTATTTTTGCCCTTACCATCCGTTGAAGACCTCATCGATGTATTTATCATTATTAATAAATTTTAACGTCCATTTATTATTAACTATGAATTTTAGGACGGGTTATCTATAGGTTACCACCCTTTCCTAGCCAGGATAAAGGCCTGATGCCTTTACTTTTTTCTAAAGAAAAGCCACCAACCCTAGTGGGAATCGAACCCACGACCCTTTGGCACGGAGTGTTAAGTACTCACGCCTTAACGCTCACGGCCACCGGGCCTCCAAGAATTATTATCAATCGGTTTATTATCAATGGACCCTAAAACAACAGGAGTGGCTAACAACCACTCTCTTATCACTGATATCCGACACCGTTCCATTGAAACGGCTGACAGGGGTTTTCATTTCCATCTAGCTGGTCCGCTCTACATGGTTGAAATAATTGCCAGAAAGAGTACAAGCTACTCTGGGCGTAACTGCGGAAACATCTCTAGGCTAGGTGACTGAGATTGCTGAACCTATCATCGAGGTATGATATTACGGAATTACCCAGGCCTGTGCTTCGTCTCCGCTCCGTCTGTGCTGGGCTCAATTTGCGCCCTGCCTTACAAGACCAGTGAACATTCACCAAACAATCCAGTTCCTCTTCCCCGACTTCCTGAAGGAGATATTACAGAAGTTGAGCTTGGTTATCAGCGAGATAAAGAGCCAGGTGCCCCGCAGCTGAGAAAGTAGATCAAGACCGGCAAAATAGCCGCTCACGTAGCAAAAGCCAGAAATTCTACCACCTTCACTTTCGGGAGTTGGCCCGCCAATACCCCCAAAGCTGAAAACCCGCACCAGGAGGCAAACTAACCTCAGCCATTGTGAAAGCGGACTCCATCACTGATATTCTGAAGATCAACCGTTCAAAGTAGGTTTTCCCTGCTCTGCGAAAAAAGCAAAACCAATCCACTGAACATCCCTCATTTTTGCAGCCAATGACAAGCTTATTAACACCTATGAAGAAGTCCAGAAGACCTTGACGTTGGATTTTTTCTTACTCGCACAGGCAGAGATGAAAAGCATTTAAAATCCAAGTTGATTCATTACTGTGAACATAAGACCACCAACTTTGTCCATGTTGAACTTGCTGAGGTTTTGGTTTTAGGAAATTCAAGACCCTTCATGGGAATAGCATAACTGATACCAGGAGGGTATAGTCTCGAAAATTCTTTTATATTTTATTAATTAAGGAAAAACATTGTAAAAGATTAAACATCACTGAAATGAGAGAATATCGTACATTAGAGAGAGCCAGGTGGAGTGACTGCTCATTGAGGGAGATTATGTGCCAACGCTTTGGTGGCGTTTTTTATTTTCTTCAGTAAGTCATTGAGGGAGAAATGAAGCTATCTAATGTGCCTATGAGAACATTTAGACGAGTAACTTCGAAAATCTGGTGGTGAACTCTGTCCTTTATTATTTTCCTGGGCTTTATCAATCCTTCATCCCCTCCAGCTCGCATTCATAGCTCTATTTAGCGGAATAAATGGATAATCACGAGAAAACACTGTTCTACTTTCATTAAGAGTCTCCAGTCTATAGTAGTCAACGCTAAGACCCTTTGTCTATCTTGGAAATATAACTCTTTCTCGGCCTTAATCACTCTTTGTGAGCCAAAGGGTATATGGGACCTTTAATGTTAAATTTTAAAGGTATTGTTTATTTAAGCTGCTAAACTGACTTGCAGGCACTTGTATTGGCTGGCTTGGGAGACCTGCAAAGACCAGCAGACAAACTTAGTGTTACACAGTACAGCTCCCTTGCAGCAACGGGCCTTGTTTGGTCACGCTATTCCATGGTAATCATTCCTAAGAATTGGTCTCTTTTTTCTGTAAATATTTGGGTATTCTTCACTTCAGTTTTTCAACTGGGAAGAGCAGTCAGGTAAAATGAAATTTTTTAATTACTTACTTATGTTATTATTATATTATAAGATAGCGACTAGTTAATCTCACAATTTACATCCTACCATTCAGTCTTCCCATGATGTGGCATTTCTTTTTCTTTTTACTAAATCAGTAAAAATTTACCTATAGATTGGCTCCTGGTTTCTGTAGAATGTTGGTACTTTATTAGGGGCTTCATAAATTATTATTTATTTAAATTTTAACGTCCATTATTATTTACTAAGAATTTTAGGCCAGGTTATCTATAGGTTACCACCCTTTTTTAGCCAGAATAGGGCTGATGCCTACTCTTTTTTCTCAAGAAAAGCCACTACCCCATAGTGGGAATCGAACCCACATCCCTTGGCACAGAGTGTTAAGTGCTCATGCCTTAACACTCACGGCTAACGGGCTTCCCATAAATTATTATTAGCTACAGAATTAAGACATTATAAGTTTTTAAAGTAAAGTATAAGTTGTATTATGATAGGAACTTCTTCGAATGCGGAAAGACAAAACTTGCAAGTAGCCTTCGGTTTGGACGATACAATGACACCTCCAAGCTCTTAGGTGATCAAATTCAATTGCAATGAAGAGGTAGAGGTTAATAACGACTTGATATTACTATTAATCAATTTCATCATAGAAAGTATTGATTTCTTAGATCTAATACTATGCCTTCCAAAAGCAGGGAGGGTGGAACACAAATCAAAAGAAGCCTGGAAAGAAATCTATATAAATCATTTCTCATGTTATGAAAAATGTTCAACTTAATGATTTGTTTTATTTGGTGCTTCTTAGTTTATGCTCCACATCACTGGACTTGAACATTTTAATATAGGCACTGTTTTAATTGTATCAAATTTTTAGAAAAATTCCCAAATTTCATTAAGCTGGGAAAAGGCATCTAACCGTGTGAACAAGTTTTGTTCTGATAAAACCTCCTCCTGCAAACGCTTACTCACTGATATTGACCCTCGCAAGCTGCTGTCACCAGCTTTAACTCTTATAATCAACTCGAATAAATATACCATTTGTAGAATTACTTGCTACCTTAGTAGTTGTCCTATGGTGTGGTGTGTTCTGTTTATTTTTACTCGATCAATATACATTTCTCATTGATCGGCTCCTGGTTTCTGTAGAAAGTTGTTACTTTATCATGTTATAAATCGTTATTAACTACAAAAGAGTCCGTGTTTTTAAAGTGCCTAAGAAAGGATGTATAGCTATGGGATAGGAGCCTTTCTAATGAAGAAAGACTAAACTTGTTAAGAACATTTTCGAAACCGGAGTAGGGACAGGAGGATACACCTCCAAGCTATTTCTAAACATCAATTGCAATGAAGAGACACGTAAATAATGAGTTGCTACAACAATTAATAAATTTCCTCACAGAGGAAAGTGTTAATTTATTCAATCTAATCCTATGCTGTAAAAAAAAAAAAATCAATAATGGCAAGTAATTATTAATTTAAAAAAATTCAAAACTCCATTGTACAAAATAAATTAATGAACTATTATAAGAGAACTAAAAGGACCATTTCAATTTACAGATATCAATTACATCAGGGAGGACGGGAACCAAATCAAAACAAGCCCGGAAAGAAATCTAAATAAATATTTCTTATGCTGAAAAAAATAGTTCTTCTAAATTATTTAAGTTTCATTAGGGGTTTCCACATCACTGGACAGAAACATTTTAATCTAGGCACTGATGTCATTGTACCTTTAGGAAACTATCCTAAGTTTATAGATTGAGGAAAAAGGAATACAACTTTATGAAAAAGTTTGGGAATAATTAATTAATATTCTTAATTATTCTCGCATATAAAATTATGACTGTTGTACAAACAAGTGACATTTATTTATAGCAAAATAAATGTTTTAATAAATCTAACAAAAAATAGATTAAAGTAAAGGAAATTGAAATAAAATAGTTGAAGTAAGAAAGCTGTATGGTCATGCAATTTAATTTAACTTTTTGTCAAATATTCTCATATCTTATAGATATGAAAAAACATTACTTAATTACATGTTCGTATATAGAAAATAAATTCGGGAGGGGCTGGGAAACTTTCGGGGGGGGGGGGCCTGAGACCATTTCCGGGGTATGGAATACTAAAAATTTAGAGCTTGGAATAATAGTTTTAGGCAACTAAAACGCTATTACACATAAAATAAAATATTTTTTATGAACTAAGTGATCTTATTTAATTTATTTTTAAGAGTTTTACGACAAGTTTTTACCATCAAATGCTGCAGCCCCCTCAGCCACCCCCCTTATATACACCCTTGCTTAATTACCACAATATGGTGGCTTTTTATATTATTTTGTTTCTCTGGAGTGCATAGAAAACAATTTCAGGGTGGGCTGGGAGCATTTGGGGGGCAGGCTGGAATCATTTGGGGGGTATGAAATACTAACAATCTAGAACTTGGAATATTTAGACAACTAAAACACTATTACACCAAAAACCCATGTTTTGTTTGTGTATATATATATATATATATATATATATATATATATATATATATATATATATATATATATATATATATAACTTAATTATGTCTGTGAGGTGTTGAGAATTTTTATACACACAGACATATATATATATACCCACCGACACATATATACACACACATATACATACATACATATATGAAAAGAAAAAAGAGAAAAAAACATAATATACAGTTAGGAGAACAATGTGCTATAGTAATGCTTAGATTATAGAAGGACCGATATATAAGATTCTTATATCGGTGTGTGTATATGTATATATATGGATATATACATATATGTAGATTGTATTACTAAATCTGTCCTACTTGTTTTTACAGCCCTGATGAAGGCTTGAATCTCAAGCCGAAACGTCGGCATCAATAAAACCATTTTCATTTGTAAAATGTAGTTTTATTAAAAAGCAGTGACCGAACCCCGACAATCCCTACCTTGCATCATCAACGGTCAACGATCTCCTCTCAATGAAACAGTTTATTGTCAATTTTATTGGTGACATATAGCATACTTATCTATCTATTTGAAATAATTGTAAAATATCTGTAATTCGGAGGTAAAGGACACCATGTCCATTTTTTTTATTAAATTGACTTAACACCATATTCTTAATGTAGACTTTTTGAACCATATAATGGTATAGGACACTATGTCCTGTTCCCATAAATAACGAAGATAAGACACTGAAAAATAAAAACATGTCCGTTTTCATTAGAGGTACAAGACACCATTTTGAGGACTTGGTTTTGTTTTACTATGATCAATACTTCACCTGTGATTCAATCCATATCAGGTGGTCCAAAGGTGGTTGCTTGACCATTTTAGAAAAAAATTGATATTTTTACCATCGATTACATATAGAATCAGTAGTTGAAAACAATTTTTAAAATTTTTTTAGTCGACCGTTTGAAAATGGCAGCCACCTTTTTTTCACCGCACATGCTAATTTGCAGAATTAACCCCCTAAAGTTATGACATCTCAATGTGGTACATCCTATATAATATTATTTTGTAATAGGCCAGAATAGGGACTTGCACTTCTGACCCTCTATATTTCAACATTTTCTTTATTATTGTTAAGAAGAAATAAAAATAAAACGTCAACATACAATGAAAAATAAATTTAATTAACATAATATCAAGTATTACTTCTTTGAGATTGATTAAATACAATAACTCATTTTGAAATAAGCAATATCTTCTAGTATATTTAACAGTTATTGGTACTGAAATTTATCCAGGTACAAAGAAAAAATGTTTTTCTTAGTATGTTGAAATAATTTATTAAATTAAATCTAAAGTTACGATTGACTGAGATACATTCGTTTAAAATTTAAGGGTTTAGTTAGTTTTGGGTAACGTTAAATTTTTGAAAGCTGCCAGCCTCTTAGTTCAAGTAGTTTCTCAACAGATGCCGTGTGCTGTATTATTAAATTGGGTCAACTCTTTACATCATTCAATACGTGGGTCAAAACATTTATAGAATTTATACCTAATTTAGTTTTTAAAACGTTATAAATGAAATTTGGTGCCATGATCTATTATTTTATGCTACTAAAAGGCACTGAAGAAGCTTTCATTTTACATGTTTATGTTACAAAATAAATTTGTAATTTTGTTCATTATAACCTGTTCATTAGAAAAAAATTCTTTATTTTGTACAAACATTGGCTTGGAAGGACTATTTTGAGCTTAAAATATAAGGTTTTTGGTTATTTGTATTTATGTCGAGCCTTCTTGATCAATCACTTTCCCTGTTAACGAAGAGAGTTAATTTCAGACGGTGGTTTGACTCGAGACGAAAGTGCTACGAAGTGCAAGTGAAGTGGCCTACAGACCTACATTTTGTGGGACGTTCGATTTTTTAACTGTGATTCTCTACTGTGGAGCCTTGGCATAGAAAACAGACCAGGGCTTTATGGTATTGAGAAAATACGCGTTTATCGAATCAGGAGTAAAGTAACTGGGTTTAAAATGCGGGAGGACGAGATGTCAATGAGCGTTCCGACCAGTTCAGCTCAAGAAACTAGTACAGAACTCGAATCATTAGTATCACAAGAACAAAATAATTCTACTGAGCTGCAAGTTTCATTCTCTACCAATTCTTCAGGTACAAATAATGTCAGACAGCTCTATTATATTAGTTGATACTGGATGTTTCACCTGTCAGCCTGCCTCCTATCAACTCCCTGACCTTAATTTATCCAACAAGTGTCAGTCATTAACCAAATCCTGTATCGAGTTAATTATTTTATTCAGACTGGATGTTCTATTCATGTAACCATTATACATTTATATTCTGTAATGTAGGTTACAAGCATAGGTTATGATTCCATGAACAGCTTTATCTAATAATATTACACAGGATATTATCTGTCCACATTATGTATTTGACTTTATAATAATAAGTAAAAAGTCTTTAATGCGATAAATTATTTCATTATAGTTGAGTTCATGATAGACATTGTATTGTCTAATTATAAAAATTCATCACTGAATTTCATGGGGTGTGCTAGGTAGTTTTCAATGAAAAACAATTGTTTTACTAAGGGAGAATTAATAAAACTATTTATTTAAAGAATATATATTTTTTTATTTGCGGCACAGAATGTTAAGAAACGTTCCTAAATTTCATGCTGTATAGATACTTCGACATGCCCAATACCAGTTAAAAATGACTGACACTTTAGGATTAATAAATGCTTGTTGTCTTGCTGTGATTTTATTTATAACCAACAAAAATCTCCAAAAATAAACAGAATTATTCTACTAACCCTATTCACTTTTTATTTTTCATTTCTAATTAACCTATGTTGAAGCAAAACAATTTATTTGAATGGCGTCACACTTGTTACTAACACACTAATAAATTTTGCTTAAATTATAGGTATGCTGCTGAAGATTAATTTTTTCTTAAGAAACCGAAGCTTGAATGTTTTAAGAATAAGAGTTGAAGAGAGAAAAAAATAAATATCTTCAAATTTGAAGTATAAATTTTGAATATATCAATAGGAATGTTGGAAAGTCTGTAAATAGAATAAAAACAATAGATTGTTTTGTGGGTGAAGCAGAATGAGGTTGGGTGTTGGAAATGGGTCTATGGGCTAAACCTGACCTAGGCCACAGAGTCTGTGTGTGTGGGGGGAGATAACCTTGCCCAGGGAGGGATGATGGTTTCCCTCTTGCAAGCAAAAGACTTTCCCTCCTGCTCCCATGACATTGCCTGGAGAAAGGAGGGCTAGCAACCCTTATATAATACCTCTCCTGCCATATTACGTCCCCATTATGCTGTTCCTTCACTTGCACTTGTACCCCGACCTAGACTCTTATAACCGCTTCTTGAATCACTGTCTCTTCCCGGCTAGTTTCTACTCTAGGAGCAGTGTTGCCTTTTTCTTTACGAACGCCTGCCGATTCTGCGATAATGAACGGTTGGTACGACTGTATCAATAGAAATTATTTAATAACAGATTGCCACCCCTCTCCCTTCTCTCAAGATATTTTATAACCTATCACGATTTAAATTTCTAATTAATTTATTTTTATAACTACAGAAATTAGCGCCTTATGGAATTTTCACAACAATTCAGTTCTTATAATAAATAAGACATTTAAACCGAAATCTTTAACGACGAAAATATTTACTACTCCTGGGACAAATATGCTTTTCAAGAAATATTCATAAAAAACAAAAAAATATAAAATAAATGAAGTAAAGAAATACATTTGTTATCGAATAAATGAAATTTTGGGGAGATCCAATATATGTACTGCAGTTAGAAACAAAAATTAAATTAATCTTTGAAATTGTTGAAATTTCACTTGCACTTTTCTAGGAACAGTGTTGCCTTCTTTTATGAACGCTTGCCGATTGAGAAGTCATAAACGGTTGGTAAGACTGTATCGACAGAGAAGTTATTTAATGACAGGTTGCTCCCCCCCCCTACCACGAGATATTTTAGCATAAATATGCTTTAGCGATGACTAAACTGAAAAAAAACGTTACAAAAAAGTGTCCGCTGGCGTTCGCGCATGTGCGATGGCCATTTACGAAAAAGAAGACTATGTTACACGGTACATTACATAGGTTTGTTGGGTGGACCTACAGCATATTTATGTTCCTGAATTTGAGCAGAAGGTTCTAAACGAATTCTATCTAAATCTAAAGATCTACCTGTGTACCAAGTTTGGTAAAAATCGGACGACCGTTGTGAATTTTTAGGAACAAACCAACAACTGGTAGACGTTTTTTAATCTAAAATGGTTTAAGTTCTTATTAATTCATCTTATGAACTGGAGTGACTAGCGCACTATTCAGCACTTAATTTAAGCACAGAATATCGTTAGCGATGAACTATTTAGTACTTTTGTCTGGAGAAACATAAAATTAAAACTCACATAAAATTAAGTAAATAAATAATTTTTAAACTGTTTTTTGAATGAGTTAATACATATATATATGTACGTATATTAGCAAGAAACAAATATTAATGTAATCTGTGAACTTAACGAAACAACTTAACTGGTATGCCTATCTAGACTCTTATAACCAATCTATTCTTTCTCGTTGGGGTCGCGGGGGGGGGGCAGTGTTGCTTTTTTTATGAACTCGTGCTGATTCAGCGATAATGAATGGTTGGTAAGACTGTATTGATAGAAGTTATTTAATAACTGATTGCTCCCCGCCCCCTCTCATCCGCCCGGAGATATTTTATAATCTAGCACGAGTCGACTTCTTAATTATAGTTTAAAAATGAAGCGATTAACACAATTGAAATATTTGTGGTAATTTCAGCACATAATATAAATATCAAATAAAAACCGAAGTTCACGGAAAAAATTAGTACACCCGAAGCTAATATATTGGCGATGAAAAACTTATAAAATTGAAGTAAATAATTAAGTTTTAAATGTTACGTACTCGCCATTTTGGAAACTGTACATGAGTACTTGGAGAGAGCTGACACCAATTGCACATGGATAACAAACGAATATTAATTAAATCTTTGGACATAATGATGAAACTACTCGCCAGTAAGGATTAGGAAAAATTTAAAAAAAAATATTCAAGAAAAAGTTGAAGTGAACAAACAATATGAATTAAGAGCATTAAAGAGTTGGATTAAACAATAAATTAAGTACAATTGGGCACTTTTTGAGCTATTGAGGTGAGATATTGTACATAAAAGCTGGAAAACATTTTTATCTGCTCCTTCAATTTTATTGGTTATGGAATTATAGGAGGTATTTGGAGATTCTATCAGTTACACGGGTTAGTAATAAAAAAAATTAACCAATCCTATATTTAAATAGGAATTAAATGAGATTTAAACAATTTAATTAGACAAATTAAAAACTAAATAGGTTTTATATAAATAAATTGTTTAAATCATAAAATAACAACCCACCACCCCCTAGTGGGTTCGACTCCCACTGGAGGTTGTGGCTTTTCTATCGGAAAAAGAAAAGGCATCACTGCCCGATCATGGCTAGAAAAGTGTGGTAACCTATAGACAACCCTTCCTAATAATCCTTGTCAATATTAAAGGGACGTTAAATTTTAAATAAATAAAAAATATGACAGTGAAAGTATAAAACATAGGGGGGGGGGGGGAATTATTAGCTTTCAGAAAGATTGCAAATTATTAGAATTCATGTATTCACATCTGTGTACTCACAATATATGCACATAATTAAAGTACTGTGTTACAACTTAACAACCTTAACTGTTAATATGATTATGCGGCGACGTAAACAAACCCTACGAACTTGACACAGTCGAATAAAACATTGTTTCCTATTGAGCCAAAGAGGCATGGGCGTAAATAAGGGGGGGGGGGCAGATGGGGCTGCAGCCCCCCTCCCCGAAATCGCTAAAAATGTATCATAAAAATCTTAAAAATAAATTAAATAAGATCACTTAGTTCAGAAAAATAGTTTTTATTGATTGTGATAGCGTTTTAATTAGCTAACTATTCCAAGTTTTAGATTGTTAGTATCACACACCCCCGAATATTCTCAGCCCCTCCAGCAAGTGATACTCTAAGTGAAAATGTGACGTCGTATTGCTCGAATATTTCAATCAGGATGATAATCTTAATCGATTTTGTATACAATAGCCCGTTCATCTTTAGTAGGCTGCCCAGTCCAAATATTGACATGTCCCTCACCATGTATGAGACATGCTTGAGACCCGAGTTGAACTGTACAGTCCATCCAAGTAGAATGATAAAACCAATAGATTAACTCAACAGACCAGTGAGGCCAGGACTGTACAGGACAGGCCTGACGTTTGTGGAGAAGAGGATATTTGCTTCACATTTAGTGGATCTACTATAACTGGACTGTGCAGTCCTGCCTATTGGCTCATTAACTTATTGTGTGTGTATGCTAGATCCGTCCAGTCCAAACCTTGAGAACAAACTGTGCAGTCTCTGCCTTAAGAGTTTGGCGGTGGAGCCAAAGGATATTTATGTTCCTGGATTTGTGCAGAAGGCTCTAAACGAATTTATATTTTTTCTTGCTTGATCTTTATACTCTGTTAATTTTGAGTAATTTAAGATATAATCCATAAACTACATTAATTTGATATAAAACCAACATCTAGAGTTTTCCCTTAACTTACAAAGAAATAAGACCCTAGAATCAATAAATTTTATTTATCTTTCAATGTCAGCTAATTTCACAAACTTGTCTAAGAAGTATTTATTAAAACTAACAATAAGTACAGCCTAAGAACGAAAATTGAACCTTCCATAACCAGGGCCACGTCAGTGTTAAAGCTAAGAACAATGGTGTCATCCAATCAGCTGACATCGCCCTCTGGTGATGTAATGACTTCCCTATTTTGGTTGAGCTTAGTTTTAAAGCTACTCCTAATGAGACACTGCGTGGGCACTTGAGGTGGAATTGGTCATATTTTTAAAATGCCAGTTTTATTATAAGTTTTCAATAATTGAAGAGAATAGTTTTCGTATTTTTTATTCCTCCCAATAGGAAGAAAAATCCGGTTATCACGTCAATGTGATGTTGCATTATTATTATCTATTACAGAAAATCAAACGAACAAATGTCTATTGAAAATATTTAATAAGATAAAATGTATATGTAGTCATCTGTAAGGTACCAAACCACTTTTCACATCCGATACTTTACGTTTGTATCGACGATATGTGGTCACGAAAAAAAAAAGTAATTTAAAAACTGATATATATCAGGTCATCCCTGATTCTACAATCTGACGATTTATGATGTCAGATTGTAGAATGTGTCGACCCAAGTTTATCTGCTTGCTGTTCAACAGTTACAATAGGATTTTCTTCTACAGTAGCCTGCAGGAGTTGGTCGACCTGTACGAGGCTCGTCTTCAAGCTTGCGGTTTCCCGCTCGGAATCGTTAAAAACACCGTTCCACTTGTCGCTAAATGATGAAATTTTTCCCATAAATTTATACAAGTTTTCGATAACATGAAGCTCTATTTACTCCATTAAACAATTCCCAAAGCGTACATGGTCATCCATTTCAAATGAAATTTCAACACAGAACAAATAAGTTTCACCAACATGATACATAGCAGTGTATTTAAAGCTATAATAAATAAAAAATGCAAACGAAAGTAAATTGAAAAGAATGGAACATAAGCAGACAGAATATTAAAAACACACACACACACACACACATATATATATATATATATATATATATATATATATATATATATATATATATACACACAGGTACACACACAAATATATTACTGTTTTTAAATAAATTTGGACAAAAATACTTAGAAGGAATAGACAAGTCATTAATAAGTAGAATACACCCACCGGAACACTATTTGTTTGGCAAAATTCGAGCAAAAGAAATTTACTTACGTTTTTTGAGTTTTATAGACTTCCCCGTACATATTCCAGAGAAATGTAGACATGGGGAATGGAATGGAACCGGATCAAAAAGTGATTGACATTTGTTGTTGTAAATTGTCTTTAGTATCTGGAAAACGATAACGGAATCGTGATAATTGAATGATAGCCATTCGAAAGCCTTAATACATTTTGTATCAAAATGATTCTTGCGTAAATTTCGACTTCAGTCGGAGAAAACATTGCTTAAGATTCTTTCAGTGCTAGTTTCGTTCCATTCTACTCAAAGCTTTCCAAATGACACGAGAACACACAAGATGACGAACATACTGATATTTGTACATGTTGACGGATTGTGTAATCACCGACACGTGTACATGATTACGTTTGATTGTACAGAAAGCGTACCTACGTAATTTACTACGCTTATTTTTGCTAACGTAAAGAAGATCGTAAAACCAACAGTTCAGCTGACGCCTGTTTGTTATATCTTTGAGTAATCAGAACTCTCGCTTTTTACTGAATGATTCACCTGTATTCATTAAGGTTGAATCTCGTTCGTCGCCAGTGCCATCTTAGTTAACTATTTTATGTAAATAACTATATTTTTAACTACTAACTAATATTAGTTACATTGGGTTATTAGTAGTTAACTCTCGTAGCCACATTGAATACAGCGCACAGTGGTATTTTTAACTGATCTAACTGGACAACTTTTTTTTATCATGGATGCTTATAGGAAATGCCTTGCTGATCACGAATATACCGATGATATGCTGATCACGAATATTTTAGGGGTCGGAAATAAAGTCTTGCCAGTGTTATCTGTATTTTTCAGCTGAAAAAGCCTTTTTTTTTATTACGTTTTAAGTGTTAGCCCAAACCATCTAATCTAATTAAATTTTTTTTTTTTTTTATTATTATATTTTTTTTAAATAAATTATATAACTTTTCGAAAGGCAACAGCAACAAAAAGCTTAAAAGCTAGGTATTACAAAAAATAATAATTGAAAATACAACAAATATAATCAGAATTAAGTTATCAAAACTAATAAATCAATCTTGGTCAAGTTACGGTTCATTTAACAAATTAATTATTTCAAATGGTAAGGGAAGAAACTCTTCCTTATGTCGTCGAATTTCTGCACTCCAACTAGAAATATACGGATCGCTCGAGTATAGGTACTGACAGATGCACTTAAATCTTCTTCTACATTTGATTGTGTATCGTAATCCAAAGTTGTATCAAGCCATTCACCAAAACCTTTCTCAACACTTTTTGTTCGGTTTGCTGTTTGACACTTATCACGTAAATGGATTAAGAATGTCTCTACTTTTATTTTAAATTTTTCCTTCTCCTCTGGTAAACCAAATTGTTTGTGTGCATATTTTATTACTTCCTGTTTTTTTCTGTTTGGACTTTGTAAGATCCAAACTTCACAAAGTTTCCATTTCGATAGGGGCATGTTTTCTGAAAATCAGTTATTATTATTAAATAGGCTGTTTCTTGCAGCTAATTCTTGCATTTCCATGTCAACAAAGACGAGACCGGACAGAAAAAGTTCTGTCCCATAATAACGTACCAATAAGGGCATTACAAATAGCATCGGATAAAGCAAACAATGGTAATTTATTATTATAAATAATGAAAGAAGATTATACTTACCTTTCTGAAATAGGAAATAAATTTTTAGAACAGACAAATCAGTTTTTTTTAACTGCAGTATTCATCCAAAGACGGAGTAATGAACTTCTTGACATGACATAACCTATTAGAATCCGTAATCCCTAAATGTTGACGTATTTGAGCCCACTTATTCTTCTTTGTAATCTATATACTATCTATGAGAATACTGCAAGGTCCAGTTAGGGCTTTTTTTACATGAATTCCCGTTGATCAAGTTAAGCATCTTCGGGCGTGGCCAGTACCTGAATGGGTGACCGTCCACGACCTGTTGCCATTATAAGAGGGGGGGGGGGGATGTATAGAAAGGTAGCCCGGTGTTATTAGTCCAGTTATTGATACGCCATATATTATATGTGTATGTGTGCGTATAAGTATAGATTACTCTACTACTCTTTTGGTAAATGTAGCTCGCGAATGACTACTAATTAAGAGAACGTTAGTTTATCGTGTCCCTCTACTCGGTGACATTCTATTGATGAACGGACTATAGTTAAACAGTTTTGATGGGGCCTTTTTAGTTGAACGTTCGCTTTCGTTCGGTTAAGCTATTGACACAAGTTTTAAGCGCTTTTAGATGTGTCATTTTTTTTTACTGTTTAACGGCGTATCAACAATTAGGCTATTAACGCCGGGCTATCTACAGGTTGCCACTCTTTTATAATACCAACAGTACGTGGTCGGTCACCCATTCAGGTTCTGACCACGCCCGACGTTGCTTAACTTCGGTGATCTAAGGGAATCGGTGCATTCAACGTGGCTATGGCCGTTGGCGTGAAAATAATTAAAAATGTTTAACTATTAAACCAACCTTCTTCCTTCGTAATACAAGATTGTTGAGAAATCTTAACCCTTTGAAAATTAAAAAAATATATACAAAGCTTTACCCTTTGATTAGAGAATTTGTCCAAAAATATGCCAAAGTTTGAAATAATTTAAATACATACAATGAAAAAAAGCTGGAGAAACATCTTTTCTTTCATTTGAATCAGAAGCCAAAATGCGCTCATAATTTTTTGTTCGACTCTTAATATAACCCGATAGTTTTTGTGATGAATGTTGAGGTTTTTCAATCCGAGTAAAATGAAAGAGCTCCAGGTTTCTTGGGTCTTTTCCAGAATGCAATGCGCAAACTATTTCCTTATATCCAGTCGGGGGAAAACCTAACCAGCATGACAAATCAGCCAGTTTATTAATATACATACTTACAGGCACACAAACATTATGTATACATATTTTCTTGGGATATATGTATATGTATATGAGTGTTAACACGATACCTGCCAGAGTTTTTGTTTCCCCCCCCCCACGAAACTTGATAGTATATAGCAAGAATGATGTTCTTTGAAAAATAAAGTAAATGTGTTCAAAACAAGTTGGGGTTTACTTACTCTGTATTGTGTTCAACATGAATTATGCCGAAAATCCGGCTCGGGCATTGGTTGTTACTTTTACCACTAGGGGAGCTGTATCCGGTTTTTGAGTGTTTATGATTTGGGTTTCTTTCTGTTTACGTATGGGCGGTTTTATTATTCATCAAGATCAATAAAGACAAGTGAAAAGTTTATTAAATAGTGTATTAACTCGTAACCACAATACTCTGTTCATTACAAGTATAAAAGAGCAAAACCTTTTAGTTTTTAATTCATATAGGTTGTTTTAAGAAAATTATTTAGGGCTGCAGTGTACACTACTCACCTTCTGATAAATGTGCGTAGTTATGCATCTCCAGCGCGACGGACTTTTTTTATTTTATTTTAGAAGCATTTTTGGTACTAATGGTTTTCTCCTCGAAATAGCTCACACTATGTACAATTTTATGGTTCCTCGAATGAACTCTCTTGACTTTTAATTTTACAACTCGCCGAATTGAATCTGATAAAGTATTATGCGGCTCCTCGAAGTAACTGGTACTTAATTAATTTGTGATTATACGAAGATAATTTTGTACAGGTAGTTTTCTTCTCCACTCGAAAAAAACTTTCTTAAGATAGGTATAATTTTATTCCTTGAATATTGGTACGATCATTGATGAAATTTCCTAAGAACTGCCACTAAAGCTTATTTGTGTTTTTTTTTTAAGGAACTGTTATAAGAGACAATTTTTCAACTCCTCCGAGGAACTGAATTAAGATTTTTTTTCTCTTTATTTTGCTGTAAATGTTTCACGCTATGTTGGCGTCTCTTCAGGAGCACATATAATAGTAAATAAATAAAACCGTTCGTCGGAAGAACCTCTTGCAGGCAGGGCCAGTTCTGGACTGACAAGATCAATCATGGCGGCTGTAGATCAGCTGTTTATAATCGATATTTCTTTCAACGCCCTGAAGAATCTGTCTTTCGATCTTCTATTTGATTACTCGACAAAACATTTAGAGAAAGCTATTTTATTTCATTTTTCTAAGACTCTGTCTTAAGATCTTCTTTAGTAACTCCTAGAAGGACCGTCGACTTTCTTTGTCGCAGGACCTATCCTACGTTCTTCTTACGAGTCTATTTCAAGGAAAATGTTTTTCCCTGCTCGATTAGTCGAAAGTTGACTGAATAAAGATCTACCTTGACTATTTGAAGGACCTCTCCTAAAATTGTCTCTTATAATTTCTTGAAGGATCGTCGACATGACTTCTCTAAGGAACTTTTCCTTTTAAAAAAAATTCTTTTAAGATAATTTTTTTGACTCTCCGAAGGATGGTTTATCTTTATCTTCTCGAATGTGAATTTTTGAAGCCTCCTAGTCAATTCACCGAAAACTGACTTAAAGAGCTCTTCCTTGACTTTCCGAAAATCTTCTTTAGTAAGATCTTCACCATGCCGTCTCAAAAGATTTGAAACGTCTTAGTTTAGGTTCTTTCGTGAAACTGTAATACTTTCTCTAACTATCAAAAATATAAATTCATCGCTTTCATAATGCTTAGAATTATTATTTTTTTCGAAAATTTATTTTTATTTTATCATGAGGAATTATATTAATATTATGAGTGCATCTCAACGTGGGTTAGTACTGCGCCACGGCCATGTTTCATAAAACAATTGCAGGGGTTTTCCTGAAGGTTCACTGGCTGCGGAGTTAATACTTTGTAAGATTGAAGGTTCGATTCCGACAAGAGATGGTTGGTGTTCTTTACAAAAAAAGGTAAGACATCAAGTCCATCTAGATTAGAAAATAGAGGTAGCCTGTTGATAATTGATTAATTAATCTAGGGGTAATATTTCATAATAAATGGACGAGGAAATTGAAAGAAAATACAGTTCTTCCCTGTATGTGAAAGCGTTTTATTTATTTTTATAAATTTGAATTATTACACAGGTCAGCACAACAAATTTTTGATCAGCTAGATGGAATCTTTTAACTGAATTTACTTTTTTTGGTAAGCTGAATCCAAAAATGACCGCCATTTTTGTCCATCCCATACAGTTTTATTTAAAAAAAAAATGAGGGGTGGCACTTAAAAACAAAAAAAAAAAAAAAATAGAATTACGGCATAATTTGTATTGTGTACAAAAAGAAAAAAAAAACAAAACAACAATAAACGAAAAAAAAAAAGAAGTTTTATGATGTTATTTTAACTTCACCCCTACCGCCTCTCTTTCATTTCCTATCATTCCTAATAATGATATGACTAAATATGAAAAGTGTAAAAACCTATTCAATTCATAAGATTGACAACCTGACAGCAACTACCGAATTTGAGGTTTAACGCTGAATAACAATACAAGAAGTAGATATTAAAAAAAAAAAAAAAAACAAAAAAAAAACAGTCTTGCTAGAAAACTAGAGGTGATGATATTTGTTTCGTTTTCAGCATCCAAAAATCCGAATGAAAAAACAGTCATCAAATCTTATTAAGGGTTTTGGCCAAAGAACTGTGTTATTTACGTTATTTAATTCTTTCAAAGAACGATTATTTCATTACAATTTTTTGTAATAGTTTTCTATTTTATTTTGATTTTGTTTCAAAAAGTTATTGTTTTGAGTTATAGTATGTGTTTTGGATTAATTGTCACATTTTGTCGTATAATTGTCATTTAGATTTAAGTTTTTATATTTGAATGAACATTTTATTCATTATTTTCCATTATATCTTTAATATCAGAATTAAATATAAATAAGGATTTTAATTATTTTATAATCAATATTAAATGCCGCTACTTTAATTTTTTTTATATTAAAATAAAGATTTTAAATTGTAAAATAAATAGTAAAAACTTAAAAATAAATAAAATAAATACAGGAGTGTAATAAAGAGCCGCCATCGTTGTATACGGTGAGCGAGTGTATCCACGTGCGAGTTCCTCCATATTTGAAGGCGGTCTGTACCGGCTGGTGGGCTGTCTGGCGGCCATGTTTGATGCTTACGTAAGCACGGCATTGGTCCCAGTGAGCTAGTGACCTCTATCTGTCCATATTACACTATTCTACTATCATTGACGTATTCTACACGGCCTACTGCATATCTTTTTCAGGAGATTTTGATTATTCTGAATTTTCTTGCTGAATGCGTTTGTGAATAAATACATTTATTAATGCGTGTGTATATTATATATAACATAAATATATGTGAATATAATACAATATATATATTTAATTATTTTCCAATACAAACGTTTTATTTCAATAAACAATAATATCGAAGCCATTGCATTCATTATTGATTATTAAATAAATAATATCACTATCCATATTTAATATCCATAATGATATATATATATATATATATATATATATATATATATATACAATATGAGCGTATATAAGAGGGGAGGGGGCCTGAGGAAGCTGCAGTGGTAAAAATGTGCTATAAAAACCTCAAAAGAAAAAAAAAAAAAAATTAAATAAGCTCTCTTAGTTTAGAAAACACACACACACACACACACACACACACACACACACACACACACATATATATATATATATATATATATATATATATATATATATACGTAATATTGTTTTGTTTTAGTTGGCTAACTATCCCAAGTTCTAAGTTGTTAGTATTCCATACCCCCTAATCCCCCATTGCTCCCAGCCCCCCCCCCAAAGTATTTCCTGTATGCGCACCTGATATACAGTGTATAAAGTGTTCAGTCGAATAAAAAATTAAAGAACTAACATCGATATTAGATGTGTGAAGAAACTAAAAGCACCTAACTACGATAATAAGTGACAATTCATCACTAACACATATCTACTATTACTGAAAACAATAGCTTTTTTAAATAAAAAATTAAAATAGTAAAATAAAAATCTGTTTTAAAGTAAAAGTTCTTTGAAAGAATTAACTTACGTAAATAATACAGTTCTGGGGCCGACAATCTGCATGAGAATTTTAGAATGCTTCCCTTGGATAATTGCATGCTGAAACTGAAAAATCATCACGATTAGTTTTTTTAGCAATTTTTTTTTAAACATATCGCTTTTGTTGTTATTCAGCGTTAAATCTCAAATCCACTAACCGAACAGGTTGTCAATGTGGCACAATAATAATAATAAATAATAATTTGGTAGATGGAGATAGTTAGCCGCTGCAGAGATACGAAGACAGGTATAGTTGGGATTCGGCTAGGAGAAAAACGTCAGACTTTCAAAAATAAATCTGTATTTGGAGGTTTCGACTGGCCGAATCCCAACTATACCTATCTTCGTAATAATTTGGTATTTTGGACAGTGAGGTCCCTCATTACTGCCACGTCCCAAAAAGACTTTTGGAAAAAAAGTACAATCATATGTATTGGGACGAAGCAATGTTAAGGGACCATACTGACCATCACAGTAAACCAGATGACGGTTATCATCTAATTGACGGTTAGAACATTTCTAAATGGACGCCCCTAAAAAAAGCGACAAATAACAATAAAAGAAAAAAATCGGTTAACTATAGCCCCCGAAAGACTGTATCAGAGGAGACTGAAAAGAAAACCCCCCATAATAATAAGAAGATGTCCGTAATAAATAAATACTTTAATATTTGCATATGATTATAATTTTTGAAAATATTCCCCAGTATAAATATTCGCCGGTAAACTGACATATTCCACCCCATTAAGACAATATAAATGTATTTATCCTCCCCCAAGTAGTTCATTGATTTAGGCTGACGAGGATAAAATACTAACTGTTTGTTTGGGAAGCTGGTCGCCTTGTGTGATAAAAAGTGACAAACTACTTATTCTTGTATTTTACTCTAGACCAGAAATACTGACACTTTCCAACCACAGAAGATACATTCTATGTGTATCTAAGTTGGAGACATACAAGACAAGGTATGGAAGAAATAGGTAAGTTACAAAATTCTCTACTTTAGGAAAGCTACGATACTCTGGCCAAGTCCTAAGTATGGAAGAGAATACAAAGCTAGGCAACCATACGTTTGAAGACAGGGGACGATCTAAGTTACGTTCGCAGAACATGATGCTTGTATTCTACAGGGAGTTAGTATTTGGAAGGCAACATCACTAAACATGGTGAAACCTGATAATGGATGCCTGAAATCAGAAAAGAGTTGTGGAGAAGAAGAATAAAACATTGTGGTATCAGCTTGTAGAAGCGTATAGTGCTATTAATAAATCGGGAACAAGTTTGTACTGAATCAATCGATTCTCCATACCCAAACCGAAAATTAGTTGAATCCACTTCTCTCGGAAACGTCTAGAGATTAAAAATGGTTCCATTCCTTTTTCTACTCTTGAAACCCCATAAAAAGTGGACCTGCAAGCCTTTTAACGCATAAACATGCGCGCTACAATTTTTTTTACCGCGAATTTTGCTAAAATACGGCTGCGTGTTAACGAACTTGACCTATGTACTACCCAATGTCGTCAAAACCGGACAATTTGTGATCCTGCTAGAGCACAGACTTTAGGTATAGATATATATCATATAAACATTAGGTATATATATATATATATATATATATATATATATATATACATAGATAATATATATATATATCTGTATAATATATATATATATATATATATATATATATATATATATATATATATATATATATATATATATATATATATATAGGTAGTTGGTAACAGCTTATTAAGTCTTCAATAGTTTTGTATTTTAATTACATTTTTGTCGTGGAAACGTTTCGGCTATATGCCATTTTCAATCCAATTGTCTGTTGAATACAATTAATTATACCGGTTAGGATATTAAGTTAAAATATGAACAAATAATAAACATAAAAATTAAAGTATACTAATGTATCAACAACTGACCTATATGATTTTGCATTATTTTTTAATATATACATTATATCAAATAATGCATATAATTATTATATTAAATAATGCAAAATCATAAAGGTCAGTTGTTGATACATTAGTATACTCTAATTTTTATGTTTATTATTTGTTCATATTTTAACTTAATATCCTAACCAGTAGATATAATTAATTGTATTTCACAGACAATTGGATTGAAAATGGCTTATAGCCGAAACGTTTCCACGCCAAAAATGTAATTAAAATACAAAAACTATTGAAGACTTAATAAGCTGTTACCAACTACCTAGAACATCTTAGTTTTCAACTTAGGATCTACAACATATATATATATATATATATATATATATATATATATATATATATACATATGGTGTGAAAAGTTGACATTTCTCATCGATAACTCACAAATGTATTTCCAACATCAGATCTCTGACATTACCAGGTCCCGTCCCGGAGTTGTCATTTTTGAGGACCTCAGCAGCGTCCTCGCACCGCCCGACACAACCACCTCTACGTCTCAGGCAAACGTTGCTCTGTCATTTGCTTAAATTGTCTAAAACTTTCTCAACTTTAGAAGGCTAGCGTTTGATTATGTTTATAGGAACTGACTATTAACATATTCCAGGCAGTGTACTTAAACAGTCTAGGTAATTTGACGCCCGTACACAATTGACCGCCTTGTTCTTCAATAGTTGCAAATATGACTTACTTTATTAGGATCACTGTGTGCATAATTATAATTTTGACCAAAAGAAAAGTCAGAGAAGACATTGGTGGAGGAGTGATATGTTTGCTGAAAGATTTTTATTTATTTCTCAATTGATTTTATCCAATTCGTCACAAAGTATTTCGAAAAATTACACTTTATTTCATGCAGAACGTTTGAGGTTAGTAGTGACGCAGGTTGTCAGAGAATCCATACTACGAAAGCTTGTCTAAGAATTGTCTAGTGCCTTTCATTTAAAATTAGATACCAATATTCCGAGGTTTGTTCCAAAAGCCGTACACGATTTTGTCTCAAGACATTATCTAGATCCTTGACTAGCTGGACTTAGTACCCATGTGTGGAGAAGCCTCTATATGTATTTATGACTCGAAGACCCTTGACCGATTTTCCCATGGCGCTGTAATACCTATGAGACAGGTTGTCTATTAATTTTGGTCCGAAGATAAGCCACCTGCTACTATCATCCATGCCCCGCTTAACAGGTGGATCCTATAATTGCTTTAATATATACTAATTGGGTCCAGCCGAATGGCTTTACTTGCTCCACGTGCGTGCTCGCCTTCACGCATTTGTGCGCCCCTTCCTGAGCGCTGTGTTCGTGTCTATGAGTGTATCCGATTAGAGGCACTGATAAGGGTACCAGGGGTCCCTGGCCCTAATGCCGCTGCCACTGTAATCACCCATTGTATGGGGAGACTCTTAATTGTTCTTCAAGAAAAATATTCTCTGCGGCCTTGCCCCTTCTCTCTAACCATGGGAACGTGTACGCTTAGTAGCCATTCAGATGTATAATTACATCTTTCCTTTTCATTTTCTTTTATTTTCTGTCGAGATAACCAATTCTTGAGATCCATACATATATTGCATTAAATATCCTATTCCACTTATAATTCCTTAGGTGAGAGATAATTGTGATGGTAAGAAGAAGTATGTTCTGACGTTGAAATCCGATGGAGCTGTCACCAGTTTGTTTCAAACTGTCCACCTCTTTGGAGACCGATGATGGCAGCCGAGGGCCATACTCGGTAACTCACAAAGAAAGTAGCGCAGCTTACTAACTGCCTACCTCTTTGGAGTCCCATAGTGGCAGGTGAGCTCTCATAAGATGTTTCTGTCTACTCGGTCACTGATAAAGGCAATATTAAAAGTTTCCGACCTCTTTGGTGTCCAAAGAAAGAGCCAATCTCTTGAAAAACGTCTAACAACTGTCTACTCTGTAACTGACGATGGTAGATTTGATTTTTACATATTACCCACCTCTTTGATATCCAACCAAAGAGCCAATCTCTTAAAAAATGTCCAAAGAATATCTGCTCTTTAACTGGCGATAATAGACCAGCTTCTAACATATTGCCTACCTGTTTGGTATCAAACCAATTTCTTTAAAAATATCTACCATGCAAGTGAGGGTGGAAAACTCCATCTTATAAGTTACCTATCTCTTTCCTATCAAACGATAGAGCCAATCTCTTTTAAAATGTCTACCGTCTAACATGTAACAGATGGTGGAAAACTCCATCTTATAAGTTACCTACCTCTTTGCTATCAAACGATAGAGCCAATCTCTTTTAAAATGTCTACCGTCTAACATGTAACTGAGAGTAGAAAACTCCATCTTATAAGTTACCTACCTCTTTGGTATCATAGGAATGAGCCAATCTCTTTAAAAATGTCCAAAGACCATCTTCATTAACTGAATGTGGGACACCAGCTTTTTACAGGTTGCCTACCTCTTTTTTTATCCAACAAAAGACGTAATTTATTAAAAAAAATGGTTCACTCTCGTCTACTCTGAAACTGGACGTGGAGAACCAGGCTTCTACAGAGTTTTTTTAAAATTTATTTCTGTTTGTTTACGTCCAATACGTTTCACATATTTTCTCAGTTTACTTTTATTGTGATTATTTACTGGTTCTTATAGATTCTGTTCCCCTTTTGCGGCTATATCCACGATCTCGTTCCCTTCTGTACCTATGTTGCTGGGTGTCCATATGAATGTACCTTGCATTTCATGCGTATGAAGGTAAGTTTATATTTTTGCACTAGTAAATTGTTTGAGTAAATGGCCTGCAGGCTGTGGGCTGCACATAAGGATTCTGTGCAGATGACGATATCTGCTTGTGTTGACTGTAGGTTTTGATGTAGAGCTAGCCATATGGCTGTGAGTTCAGCAGAATGAATACTACACAGTTTATTTATCTTGTGTTTCGTGTTTTTTTAGCATTAATATGCGTTAGCGATGACTAAACTGGAAAAAAGCGTTACAAAAAATTGTCCGGTGGCGTTCGCGCATGCGCGGTGTCCATGTACGAAAAAGAAGACTGTATGTTATACAGTACATTACATATGTTTGTCGGGTGGACCTAAAGCATATTTATGTTCCTGAATTTGAGCAGAAGGCACTAAACGAATTGCTCATCATTTTTATAATTGATTTTAGCAGTAAAATGAATTTGCCATTAAAAATAGGTACTTATTTTCTATTAAATGAGGTGCATAATGTGGAGTCATTATGCTTGGATCCATCAGTATATATTACTCTGGCACCTTCCTTTTTTCCTATAATTTATTTAAAATCATATTGTTCAGGCAGTTTTCCTTTAGCCGTTGTGGTGATTTTTGTGAGCTCTGTATTTATTTTTGGTTGTTTTATGGTCCACGGTGTAAAGATAATGGGCGGCGGTAGGTTCGCAATAAAAATCCTGTAATTGTGTACGTTCTAACCTTGAGAAGTATTTCGTCGAAATGTAGTGCGCTCCTTGAAATGTATTGCATGAAACGTCGTGCAATTTGAAGCAATGTTAGCATATATATGTACGTTATATTATTTTCTTGAATAATTGAATGCCGACCTAAAAATAATGATTTTATTTATTTTTTTGGTATTTTTTATTACTGTAATTATATTGTAATTAGTGTATTAGTGATTAGGGTAGGAGGGGAAATGACTGCTGAGGGAGGGGGTAATATTGACCTACTCGGGGAGGGCCTTGGTCTAGTTGGGCAATCCCCCCACTCCTCACAGCTCACCTGTTAGCACCCCCCTCCCCTACCCTCCCCCATTAGATACTGATTCATCTAAACTACCCCGCTCTTCTTATCAGTTATAATCAGACCTCCTTATCTGGGGCCTATAATATAACATAAACACTAATAGCTGGAGAATTGCAGAGATGGGTATAATGTTATTTATAAATAAAAATACGAATTTATTCGTACTTCATATATTTGTAAATAAGAATATAAATAAATTCGTATTCATAAGTGTGAATACGAATTTATTTTTATTCACATATATTAAATATAAAAATACAAATAAAATTGTATTCGCAAATTTTCCTGCGAATGCAAATAAATTCACAGAAAAAATTGTAAATAATCACAAAAAATGTGAATATTTACAAAAAATCAAGTGATTACAAAAAAAATCACATTAAAATATACGAATATAAATTTATTCACATTATAATTTGTGAATAAAAATTTATTCACAATAAAATTAGCAAATAATTATGAATTTATTCGTATTAAGATGATATTACGACCTCTTGAGAATGCCGTACCATCACCAATAAATCTCCCCAGCGAAGAAACCTCAAAAATAATATAAATATATATTCCACTTTTTCTTGTATATTTTTCTGGCAGGGGGTCGATAAAGCAGTTTTGTTCACATTTACTACTTTATTTGGTATGTTTCGCCCGACAGGTTTCGTGCCTTTTTAGCACCTCTTCAGGGGTTTCCTTGTCGGGAAGTACTTACAGTATTGCACCTGACTCAAGCTAGACAACATGACGAGAGGACTTCCTGATAAGGAAAGCCCCTGAAGAGGTGCGAAAAGGCACGAAACATGTCGGGCGATACATACCAAATAAAGTAGTAAATGTGAACAAAGAGCGTACTGCTTTATCGACCCCCTGCCAGAAAAAGAAACAAGAAAAAGTGGAAAATATATATCGGGTCATCTTTCACAAGAATTAATATATATATATATATATATATATATATATATATATATATATATATATATATATATATATATATATATATATCTTCTAGCTTATTAGCGCGAGGTATCGACAGGACGCCCCTCTTTTATAAATATGCACGGACATTTATCTACCCTTTTTATAGACATTTGGATGAGCCGAATCCAAATAAAGTATGAACTTACAAGATGATATATTTTAACTGATTTTCAGAAAGACGAGTTGATTTAGGACTTCCTTTGAGCTAATACCCATAAAAGTAATTTTTATCACTAGTGGAAGTTTTTTGTATACACAGTTGTAGCCTGTATATCTACTGTAAAATATCTTCGAGGCAGGGTGAAGTCCAAGACCCAACAAACTGAAGAATTTTTGGTAATTAGTTAATTAATATTTTTTTGGTAATCATTTAAAACCCATCATCAACATTTATTTTCCTGTCTCAAATTAATATAAGCCCATTAATATAAGAAACATTAAAAATCCTCAAATAATAAGGTTTATCAGATACATACATGAATTCTCTAATCCGACTGAACCCGGTGCCGAAGACGCCAGATCAGGGAGAGTCTTCTGTATATATGTACTATATATATATATATATATATATATATATATATATATATATATATATATATATATATATATATATGAAAGAGTGACGCTATATTTATAAATTCATTTTTTTAAATTAAATAAACAAAATAAAAACAGAATCTTTAACGACCCTTCTTCGTTGGTTCGTGCATTTTCTTCCTTGGCAATGACCCACTTGTACTAGCCATTGCACGTTTATTAATATTAATAAGATATCTGCAATATAGAAAGTCTATTCTTAGAGGTTTTTTTTTTTTTTTTTTTTTTTTCTGATTCATATGTCAAAATTTAATGCCAAGTGTTGTGGGTTCGATTCTCACTAGGGATGGCAACATTTCTTTAGGGCCTCCATTAGACAACCCTTTTTCAAAAAAATTCATCATGCAGGAGCTGCATAACTAAGCACATCCCTTGGCAATGTGGGTCATATTACCCGCATTCCTAAAGACCCCCCTAAAATAACCCGATCGATTTAGTTTATATGGAGAACGGTTACAACATCCAAAATTATAAACTGTTAAGGTTAAATATATCATGAGATAAGGAAACTAAAAAACTTTTATTATTTCAAATAATTAATTCGAATGAAAATTTTCATTCTAGTATTTATATGTGTATACCCTATATATATGTATACAATTCAGCTGTTTGTCTGTCTGCCCGTTTGTTCCTTATACAAATCGACTCCGTTTGAGAGATTGTTTCCAAATTCGGCTCACATGTAGGCCTTGATCCGGGAAGTGTCATAGGTTAGGTCTCACAGTTCGAAGGTCACTGTGAACCCGAACAGTTACAGAAGAGTGAACTGTCTTAAAGCGTCACTTTTGTAAAGTGAGATATTCACCAAAACGGACCGTAAAAGGAACCTCATTCTATGATCTGTGGTATGTTGTCAGTTGTTTGACAAGTTATTTGTTTTATTAGATTTTAATATTACTTATTGGGTTTCTAATTTATTTTTGATTTCTACATCCAGAAAGTAAGTGTAGCATGGCACGTCGGGCAACAGCTATATATATATATATATATATATATATATATATATATATATATATATATATATACATACATACATACACACTCACACTCATACATATGCATATATCTAGGCATGTACAAAACAATGTATTCGTTATATATATATATATATATATATATATATATATATATATATATATATAAAAGGGCGAGGTTAGCTCAGTGGTAGAGCACTGGACTAATAAGCTGGAGGCCTGAGTTCAAATCCCGAGCAAGCACTAAAGATTTTTTCTTCTAGTGTCTTCGTTGATGGGTTGAAGTCGGCCTCCCTGACCGTCCCTAGGCCAACCCAGCCTTTAATTAATTTAATAATGGGTACCTTGGGTGCTAAAGACTCTAGCAGTCGAAGCGGCCAAGGGGAAAATCAGGCGGCCGGAGCATAGTACTAACCATACTATCTCCCTAGTGTGCCGTATGCTCATGAATCAGATACTTCTATAATATCTGCCCATCAGGGCCCTCGTGGCCTGTTACGGGACTGATTTTATATATATATATGTGCGTGTATATGTGCGAATATATATATATATATATATATATATATATATATATATATATATATTAAACGCATAAATTGTTTCATAGATGCTTGAAATTAAGAAACTGGCCGGAAATAACCACCATCTATGACCAATATACAAGAAAGGAATTCTTTGACGAAAATATTTTGTAAAGTCTAAAATATATATATATATATATATATATATATATATATATATATATATATATATATATATTCATTCTGGGACGTTGCTATGGCGAAATTAGTTTGCAACCGAACTGATTCACAGGTGACGGACGCCTTTCTTCACCCCAAGATGACTCCTTTTTATTACTTTTTGTTTAGGTTGATGAATAGATGTTTCCGCAATAACTAGGTTTCAAGTGTTGAGTACTGTACAATCTTGAAGCTACTTGTTGGACTGTTCCTCACATCATTATCATAAGCTCGAAGATTCAGTTCTAATGATTGTAATTTTGAATCATAACTAAGTAATGATCAGCTTTATTAAAAAATTATTATGTCATAAGTTTTATGTGGGATGTTAAAGTAACATAAAATATAGAAAACTGAATTTAAAGCTTAATGTACCGAAAAGTTAATTTTTTTTTCTATAATTTTGTGTAATAGATAAAATAATGGTTTTTAATTTTGAAATGTATGGGGACTTTAGTTGAAAAATCGAATTTTTGGCATATTTAAAAACTGTTCCCGCTAATATACACTCTAAGATATTATTTTTGATTTGTTAAGGAAGTATTTAAGCCAATGAAAAATAAAACTGTAAAAACAAAAAATACAAGGTAGTATTATCCCTTAAGTGTACTATTTTATGACTCTTTATGAAATTGAGGTTTATGTTTAGTTGAATTTTCACACAGTTACTTTCTGCCTAGATTAGACAAAATTTCTAAATTTTTAAAAAAACAATGTACAAAGACTAATTCAGTCCATACTTCCGTTCATAATTTTCTATTTAAATGATACATTTTGAGTTTATATAGCTAAACATATTTATTTTCAGAGAAATGTAAGTTTTAAATAACGCCATTATTTTTTGGTGATGTTAATGGAGTGGGGGGAGGTTAAGGGGCCTGTGAATTTATTTGGACAGGGACTTGTCTTTCTCCCGGAGGCCCTGCAGATAATGATTAAACCTTGGAGGTATTAGACCAGGTTGTGTAATAAGATCCTTTCCTACGGGGATATCCTGCAGGATGAATGGGCAACGGCTACATAAGCCGGCGAAACACCCGTCTATTGTATAAGGTGTTAGGCGATATTAGGAGATGAAAGGGAGAGTGAATAAGTAGGCGAAGGTCGACTTAGGCCCGGCAACCCAGTGGCCCACTTACAGCTGACATTGACATACTGACCCCCTCTCTCTTCATCTCTCTCTCTCTCTCTCTCTCTCTCTCTCTCTCTCTCTCTTCATCTCTCTCTCTCTCTCTCTCTCTCTCTCTCTCGTGTTACTTTCCACTAAACATCAATCAATATATGCTGCAGGCCACTTATTAGCCCTTTCAGATATGACATTTAATTTCTAGATATTGTGGAATTATTGTGAATTTTATTTTACCCCGACTAAAATAATGTCAAGGTCGTCTTATATTTAAAATGAGGTTATAAACACATACTAGTTTTAGATTTACTCACTAAATTAAATGGTAGTAAAAGAGGACTTAAATCTTTGCCTTGGATTACCAGAGTAAAAAGGACCAATCCTCTTCATCTCTCTCTCTCTCTCTCTCTCTCTCATTCCCATGTAGCATTCAAATGAACAGTGAAGTTGTCTGTAAAATAATGTGACGGCCATATTATATTTAAAATAAGGTTTAAAACTAATTTTGGATTTAGTTATACTGCCTACAAATGAGAGTAAAAGTGGATTTTTTTTTTAAATGTTTTGTGTACTTGGCCTTGGATTATTAGTGGTGTCAGAGCCACCCCTCCTCACCCCTCTCTCTCTATACCAATATATATATAGAGAGAGAAAGATATATATATCTATATATATATATATATATAGATATATATATCTTTCTCTCTCTCAATCTCTTATCTCTCTTTACCTTTCACCGCC